>OY744519.1:37197800-37270300 GCA_963556195.1 Sepiola atlantica | reverse complement strand
ATACAAAAATAAGCAAGGCTCTGGTATGTTATATTACAATGATATTGGAAAATCTCATGGGCTGAAAACACTTTATCTGTAAAAAAAACAGTGAACTTTCCCTAGCAAACAATTTTTTTTAAAGTGGCTGACTTTAAAAAAGAAATTTTGCTAGGGAAAGTGCACTGGTTTTGTTTTCAATTCCAAATGTGTTTTTTTTATTTACCAGTGTAACCACAATTCCCTGTTTTCTCATTTTCAGTTATTCGACAATTTATAGAAATATAGAAACTGGAATTCAATTTTATTGATGAAAATATGTGTTTCAACATTCTTACAGACATATTTAAGATAATTAACATAATCAATATAAGTCAATGCATTTACTATAAGAACATGTGCAAAACTAAAAAATGCAGGCGCATGTGCATTAATATTATTTAGAAACCCGGCCAAAATAAAGTACAACTAGAATGAAATCTTAATGTATTGAAGCTAGGATTGATATTTAAATAATTATATATACAATATACAATAATGTGTGCAATTCAAAGTTGTATATAAGTCCTAGTTGTAACTAAATAAGTTTGCTTAATTTGATAATGTAACTAAATAGTTATTTTCTAATAGTGGAGTGACTATAATACACTAAAAAGAAGTGATGATACACGATTGCAATTACAATAAAACATACCTAAATTATCACCCAAAAAGCACAGTAACCCCAGGGTACTTATGCTTATAAATCATCACCATTATAATACTAAGAGACTAAGTAAACTTATGGGGTCAACATTGGTTAGACTAAGTAACCGTATCATCCCAATGGATATCTTATTATTTACTTCAATACTGACCTTTGGAATCACGAGTTTGCACTATAATATCTAACGAATTTAGAAAAAAACAATGAAAAAAGCAGAACAAGGTAGACGGAATCAACTTGTATGTTACTTTTCTGAATAGAAATATTTAAACAATAAGATACAATAATAGATTAGTATATATCTTATTGATAAGCATGATCATTGCAGCTTTACATCTCATCTCCCTCTTGTTACCCATGATGGAACGCATAACTTTATAAGTATATATTTAATAGGTCAATTAATAATTCCTGCTTCAACATATTAAGGTTCATTTTCATTTAAGAAGCTCAATGCACACACTTCTGTCAAGTTACTATATAGCCACATTTCTAAGAAAACGTCTTATAGGGTAATATACTCGGGCATTGGCTTCCCTGTCTAGACATGGGAATTAGATAAGAAAATTAGATTAGAAGACATACAAAAAGTCGCTACGAAACCTTTTAAAAGAATATGAGATTGAGAGAAAGCTCGGAACAATTGGAATACATTATTTTACTAGATTTATGAAAAATGTAGTCTTATTAGAAATTACCAAATAATCAGTGACATTTTGAATTATGATGAATATTTGGACACGTCAAAAATAAAATCAGTTAAAATGTATTTTGTTTATCAATCAATATATTTTCGGTACAAGATGCAAATAACATTAACAATATGATATTGTTGAGCATTAGATTAATTAAGAAATAATAGCAATAGATTAAGTGAAAGTAGATTTTTTATGAAATGTCACTTTAAATACTGAAGTTCATCTGTATATTGATATTATATTAAACAAACTATTTATGTTGAATAATATTAAATGTCAAAATTAAAAGTGTATATAATGCAATAAGAGATTACAACTTAACAACAACAACAACAACAACACCAACAATAACGACGACGACGATGATGATGATGATGATGATGGGGAGGATGATGAAGATAATGATGATGATGATAATAATGATAATGATGAAGATGATGATGATGATGATAGGGATGATGATGATGATGATGATGATGATGATGATGATGATGATGATGATGATCATGATCATGATGATGATCATGATGATGATCATGATGATAAAGTACGGTAATATGAGTAGTGAGTATATTAAAACGTAATGATTCTCTAATTCCTTCCAGCGGAAAGATTTAGTTTATTAAAAGGACGCTCTTATATATATATATATATATATATATATATATATATATATATATATATATATATATATATATATATATATATATATGAAAATATGAAAAAATTGTAGTTTGATACAGATTTTTCTGGATTTACCAATATATCTGAGCCCCACGTTATTTGGATTTCGTTATTGGTGACTTTCATACCCGTTTGAACTTTAACATTAGTTTAAAAACTCTTTCAAATTTAGAACTTTGACAGGTTCATTCTGTCAACGTATCAATCATTAATCAACTCTGATGATAAGATTTTAATCTTTGAAAAGCTTGGTTTAAGGAATGAAAGAGAAGGAAACATAAATGTTTTTATTAACTAAACTGCTCCTTGTGTTGAACAACTGAAGATATTGATTTGCTTCCATTTGCAGGTCTAATAAATGTTCATTGACTTACCATATATATATAAATATATATATATATATATATATATATATATCTTATAACACATGAGAACAATACACCCGTAAGACTGATTCTCTCTATGGTCGCTACGGTCTAGCACACGTTAGATAAATGGTTGGCTTAATTGCTTCAACCTGTTCTTGAAGTATATGAGATCAACTGTATTTAAGATTCATTTACTCTTGCTGAATAAATACACAATTGCCCTTTTTTCTGCTGAAAATAAGTGTATGTGTTCTTTTAACATCAGACGTCTATTTACATGCGTTCCCTTACAATAAGCCATCGATATATTTGCTGATTTAATATATCGTGGTTTCAGTGTGACCAATTATCTCTAGGGAATTATTTGTAGAACTGATGTGGTTGTCTACCATGTATGTCGAATTCAGTTCTGATAATGGCATGTATCAGTTAATAGACGGCATTTCTATGGGGTCACCTATTGTTCCTGCGTTGCCCAATATACTCGGAGGTGTACATGAGCATACTGTGTTGGCCCGTATCAAAGAAGCGCTTACTTCCGATAAGTAGATGATGCATTTTGCGTGTTTAACAATGAGAGTCCATAGTATTTCTTTAATACACTCAATAAATTACACCCAGCCCTACAGTTCACATGTGAGAGGGGACACAATTCGACCCTTCCTTTCTTGGATGTACTAGTGCACACATCTGATTCATTGTTTCTTACATCTGTTCACCAGAAACCTACATTTACTGGTTTATATTGTCACTGAGACTCTTTTTGTCCAAACAAAGAAAAAAATATAGTTAAATGTTTGGTTGAAAAGCCTTAACGATTTGCTCTGAATAGGTTTTTACCGAAAATGGTTACCCTCTCTATATGATTAATTCTAATCTCGTAACCAGGATCACCCACTTTCATAAGCATAAACTTTTCGGGCCTAAACAATGTTCGACGTACCTCGGATTACCATGGTTAGGTAACGTTAGCATAAAATGTGCGAACCAAATTTCTGTAGTTGTACGTCGTTGTTATCAGGCGTCGAACCCAATCATCGTTGTTTTACTGCGATAATGATGTCTCAATTAAAACGGATTAAATGAAAAAAGAAGATAAACATATGCTTAGACTTTTAACAACCGAAACTACTCAAGTTTTTTAAATGAATAAATAATTTATTTAAAAAAAAAGAAGTCTAGGTTTTTCAAAATATTCTCCTTTATATTGTCATTTCATCAACGCACTAAATGTGGAATTTTCATTCCACCCTATTTACGTAACCGCGTGCTACAAACACCGGCATATCAACATTAATCGTCGGTAACATCAAGACAAATTTAAACTTTCCTGCGATATATATGTGTCTCAATCAATGCTTATACTTTTGACAAAGGTGTAACTCACCGAAGTGCTCAAGTTTTTGAATAAAAAGTAATTTATTTTAAAAATAACATAACAAAATGCATTGTCTAGGTTTTTCAAAAAAAGTGTTTTCATAATAGTTTCCTCATTATTGCCATTTCATCAACGCTCTTGTGTGGACATTTCATTCTACTATATATATATATATATATATATATATATATATATATATATATATATATATATATATATATACATATATATCGGTCATTCCCTTTACCTCAAATCGTTTATGACTCATACCACACCCCTTGCCTCTAACATCATTGATAAAAAAGCAAAAGCACTAACTGATCCATAGAAGTACTTCTTAATAACCCCAAATGTTCCTTTTGACTATTGCCAAATTTCTTCAAATAATTTTCCAGTGAACTAGGACTGTACTTCGACAGGGCTCTAAGCCTGTGAGTGTAATTCGATGTGTGTGTGCGTGTGTGTGAGTCCGTGCCCCCAACTATAAGGAACTAATCCAAGCAAAATCAGTCCAGGGCACAACATCTAAAAGAAGTACCCAATGACCCTAACCTATAAATAAAATACATTCACAGGTATAAGTCATCTTATCTTAATGCAATAAAGCTATGATGTTATCTTACAACCCTACAGTACAACGAGTTTCAACCCAACCCGAGTTCTAATCTAAAGTGTCTCTGGTCATTCCTTCTGTGGTCCTCTGGGAGTAATCTCAACAACTCAGACCCATACTGTCCACATTTAACTTCCACCCCTAACTTAACCTTAATAACTTAAAAATCACAAACGTAAACGACTCTCATTCTAGCACTGTCAGCAATAGCAGTAACACTCGTTTGACTTCCACCGGAGAATACACTGTGAGCAAATGTCTACAAATTGCAGTTTTTAAACTCCTACCCAACTGGATTACATACATAAAACGTATGTAAAAGTGAATTCTAAGGATATAAGAACTCACGCTTCGGAGGTATGACGAGATCCTTTCCCCAATAGAATGTTGTTTAAAAGCAATTTATTCATTTACTCCAACCATATAATCAAGAAAATATATCCGACCTTCGAAGCACAGACTCTGTTCACTTCGACTTTCACCTAAATAACGCATAACTGCCAGACTAAATTTATAACATTTCCTGATATAATTCACCCTCCCACATCTAATGTCATTCCAGTTTGACTTATTGGTTCGAACGCCAAATTAGTAGAGAACCACGATGGGAGATAGAGGATAATTATTTCCTTTAAAGCACGTTCTCTCCTCCTGAAGAACCAGCCGAATTAATAAGAACTTTTTTCTCCTCACTCTTATCTCACATGTACTCATGCACTTGTCTGTGCACGGATGTTAGTATAGTCCCAATTATACTCCCATTTTAGTACATCCCTTATTTCCTAGTCACATCTGACCCCTCCCTATAATAATTTTTCATAAGGTGTTTTCTCCCCCTTAAATTTACAGTTGTCCATACCTTCCCATTTGCTCTCCCTCGTCCCCTCCTACCCTACTCATCTAATTGCGAGATGTTTTCTTAAAAAACCTCGAGACAAGCAGCCTTGACAATATTCAACTTTTGTTCGACCCTTGTTTTTGCTTAAATCTTATTTTATTTATAGTTCTAAGTTCTTAATTCATACTATTATCATTAATTATTTTTTATATAGGTATCCTATATTCTCATTTTGTATTTCTAATTTTTATTATCATCTCCTTATTATACTTCGGTTTTTTATCTTTATCTTAATTTTAATTATACCTTCATTATTTCTAACTTTACCTTTATTCTAAAGTATTAGTTAACTATTTTTATTTATTTATTTTTATTTATTTATTTATAATTTTATTAATTGTTTATATATTATTCATATATATATATACACATATATCTATTACTTTATTTATATTTATATTATTATACTTAATTTTATTTCTTATTATATTTTATTTTTTTAATCTTTTAATTTTATTTATTTATTTTTTATTTTTTTATTTTATTTTTATTAATTTATTTTAATTTTATTTTAAGTTTTATTTTACTCTACTATACTTCCTTTTATTTTTTTAATTTTATATATATATTTTTTCATTTTTTATGGTTTGCATTTTTTATTGTATATTTTTATTTTTATTTCTTATTCTTTTATTTTATTTTTCATTTATATATTATATAATTATTTTTTAATATTTTATATTATATTTTACTTTATTGTATTCCTTATTTTATTTTAATTTTATCTCTATAATTTTGATGATGTTTATGATGTTTTATTATTATTTTTATTATCGGTTTATCTTCATATTTTTATTTTATATTCGTAACTTATTTCTTTTTCTAATAGTAGTCCTTGCCTCCCAATCCTGTCAATAGATCTTCCTCTGAGACAAACTTGTTATTAGTTTCTTGAATTTTCTGTAAGATGTGCTGCAGAAGGCGCTGATGATACGACATTTTGAAGTGGCTTTGTAAAAAATATTTACAAAATAAAAAAAATAAAAAATAAAGTATTTCCAGAATGTGTTGGAAACGACCGTACCCCATACTAGACTTGTTGATCTAATTCTTTGAAGTATTGGAATGTTCTAATTCATTAAATCCTCTTATATATATATATATATATATATATATATATATATATATATATATATATATATATATATATATATATATATATATATATATACATAAATATATATATATATATAAATCCTTACACAGTGCTTATTTAATTAATTTGATTATTTCATCTAATTTTTATTAAACACATTTATTTTTCGTAAACTAAGACTCTATCTTGAATATAAATTAAAGATATCATGTTTATCTTTATTGTCTCTCCATACACACACACACACATATATATATATATATATACATATATATATATATATATAGATATATATATATTTATATATATATATATATAGTATACAATATATATATAGTATACAATATATTTGTTAAAGTCTGTCATATATATATATATATATATATATAGAAATGAAGGAGAATGGAAAGGAATTAGAGAAAGCAAAAGCCAAATCAAAATTCAATTCAAAAGTTCAAAGCAAGGTATATTCCGCAAAAAGGCAATTTATTCAAGTTAATTTTTCCTTAAGCCAGGCTTTATATATATATAGATATATACGTATAGTATAAATATATACTTATTGCATACTAGTATCAGTAAGCCTGATGATGTTGCATAGGAAAAACACACGTGCATGTAGCTTAATTGCTATCCGTATATTGTTTATACTACAATGAATCTCTACTGATATATCGAACACTGTTTAAATAAATACTAATAACATATGTATACGTAATATATGCTTTTATAATATAAGTGTGTATATATCAGAAATAGTAAATGGTATATAAAATGTATTGTCATTCACAAAACACTTGTAGCTGTATTACAGGTCTTCATTGGGATGGATTCAACTTATACATACGGATATGAGGAACTGACTGTGTAAATTATAGAAGTATTACACTACTATCAATAGCTGGAAACATCCTGGCTCATATCTTTACCAAGAGACTAACACCTCTTGCTGAGTCTGTCTTACTCGAGTCACAATGTTGTTTTCGACCGGCTCGTGGCACCAGTGACATGATATTCAGTCTGAGGCAGCTTCAAGAAAAATGCCGAGAGCAACAACAACTTCTATATAGTGCTTCATCGTGTAAGCCCTGAGCTTCTCTGGAAAATTCTATTAAGAGCTGGTTGTCCAGAGAAGTTCATCAGAATTATGAAACTTCTTCACGACGATATATCTGCAACGGTAATCGAGAATGGCTGCTCTACGGATCCATTCAAAGTAAAATCTGGGGTCAAACAGGGATGTGTAGCTGCACCAACTTTGTTCTCAATCTTTATTGCGGCTATACTGCACCTGTTGGATGGTCAACTTACACCTGGTATATACATAAACTACAGAATGGATGGTGGAGTTTACAACATAAGACGTCTGAAGGGCAGAACTAAAACAAATGTTGATTCTCTTATTGAATTTCAATATGCAGATGATAATGCAGTTTGTGCTCTGATTGAAGAGGACCTACACGCACCGATTAATGTTTTTGCCAATGCATACTCAAAATTAGGATTAACCATCAACATTAAACAAACTGAGGTGTTATTCCAGCCCTCACATCAGGATAACTGCAGAAACCTACCTAATATCCAGCTGGGCGGAGAATCGCTGCAAAACATAGATCGCTTTGCATATTTAGGTAGCCACCTTGCCTCTGATGCCACCATTGACGATGAAATCCAGTATCGCATTAGGTGTGCAAGTGCTGCTTTCGGTAGACTTAATTCCAGAGTTTTTGATAATAAAGATTTAAGGCTGGATACCAAAATCTTAGCTTATCGGGTCATTGTCCTACCCACTCTCTGATATGCGTCGGACACCTGGACGACATACCATCGACATATCAAAGCACTCGAAAAACTGCATCAAAGACTCTTATGAAAAATTTTAAGAATCACCTGGCAAGATCGTCGGACCAACACTAGTGTCCAGGAAGAGTCTGGTTGCTCAAGTGTAGAGGCTTTGATTGTTAAGAGTCGTTTGAGATGGGCTGGTCACGTTGTAAGGATGAGCGACCAGTCCTATCTCCCAAAAAATATTCTACTCTGAGCTAAATGTGGGAGCTAGAATGGGTTGGAGGACAGAAGAAACGGTACAGGGACTGTTTGAAGGAGGGTATGAGGAGATGCGGGATTGATCCCATCCCATGGGAAGCGAGAGCACTCGATAGAACAGTGGATGAATGAAGTGGGAGGTGGTGTGGATAGGTTTGAGGGTTAACGGCGTCGTCATGCCGAAGACCTGAGAACAGCAAGAATAGTACGCCGCGAACACCAACCACGTGCATAATTACCAAACAATAACGCATGCCCGAAATGTGACAGAATATGTGGATCGCGCATTGGACTGTTTTCTCACATGAGAATCCACAATGGAAGCCCTGGCAACCGCATACTCGATTCGAGTGACCGCCATGATGACATATATATATATATATATATATATATATATATATATATATATATCATTAATTTACGTAATTAAGAGCGGGAAGAAAAATGTTGAGTTTAAAGTGTTTGGCTATGTCGCTGGTGTCGTATTAGTGAATAGTTAAGCGTCTCGACAACGTTGCGGTGGTCAAGCTAACGTATGTTTTGTTTCCTCACTGTTATATCCACCTTTATTAAAGGACATTTAAATTGATATACTAGGTTCGCTCTATCCAAAACTCTGGTCGAGGAGGAAAGTATTGTTCGTAATTATACGGTTTGAAGTTTTGAATCATCTATAGTAAATACTCAGCTTCATGTTTTTAGTTGTGTCAGTTTTTATTCATAATTAAATAATTATTATGTAGCTGATTATGTAATTGATTGGTTCCCCTTGCTCTCAATTTCGGAAGATACTTGTAAAAATACAATTGTATTGAAACACACAACTAACAAAAACAAACTACATATATTTGAAAGCTTGTACAGCAGAACAAAGTTCCATCTATTAACACTCCACCCACCCCTCCACTTTCTCACTCACAGCCATCCACATTAATTGCATTCACCCCCACCCCTCCACCTTTTCACTCACAGCCATCCACATTAATTTCATTGGTTTCTCTCAGCTCGGACCTCGGTCATGCGCTCCCAGTAGTGGCTACTACTTCATCTCATTAACCCATCATGTCAACCCAATATTTTCATGTACTTACATGACATTTTCTCTTAAAATTATCATCCTAAGAGAGTGTTACAAATAAAGACGAAACGTTGATACATACATTAAAAAACATCTTTTGGTTTTTCCTTCTTTCATTTCCAATTACGTCGGATTACCCTCATCCTTCCTTGGTCATATATATATATATATATATATATATATATATATATATATATATATATATATATATATATATATATATATATATATATATATATGAAAATAAAAAAGAAAAAGAAAAAGATTGTTGTTAATGTTTTTATCTACGTTTCGTCTTTATTGTAAAACGTTCTACGGATGACAGTTTAAAGAAAAAGGTAATGCAAGTACATAGATGTCTGAGGTTGAAATGATGATGAGATAAGGAGATATAGAAGTTGTAGCTACTATGAGACCAATGAAAGTCAAGGATGTGAGAGTAAATGGTCGAGAAAGATTAATATGCATATGAATAGCTTTAAGTAGATATGATCGAGACATCTATGGAATGAGGAGGGGTGAGAATATAATTTAAATTGTCTTAGGGTGAGAGAGGTGACAGTGGGGCTGAGATGTTTGTTGAGGTGAGGTGTGGCATGCGTTTTGAGAGATTAGAAAAAGAAGTAAGGGAAACTGTGTGTCTAAAATGTCGGTAGTATTATGGTTGATGAGAAAGAGATTCGAAAAGGTATTGACACCTTTCAAAATAGAGGGGTAAGAATATGATTTAAATGGTTTAAGAGTGGGAGAGATGAAAGGGGGATATTGATTTTATGATGACGTCTTATAGTTTTGAGGACTGAAGAAAGGAGGGGAGGGGGGCTGATCAGGTGGCTATATAAGGAATGTGTGCGCATTTATGTGTTTGAAAGAATGTGTAAAAGTGTGCTAGAAATGAAGGGGTAGGGTTGAGAGGAACGACAATAAATTTAATTTCAGTGGACTGTGGTTTCGTTCAAGATTGTTTTGGTGGGTTGAGGGTAAATAGGAAAAATTGGGTTGACATATTTATATTTTGTATGGATGTCTAAATTATGTTTATTTGTTAAATGATTTATATGTGGTTTAATAGTCTTAATGTGTAGTAGGTGATTCATAAGTACGTACGTAAGTATATATGCAAAGCAGAAGTCAGCACATACGTGTATGTGCGGTGAGTACCATATATGTGCAAGTGTTAACGAGGAAAGGGAAGTTAGCCGTGGTCTAGGTTAGTTTAATGACTGTTTTATAGTTTGTGATGTCGTTTGTACTGTCGGAATTCCTAGTGAATTAAGTGTGTTGCAAATAAGTATATTATTGGAATACGTGGGTAAGAGAAGAAGTATGTCTATGAGAGAAGTGTTTGGTGTTTGAGATTTTTGTGTATTCTTTTTTTGAAGGCTTTGTTCTTAGCATTTAGTATAACATGTATGAAGAATTGCAATGTTTTAAAGAAATTAATGATATATTTGATTTCCTTATGTATATATTGAGGACTACAGATTCTGAAGGTACGTGAGAACAGCCTATTTTCATACCTGTTTTATCTTGGTGCCATGGTGTGAAAGTTCAAATATTCGAAAAATATGAAAATTATTATTAAAAATATGAAAAATGACAATCTGCATATATTTTTCACGGAATTTTTTTCTTTTCATTCACTGCGTTTTTTTAACAAAAATTCCTTTAATAATAATTTTCATATTTTTCAAATATTTGAACTTGTTTTTTTCGAAAGCCAACTTATCCATCTGTATTTCTCCTCTGATGATAAGATTTCGATCTTTGAAAAGCCTTGGCTAAAGGAAAGAATAATAAACACTAGTTTATTACTGAATACACCTTGCATTGAACAATTGAAATTTGAAATAAATTTGGACAATCGTCGCATATTTATCACTCGTCTCTCTCTCTCTCTCTCTCTCTCTCTCTCTCTCTCTCTCTATATATATATATATATATATATATATATATATATATATATATTTATATATGGAAAATAAAAAAGGAAAGCTAAACACTATATCATTCATGTATTAATCAACGTTGCGTACTGATGTTTTACTTTCTCAGGATGAAGAAAATTGTGGAAAAAATCATACACTCCTTCATTTTTATTTCAGTAAACACGTTCGAATTTTGGCATGACAGTTTATTAAAAGGGCAAATTAAAAATAAAGGCGATGTAGGTTGGTTTTTAACAAAAAGAAATTAATGACTGCATGATTTTTCCTGCATTTTTCTTCATCCTGAGGAAGTCTACAATTAAGACAAACGTTCATGGAATCATGAATAATATAGTTTCTGTTTTTTTTATATTTTCCATTACGTCGGATTATTTGATTCCCATTTTTATTCATATATATATATATATATATATATATATATATATATATATATATATATATATATATTAATATGGTTGAATTTCACATCCTAAGTTTAAGAAACTAACATTATATTTACGTGCACCTGATAATTCCCGGTTACTGAACCAGAAAATAATATTATCATTAAACATGTACATTCACTTATGCTACCAATTAAGTTATGTTGAATCCTTTCGATTGTCTTGATATTTACGACTCGCTGTATTTGGCACGGAAATAACTTAGTTTGTACCGTATCACGTGATAATTTCATATGGCCTAAAGGATACAGCGGAAGCGTGCAGAGTGATGCGTGATTCTGTGAACCGCGTTCGCATTTTGTGGTCGTGTGTAAGTATCTCCTCCCTACACTGAAAAGAGCATAATCTTAAAGCGACATCGCATGTAAATAAATATAATTTATATTCATCTATGAATAGTATATATATATATATATACATTGAGAGAGAAAGATAAAAGTGTACAAATATATAGATATAGATATATATAGAGAGAGACACACACACACACACATATATATATATATATATATATATATATATATATATATATATATATATATATATATATGTAAATATACTTATAGTGAGAGATACATATATTAGAGAGACACACAAAGTGAGAGAGAGAGAGAGAGAGGCAGAGAAATGTAGAAATATTGGAAAAGAGATATATTAATATATATATATATATATATATACATATATGTATGTATATATATATATATATATATATATATATATATATATATATATATATATATATATTATTTCTTGGATAACCGTATACTTTTATAAGGTGATATAGTATCTTGAATATAGATTTTCAGTATTTATTCAACAGTAGTCAATACGTAGTTAGAGCTTAGTGGTAAAGTATACAACTATTTTTATGGCAATTAAGCTACACGGGCTGACGATTCCCTGTAGGGATGAGACGTTGACACCTTTGTGTAGCGTTATTATCATGCATATATTTTCATACTTTACTATATACAGAGAGAAAGAAAGATTGAGATATATAGCAGTATACATATATATATATGTATATATATATATATATATATATATATATATATATATATACATATATATACATCTATAGCGATATATATATATATATATATATATATATATTATATAGATGTATATATATATATAGAGTGAGAGAGAGAAAGAGAGAGAAAGTCATAGTCAGAGATAATATATATATATATATATATATATATATATATATATATATATATATATATATATATATATATATATATATAAAAGATAGATAGATAGAGAGAGAGGTACAAGGAAGCGAAGAAATGGTGATCCTGAAATAAGATTCGGCATGTTTTGAAATTTAAAAAATAAAAACATGTTACAGTTATGTTTCATATCATGATTCTATGCTTATAAAACCGCTTTAAAGAAGTCCCACTTTTTTACAACATATATAAATTGACAAATTAGAATGTTTTAAATGACATGCGTTTATTATATCTGAGTTAATTTAACTTTTGTGCAATCGGAAAAAAAAATCGATAAAACCTATTTCGAAAAGTGGCTGTACGAATATCAACCGTTGCTTGGTTTCATGGCATGTTACATAAGACAGATACTCATGAAACAGTTTTATTTCATTGCTTTTTTTTTACTTTCACAGTTTATTAAATGTGTCAGAATTTTGTAGAACAAAACAGTAAACTAAATAAGCGTTGTAAAGATCTGACAGCAATGATCTGAGAAACATAGTAAGAACTTGTCGCAATTCTTTCGTAAGTTATTTTTTGACTAGGCTATGAACTGCTATTCATATTTCTTTAATATCCGTTATATTGTATGTATTGTGAAGATAACGCAGAGAATTAACAAAGATGAAGCAATGAGTCACACACTACTCGTTTGGTTGTGTTGCTTTGGAATGTTTATGTTGTGAACGTTATTAACGCTGTATTCGTGTAGGTAATTATAGACAACGTAGTGCAGATAACTTAAACATTCTGAATCGCATCAACAAGGGAAGGCGATTCAGTTACATAATTTATTGTATAATAACCTACCGAAAGTACATGGCTGACCTAGTGCCGATTGAGTTCTTTAAAATACTTGAGCATTTAACATTTCATGGTGTATCCCTATATATAATAATAACAACGACAACAACAATAATAATAATAATAATAATGATAATAATAATAATAATAAATATAATAAAAATATTATAATAATAATGATAATTTTTTTAAATTATATGATAATAATAATAATATTTTTTAAAAATATAACAATAATAATACTTATAATAGTAATAATAATAATGATAATAATAATGATAATGATAATAATAATAATAATAATAATAATAATAATAATAATAATAATAATAATAATAATAATAATTATAATAATAATAATAATAACTGAGACCATACAAAGGACAGTAATGATCAAAACAGCTACAATCCTGAGAAATGTCCTCGAATGCGGAAACCAACCCACATAAGCAACGAATGGAGAGCAAACACATGGAAGCACAAGACAACAGAACCGGGGAAAATACAACCGCACGATAGAGGCGCAAGCATAGGCTAACACCACGAAAATTATGGACAGAGGGTCGAGGAGGGAAAGCGCAAACCAGACCTCCACTGGAAGAGCGCGGACAGCTCTGGGACCTTGGGGAGGCTTGTTGCCACTCGGGCCCCAGAGGGGACCAATGCCCCTTATCAGCTGGAAATCAGTGGTAGTTGGCTGTTGCGATACCGCAAGGTCATCAGCGATGATGAACGAAAAGAGGTGGAGCATACTGGAAGTCGGAGGAGACTTGTTGTTACTAAGACTCCAGGGAATACCACAGGTTGTTGGCAGTGGGCGATCACTGACGATGACCAGTGTGATAACTCCTAGTGAGTAAATAATAATAATAATAATAATAATAATAATAATAATAATAATAATAATAATAATAAGTGGGAGTGATTGGCAGTGGTTATCAAAAACAGGTGAAGAGTATTCGACATCTGGGGAAGCTATTTGTCACTCAGACTCCAGGGAACACCAATTGTCAATCACTGACGATGATCTGTGTGATAACTCCTAGTGAGTAGTAATACTAATAATAAACCTTTATTGGATAATTTTCAAATACAAAAATATCGAAATATTAGCGAGAGAAGATACAAACACGTAATGTATTCTTCCGCCCAACTTGTATAAACTCTGCAGATTGTTTATAAAACATACTTTTTTTATTTTCATTAAACGTATTGCATAAAAAATAAATGATTCATTTGCCTTAAATATTTGCCGAGAAAATTAAAGTAATTATTGAATCTTATATGTTATTTCTGAACTTGATTTCAATGACATTTGTAAATGTACACATTTGATAAGCTCCCGCACACTGCTCCTTATAAACGCGTCTGTTAATCTACCTGATATGATACAGATGATGCAATAGTATCGACAAAAAGATAAACAACCATAAATATTGATTTTTAATTTTAAGATAATTGTTATCATGTCAATATCATTTATAATGTTATTGATAATAACGTTTAGATCACATAAAATTATAATTTTGCGATATGTGTGGTTTTACATGGATTGGGGATCCATCACATATTGCGAGTGATTTGTGTAGATATTTAGATGATACATATCAAGTAATATGAATTAGAGATCGAAGGTCAGGTTATTGAACACTTTCGTTTCAGATTTGAGTCTTGTAATTGTTTCTCATAGGGGCACTTTAAATCAGTTGTTTATGCTATGAAACAGTTAAATTTACAAACACTAAACAATAACACCGCACAATAAACTACGCACACAATAAATACAGAATATATAAAAATAATTCAAAAATATAAGATAACAGAAATCAATGATCGATAATGTGTTAAGATTATGTCACTCGACTAAACCACAGTTTGGAGAAAACAACATCAATCCGACCACTAATTGTTAAATGTATATAAATATTTTATTTTAAGTTACTGGATCTAGATGTTTGCACTAGCTTGTAAAGTGTAGCACATATTTAATATTTCCCTATTTCTCGATCTTCGATAATATCTCATAAATACGATTCCTTAAAATCTAAAAAAGAAAATACTTTTTTGAATTACAAGTTAAGACACTTCAGACATGTTCGAATAGGTAATAATGTTTGCGGACATGCTTACATCACTTGTTACACACAAGCTTCCTCATCCCCACTTTTCAAGAAACGTAAAAATGACACCATTAAACTTGCACACGGCACGAAATTTGGATGCTTGATAAAATCATGTCTGATTTCACGAACGAAAAAATAAAATCCCGCAACGTCCTATCTTGTATATCTTGACAGCTCGAAGAATCTCCGTATAACAAATTAAATCAATCCGATAAATGATTAATCAATTCGTCTCTTACGCGCATTTACACACCTAACGTCAATTTTGTGTAATATGCAGGCTCCATACAATCTAGCATCAGTAGGCACAATGATTACGAGATCTAGACTTTATAGTGTCCCAACAAATGTGAAGATATTTTTCCCAAATACCGCACGCCACTCTGTCGGCATGACGAAATACTTTTCTTTTTTTAATAGCTCATTTAGAAGAGCTCGCAAATTTTACATGTTTGGAATAAACATATTACAATTAATTGCTAAAACAATAACATGTTGTACAAATGATACGTTTTCTAGAGCCGGCATAATTTTATCGAACCAGCTCGCTCTAGGTTTGGTCTCCTACTATCTTTGTCTATAATTTGACAAAGATATTTTATTTTTTCCATAAAAAATAACAATTCCTCATATTAAATTTTAATAAATTTTACAAAGGTGAGTGATGGGTATAGTAGTCAGCCATGCTCTATTTTACTCAGTATTTTCATAGATCTTAATTACATTGATTACTTAGGTTTCGGACACACCTCTTATTAAAAATACATCCTTATGAATAACCAACTACGAAAGTTGTAGCTTTCAGGATACGTAAAAATGTGTGATATAGTTACTTGAGACCACATCGGATACGCAGACTCAATGAAAATGCAGAATGAAATATAAAATATATGCACGACCACAATTGTCACTTTTGGCATAGCACAACACATTTGTGGGGAAAACGGTGCTCTTACACGATCACAATTTTTATGAGAGGTTCTTGTTTGCCTCTGTCTATTTAAGACTGCACCTATTACCATGGATGTCTGTGTTGTGCACAATTAGACGTACCTGTATTTATTTCTAACTTTCTTATGTCACTGCGAATCTGATGTTTTTCCCATGAACCTTTTTTTACATAGCGCTTTTTTCTTGACGAATCGCAACTCTAAGATTTTCTATCACATATCTGCTTTATTTATTAATCACACGTCTGAAACTCGCCAATTCAAGGTAAGTGACCCTTTTTAAAACCACCGAGAATAAGAATGGTAAAGATATCATGTAACTTGCTTTTTCTGTATTAGTTAGATTATTTGGACTAATGTTTTCATCTTGGATGTTGTTTTTACACAGTTTCGGCCGATGTAATAGCCGAAATTCTTCAGAAGAGTTTATTCGAACTTGACAAATTTCATGTCGAACTCAGGAACTTGTACGTAATTTCTAACTGAAAATGTTATTTAATCCATACGGCTAGATTTATTTCGTTCCTCCGGCCATCACCACATATCCACATATACAAGTGCCGCAACGGATACTGTGCTTCGTAATAATCAGTTCTAAATTATATACTTCTGGATATTGAAACTTAAATATTCGGTACAGAAGATATACGGAATATAATTAAAAAATATTTAATACTTCTACCTGATTATTGCGAGTAAACTGAGAAAAAATTACCCCGTGGATGAAATGAAAAGTTCAGTTTGAGATTATTTAAAAATCCTCGAGTTTGACATGTTACAATGTTCAACCGACCTACGGAAGATGAACACTAAAATACACCGCTTGTAGGAATTAAAAGTGAGCCTACGAACTTCGACGACGAGGTGGCCGTGCTGGTATGAATTCACAGAGAAAAACATGGATATCTTCATGTAACGAAAGAGCAATACAGGGAGATAACCTGCCTGTTTACTGTGGTTTAGATGATGACGGTGCCAGGCGGGCTGGATTGGTCAGCATAGATGCCAATGTGATTAGTAAATTAACGACCGACGCTTAAGCCAGGTGTTGGCCGACACAAAGAGGGTGACGAAAGGGAAATGCATAAGTTGCTTTTTTTTTTTTTTACTACGGACACCATTGCTGTTAGGACGGACGTCCCAATATCGTGCTTAATTTAAAACAAAATAGCACGTGTCCGTACTAGCCGCAGTTTTGTAACACGAAATAGATGTTGCTTTACCCGGGTAAGTAAATAAACAACAGGCTATGCAGTTTGGAGGAATTACGTCCATTAGTGAAATTACATTTTCTCTGTTTTCTCTGAACAGGTTCAAAGAGGGCGGATCTCTATTTTCCTCTCACTAGGGAACAGTGAGGAATGGGAGAATATGAAAAGGAAGAGAAGAGGTGTTTGATGAAAATACGATTACCCATTCCCGAATTTGAAAATGCGAATTGGGAACCCCAAATATGACAGATTGAATTTTTTCAGAACTGTTGATAACGTTCTATTGGAAGAGGAGTAGAGTCATGCCTATCTAATTCCCAATAGAAGGCGAAGCGTAACAGGCTTCAAATACTCCATTTTGGTCGTCTACCGAAAAACACAGTGTTAGGAGTAAAGATTATAGAGAAACTTTGCTTTGTAATCGAACAAGTTGTTTTTTTATTTTTTTTCACAAATCTTTTTTTTTTCTAAAAAAAAGACCACATACCTAGTCGTTAAAGTTTGTTTTCTTTTAATTGTTCTGTTTAAAGTACCCTTAACTTCGCAGTGGTACTAAGTTGCTGACCCAAGTCGGATAATTATCTACTGATCTATCAAGCAATGCGGTAATATCGGGCGGGACCAGGCCTTTCGACATCTGCGTCCTGCATCGGAGCAGCGACTCTTCCCGAGCAATACCAAGTGGCGGACAGAACTCAAGAGCGGCTTAATTTGTGACGTCACCGACACTGCTACTGACTGGGCTACACACGTAAATATTCCTGAAATCGACAAAAATATCCGGAAAAGATCCGTAGTTACATCGAACGAAACGTTTTCAGAAGAAAAGTCCAGATGAGAATAGTGGTCCAATGGATCCAAATAATACGAAATAATAACCCTCTTCATAATTACTTTCTACAAACGATATTTAACATATACACAGTTTTTTATGGGCACCGTGTATGCACACGCATGTATTAGAAACTATATATGCATATATTCCTGTATGTATATGTTATATATTTGCATACATCTCTGTATGTATATGATATATATGAGGAACATAATGTGTATCTATGCAACAGTTGCCAACAAACACATACGCAAGGAAAATATATTCAATTTGTAAATGTGACTAGCGCGTGACGCACGCATTTCTTTACGGACAACTGAGGGATTAAAAGCGGGTTGCCGGAGGTAAAAAGGAAGCTTAAATGAAAACGCTTCCGCGTGCACAGCAACATAAAACCACCCCTGTGTCGAACCTTTGGATCTCAGCAGGACATCATTATTCGCAATACTATAAAAGTGTGTGCTCCATTTGCATTTTATGTATTCTTCAATAAATCACGAATATTAATCGATTCACGTATGAGGCGGTTAAATTATCTTCACAAAGATCCTCACACGAAATTAAAAAATGCAATTTCTATGATAACATAGTTAATAAATAATATCATTTCTTTTTTTAGCAATTCAGTATTTTTTTTAGTTTTTTTGTGTTTTCTGTCGTTATTTAAATGCGTTTGATATAAATCTTCTACTTTAAATCTCATGTGGGCCATTAGTTTAACCCCAGGATCTGATTTGTATGTTGTAGAAGCTACAGAAAAACGAATTGACTGATCTGACACTTCCCAAGACAATAAATGCAGAATTAATTGAATAACAGATTCGATTACATACGAAAAACATATTACTGACGACTTAATAATACCAGAGTGTATACGCCAAGAAATGTCGTGAATATAAAATACAATGTATTATAAATAAATACAAGCATCTGTTGATCTTAAGAATATAGACGAAATAAATGTATTAACGCTTCTTGTATTAGGTGCTATTCTTTCAATATTATCAGCATAAGTAACATTCTACATTTTTAAGGTACGTCTTGTCAAACTCAGAAAACCTTCATGTCAAACTCAGGAATTTCGTACGGAATTTCAAACTGAACTTTATATATAATCCTCAAGGATGGGCTATTCTAGTTTAGATTATTGCCACTAAGTATCAATTATTACTTAGCACTTTATCCCTTGCGTTATAGATGCATGCGGTTGTTGAAATGTAATCCTAAATACAAACGATACTAAGAATGACTTTAACACTTTCACTTGGTAAAGGCTGAAGGAATGAGATTAACCTATCTTTTTTGACCCTGCAAAAGGCCGGGGGAAAAAACACTAACTTGAGTTTTGAGAGAACAAGTATATTAAAAAAATAGTAAAATACAACAGAAAACAAGAACGGCTGTACGTCAGTCCTGCCTCCTAGTATAGACTGGTGTGGTTCCAAATATTTAATTCTTTTCCACCGCAGGAAAATGTGACACAGGGCCGGAAGGAGGGAGATGAAGCCATCACCTTTTAGAACAAACACTTTGGCCTATAAAAAATAGTCTGGGCATCCTCTTCGGCAATCCCATGTCACCGTTCCTCAGGTAGTGAGCAATACACTTAATCCACTCCAAAGAGATGAGTCAAGGCCTAGGAAGCTCGGTCTTATAGAACTACATAGGATTAATACCTAATCCCGACACATAGAAGGTCACCGAAATGACTCAGTTCCTGCTGGACCGATTGTCGAGAACGACTCCTCAAGTGGTATTGACCAGTTCGAAGTATGACTTTACAGAAAAACCGTACAGGCTGGTGTGCACTTAACAGCGAGAAGCAGGTGCTCCCAGTATTTATGGTGAAGGGAAGAGTCCAAGTAGACCGTATAAGTAACATACACTTACACTACTCCTTTGGATTTGATAAAGGGTCAAGTTTGAAAGTTTGTATAGATTCCCGGGTAAGGCAAGATGCACTTGAACACGTTCAATGGTTATATCTGCCAGATAATTGTACAAATAATATCAAATATGTAAACAATAGTCCCAATTATCAAACAAATACACATTATCAATTCTCAACACTAAGATGCAAATGTTTATTTTAATGATTCTATTGTGGAAATAATTAAGCACGTTTTTAGAGTGTACCCTCTCCACATCTGGAGCATCCTAAGTATTTCGAGAAATCCGAAATCTGAGACACGATACATGTTGTTCTCTTAATAGGCCTATAGAAATTTCGAAAACCGAGAGTAATTACCATGATATTGTAATAACAGAAAATGCATCAATAATGAGTTGACAGAGGATGTTTTCTTTCCTTTTACTGAGTGCACATAACAACTCTATCTTAACCAGAAAAAGTCCATACCGTGACGAAGTAGAGTAGATCGCCATAACATTATTAGTATGTAGGTACAATTAGCTAATATATATATATATATATATATATATATATATATATATATATATATATATATATATATATATATATATATATATACAGGGTGGCCCAAAAGTACGTTTACAGTTATCATTTAATATTTAAAGTTGTTTAACTAGGTTATTCGAAAAACTTTAAATAGGTTAAATATTAGTTTAATAACTGTAAACCTACTTTTGGGCCACCCTATATATATATATATATATATATATATATATATATATATATATATATATATATATATATATATATATATATATATATATATTGGTAATAAAATGTGTATGTCTGTCAGACATTTTGGTTTATATAATTCATATGCGATGGATAGCAGACAGTCATTTATAAGAACTACTGTGGTTGCTGGTAGATTATAGTTTGAGTGATTCAATAAACTAAACCTTCAGTGAAAACAATTCCACAACGATGACAAATTGTGTAGTATCTGTTTACAATTAATATACGTATTTTGGACCCCCGATTCTACTAGATCTGATAGACATCGAAGTATTTTATCGTTGTAGTGGGTTGCGACTTGCGTATTTGACTTTGAAACCACATGTCATCATTTGAGGGGTTAAACTTGTTATAATAACAAAATAAGTATTATTATTTTTATTTGGATCAATAATGAATATATATTTATTAATCATTTTCTACAATGCGTGTTTGTCTATTTATAATGATTATATTGCTGATTTCGGTAAAAAAATGTATTTATTTAGGGTGTAGTTTTATTTAGATTTTAATTGCGATTATAATAAAAAATGTCGAATGTATTCGTCTATACTGTTATTGCACAAGTTATTATTGATGAGGGTTTGTTTAATATTTAAACATTATTGCTGAAAAATAATTGCTAGATATGAGATTAGTTTAGCTTATAGGTTATTGATAATGGCATTGCTATATGATAAAGTTCATTCGTTGTTATAGTTAAGAGTGCAGGATTTTTATTAGTAGGTTTTATATCAGCTGATGTGGAGAACTCGTGTTTGTGAGTATCTATAAACCCATTTAAATAACGATGGTATTGTTGTTGTTTAGTTAGTATTTAAATTTGAGTACATAGTAAGTTCGGAATGTGGTTTGCAATGGGGCAATTTCATTATTAGTTTAGTAAGTATTAAAATGTCATCAACTTATCATAAATAAATTAATTGTTTGTTAATAATATTAAATATTGAGTTTTTAGGTTAGATATGTAAAAAAATGGCGTGGTACCAAACACTAGAACCTATAGCGACTCATAATGTTTGGATAACGATGTCGCCGTGAAAGTCATAAAAAGGACTTCGGTAGTGCAGGTTTACAGAATCATACACAGGGTGTGGGAGTTTACTAGAGTACACCATACGTACAGTAAAATACATCGGTCAGTTTCGACCAAAAACTCGAGATTTCATAACGAATTTAGAAACGATCAAAGAAAATATATGCAGACAGAAGTACTCTGTGATATTTAATGGTATATATATATATATATATATATATATATATATATATATATATATATATATACACATATATTTATATAATGTGTCTAGTTTATCTACTCCTAGCTAAATGTCTTTTCCAAACGAAATAACATATTTCTTTGGAGAATGTTCATATTCCATAGACGGTTTAGTCGATTCATACGCAAGCGTGAATGGAAATAATTTTGAATTTGGGCGTGCTTCCTAATATGCATGGGTATATATATATATATATATATATATATATATATATATATATATATATTTATATACATTATAATGTTTATATCACCGAAAGTGCTCAGGATTTTAGAATAAATAAAAATGTTATTTAAAAAAAAACATAAAGAAATGCGTTGGCAAGGTTTTTTCGAAATATTTTCTGTATTATTTTAATTTCATGAAAGCTTGAAGTGCAGACTTTTCAATCTACGTAACTGCGTGGTACACACACCGCCATATCAACATTAATTCACGATTACATCAAGACGAATTTAAACTGCGATAAATCTGTCTCAACCAAGAAGGATGAAACGTAAATTGAAGAGAAATAATTGCTTATACTTGTAACAAACGGTGTTTTTTTACCGAAAGTGCTGAAATTTTGAAATAAGTAAATAACTTATTAAAAAAAACATAAAACGTTCGTTAACCAGGTTTTCGAAATATTCTCCTTATTATTGTAATTTTATCAATGCGTGGAGTGTGGACTTTTCATTCTACTTCATCCACGTAAACGCGTGGTACACACACCGGCATATCAACATACATCGTCGATAACATGAAGACGAATTTCACCTCATGAAGTATTAAACGAAAAAGAAGAGAAAAAAATGCTTATATTTTTAACAAAGGTGTATATCACCTAAAGTGTTCCAGTTTTTAGAATAAATAAATAATTTATTTAAAAAAAAAACATACAAAATGCGTTTTACAGGTTTTCTAAATATTCTCGTTATTCTCCTTATTATTGCATGTGGACCTTTCACTCTCTCTCTCTCTCTCTCTCTATTTATATATGTATATATATATATATATATATATATATATATATATATATATATATATATATATATATATATAACTTATTTGTAATATAACAGGAAACATCCAAGCAGAGTGCTCGATTAATTGAGAATTAAAGTTAAAAATTAAAAATTAAGAATTAAGAGGGTAATATTTATTTATATTGATACAAAAAATAAGTACAACATTCGTACCGTCGGTTTTAAGTACAACTTCTGTTGTCATCTGTTTCGGAAATGTGAAGTGACGTGTCACTCTCGTTTAGACGCGTTATTTGCTTAGATTGTTATATATGTCTGTTTAAATTTAGTGTAAAGAACGTTTAATAAGGTTTGAAAAAGGGAGGAAAGATGAAAAGTAACAGTTGAAATTTAAACCGGAGAAGATTTAAAGAGATACAAAAAAAAATGTAAAATATTTCTATATAAATCCCGTCAGCGAATATTATGAGTATCGTATATTTGGCCATTTCTGTTCATGGGTTTAAAGATTAAAAAAGTTAAAAGGAACAACATTAATTTTATTCGCGTTTACATTTTGGATAAAAGGACTTTAAATAAATTACAAAGGAATTTAAATAAAGATATTGTCCGGGAGGTCTAAGGGCAGTAACTCTGCAGGGTTTTTCAATGATTTGTATTCGGGATTTAACATTATTAACTCAGGTATACTGAATGCTTATGGAGGTGACACAATTGGTATGCTGATTAAAACTGGTTTAGAAATAAGAGTAAGTATTGGGTCGGCAAGATTGGATCTGTTTGGGAGATATGGCAGATTAGCATTATGACCGAGAAATGGTGGGAAGTTATTAGAGTAATGATAATGTTGTGAAATGAGGGGGTTACCCTCTTAATGACTGGATAAATAATTTTTGGAAACTCATGATTATTGCTCTTGAATTGTAGTGTGGATATGGGTAAATGAAGGTATTTGTTCATATTTTTTTTAATTATTTATATTATGAGGGGTGATAGTTAGGAAACGTCGAAGAGAGCCGAATGGCTAAGTCATTATGTGCTTGAAACCGACAGTACGAATGTTGTACTATGTTTTCTGTACAAAAATGAATATATATATATATATAAATATATATATATATATATATATATATATATATATATATATATATATATATATATATATATAGTCTAAAGAAGCTTTGAGTCATTTCAAACAAAAGAAAAAAAAGAAAAAAGAAAAAATGCAGTTTAAATTCTCAGAGAAACCGACTAAATTCAAGATATCTCAGACTTAACATTCGTTGGAAAATTCATGAATGAATAAATAAATAAATAAATAAATAAAATAAGTAAATAAAATAAAAAGGGGGGTAAAGTATCTAAAAGTTAAACAAAAACAGGAGACCTTAACTTAAGCGTCTAATATTAACACGGGGATCATCAGCTTTTTACCATGTACCTGTTTCGGAGATTTAAAAACAGGACAGTTATAATATCCATGGCTCTCCAATGGTACATATTAAACTACCATTTCCCCAATGATGAAGTGTCGAAATATTTCAGCTTAAAATGTGAGTAATAGATACATAAATAAATAATAATAATAAAATAATATTAATATACTACCCTTAAGACTACTGTGTGATATGGTAATTTGCATATCAAATAACATTAATTATAACAATAATAATAATAATAATAATAATAATAATAATAATAATAATAATAATAATAATAATAATAATAATAATAATATCAAACAACTACACCCACGAACCATTCTGCGATATGGAAGATAGCAATACAATTACATAGGAATTAAAATTGCATTAAAAAAATAATAATAATAAAATAAAATAAATAATAAATTCAATCAATAAATACAAAATAAAGCTTAAGTACCTTAGGTAACAGAAAGGTAAGTAGATAAGAGGAAGGAAACCTAGCCATACAAATCTAAATACCCAATATATAGTCTAAAGACGCTTGGAGTCATTTTGAACAAAAGGGGGGAAAAGAAAGTAAAATGCAGTTTAAATTCACAGAGAAACGAACTAAATCCAAGATATTGCAGACTTAACATTCGTTGGAAAATTCATATATATATATATATATATATATATATATATATATATATATATATATATATATATATATATATATATTGCCTTGTATACCATTGTGTTATAAACAGTCAGGTAAGTGTGCGGATATATCCTAATCTGATAACTTAGTACTATTTTTCATTATCTTTGAACTGGAAATTGTTTTTATTCTTAATCAGGTGTCTATAGATATGTATGTAAGTTTATATATATATATATATATATATATATATATATATATATATGTAACAGCTTATATATGTGAGGATTCCCACGTTGTTTTTAGCGTAGATAATTACATCTAAAACGATAGATAAACGTGCTGAAAAGATAATCAAATGAAATATAATTGCAGTAAATGTTAACATACAAGTAGCAAATTTACCACAAAAGAAAGAAAACAAACAAGAAGTTGATTGGTTTCGCAAGGATCTAAGAACGTCTTCAAAAAACGTAAATTGCGACAAAACCATACAATGCTTGTCCTTTATTTGTTTTTCAAATTTGTTTATACCGCATTTCATTTCATAACATATCATATATATTAATCTTTATATACATACATATATATATATATATGTATATATATATATATATATATATATATATATATATATATATATATAAATGTATATATATATATATAAATATATATATATATATATATATATATTATATATATATATTTATGTATATATATATATATATATATATATATATATGTGTGTTTATATATATATGTATATATATATATATGTTATTTATATATAAGTAGCTCTAATATATATTGGGCACTTATATATATATATGTATATATAGATGTATATATATATATATATATATATATATATATATATATGTATATATATATTCATATATTTATATATATTTTTATTTCTCATTTAGAAGATTGTTTATTTAGTTATGACTGGAATTAAACCAATAAAAATAAGATCGACGATACTCGATTACATAGTACAGAGCATTTATATGTGATTTTTTGAAGACTTACCAAACCATTCCGTTCAGGAGATCATTCATCACCACAAAATACTTTTTCTTTCAAAGCTTATTTATTTATCATATAGATCCAAATTAAAGAGTTTTTCCTACACGTGTTTCACTACCGAACATGCCCTTGCTTGGCAGATCACCTGGAGTAAGTGTTTTAACAACTAACAATACACAATGTTTGTTGCCTTAATTGAGGGCACTTAAGAAGAAGACAGAAGGAACAAAAATAGAAATACAAAATAAAAAATGTCTTTAAAAAGTAAATCGTGAGATGTTCGCAGTATTGTTGCTACTAAGCAACACAGCAAAGAATGTGTCCGAAATGCATTCAAAAGAAACAGGATCAATATGCGAGAATACACCTTCTCGCCGGGCGGCACAACGATGAAAAGCATCCCCCCAAACAAAAATAAAACAGTCAAAACACAGTTCACCAGTTCCGAGCAACTGATAGTGTGGACATTCCACATTCTCAATCAGGAGAACACACAACACAAATATCTGTCCGGAAAGCATGTGGTCGCGTGAACCTTTCTTCTAGGGCTGACTTGCTCCCATTCGAGATAAACACACAACGAAGCAAATGATCAATAATCCCGCAGAAACCCCCTGTAAAAAAACTTACATAGTAGATATAACATATGTATCCATAATACTGTTTCTAAAAAATTAGTTTCTATTTTAAAAATTATTCTACATTTAAATTCATTTTACAATGTTTCGGACGTATTTTTACATTCCGGGAAAATATTTTTTACTTAATTTACTGCCGAGAGCTACCTTGTCGTTATTATTATCCTAATCTCGCATGAATAATTGTGAAAAAATCATTTATATACTAAAAATAAAGTATTACTACAAAATATTGCTTACAAAAATCTAGTTTCTATTTTAAATAATTTTAAAATATGTCCCTAACGGCTGGGTTTGTCTACAACACTCTGGGGAGAATATTATGCTATTCTGTTTAAGGATGGGAATTTTCAACGTCATCTCATGATTGACACAATTTCCATTCTGAGTGTACGCTCAACGGGAAAGATTACCCGAGTTCAACAGAAAATCAACTCAAAAAATACATATAGTAAATAGCAAGAAACTTATACAAAACACTGTTTTCAGGAACTGATTTCTATCTTAAAATATTTCTTAATGGCTAGGCTAGATTTTTCCTCGGGAGGTTTTATCTGCATCTGGGATTATTTGCACTGACCTAAGTATAATTCGGGAGCGTATGAATCACCTCTAAAAATAGAAACAACAAGACTATCGCCTTTAAATAAGAATAAAATTATGTTTGCCCGGGAGGTAATCTCTCTCTTTCTCTCTCTCTCTCTCCCCTCTCTCTCTCTCTCTCTCTCTCTCTCTATATATATATATATATATATATATATATATATATATATATATGTATATATATATATATATGTGTATTTTAATATAAATGGCTCTAATATATATTGAGCACTTTTGGAGAATATTGGTTTTGTTCATTTCTTGAATATTTGAACTGAATTAATTTCTTATATATAAATATATATATATATACATATATATATATATACATACATATATATATATATACATACATATGTATGTATATATATATATATATATATATATATGTATATATATATATATATATACATATTCATAATTGTATAATATAGGTACCGCTCTATCTGATTGAATGTAGTAAGCGTTTTAATTAAAAAAACACTTTTGAAGCAAATATAATTATTCTATTGAAATATTTTTATATACAGAAGTAAACATTTGAACTTTCATAAACTTTCAAAATTATATACGAAGGCTGTCTTAAATCTAAAGTTACAGGAAAGCATGCCCAATTTTATTAGACACGTAAGACATATATATATATATATATATATATATATATATATTAGTACTTCATGTATCCACATAATTTTTTTATGCGTCAGTTTTCAGTATTTACTTCAACAGTGCTCGATACGTAAGTAGAGCTAGGTAGTAAGCAATGAAAATATATATGGCAATCAAGCTACACAGGGGCGGCCGTGTTTCATCCTCGGGGGGAATCGTCTGGTTAAATGCATGGAGTTATTTTTGTCAGGTGTTTTATATACATGGCTTGCTTGTTAACCGATCAGATTCTTTGTTGTTCCCTCAGCCAATCGTTGGGCTCTCCGCGAACAAAGGCTTTGTTGGTGACGCGCCTATCCTATTTTTTTGTTAACAATGGATTTTCCTATATCCCGTTTCCTTTGTTTTGTTAATACAGTGGGCGAATTGTTTTTTAACACGTGGTTTCTTGTATTTCTATTTTAGGTTTTAAATTTTTACTTGTTCAGTTTTTTACTTATTTATTTATTTAATTATTTAATTTTTTATTTATTTATTTATTTTTTAAATTTATTTTATATGATGCTTAAGTAAATTTATTTCTGTGTAAACAGCTGTTTGCTATTTCACTACTAGAGTTTAATAGGTTTCGGGGATCTTTAAAATTTAGGATTTCATATTTTTCATTCAGGCATAATCTACACGGGTCGTCTAAGTTTCTACATGTACTGGCCTGTCTTACTATTTTCCATTCAATTATTGGTGAGTGTCCTTTTTTTTAGCTCCCAATAATGGTTAGCTAGTGCTGTTTTAGTTCGACGTTCTTTGTTTTTAAATGTGCTTTTGGGGTCATAGTATCTGGTCTAGGGATGTAATACCCACGTAGTATTTCGTTGGCAAATATCGTTGCTTGGTATACAACACTTTTAGTTCGGCATTTATTTTGTAGTTGACAAAGTTTACGATTTAGGCAGTTACATCTTTTCTCTTCATTACTAACTTTTTCGTTTCTATTCGGGTGGTTATTATTAGTGTTTTGTTTATTTCTATTAGTATTGTTTATAGTTTTGTTCGGCGTAGTGTTATTTTTGTTATATTTTCCACTTCGTTCATTTTTTCTTCTCTGCTGTTGTCTTTTAGTATTTTGTTGTTGTGTGCCTTAATTATAATTTCTAGGTTTTCACAGCAGCTGTAGGATAGTTTTAGATTATTTTATTGAATATTTTATGTAGAGGGTTCCTTACGGGGAAGTGTTTTTCAATCAGAGTTAGGTTTTTTTTTGCCTAGTTTTGTTTTTAGCATCTGGTTATAGGGAGGGGTATAGTAGATTATATTTCTTTTTCTTTTGTTTTTATTTTTATTTTTAATTTTGTTGTCATTATTGGGGTCCTGTTTTTTATATTCAATTTCGATATTATGGTAACCACTATTTTTTACAGCTGTATTGTAAATGTTGATTGATTTTTTAAAAACGCTTTCCTTGCTAGAATTGTTGATAAGCCTACTTTCGATCGAATTCGGGATGTGTTTAATGATTGATGGCGGTGATTAGACTTTGGCTGTACGTATATTGGGTTGGCGTTATCTTTTAGGTATGGTTCGTAAGTGTTTTTACTTAAATTTAATGTGACGTCTAGAAAGTTCGTTGTTTTTATGTTAGCCATTACTTCTACTTTTAGGCCTAGTTTTTTCATTTCCATATGTATAATTCTCTTGATGTTTTCTCCCTTGACTTTGTTGGAGTCTCTTATTATCGCTAATCCATCATCTCTATCAAGGCCGATATCCGTATTATTGAATATATTTGTGAGTGTATATAAAATGAATAACACAACAAGATCAGATGTCCCCGCAGATTCCAGGGCACCCATGGCCAAATCAAAGGAGATTGTCATATTCGTTTTAATCCATTGGTCCTCGTTGTTGATTAAAACTGATCTACATTTTTTAATGATGTGAATTTTATCTTTTGATATATCCGTATATATCTCGGCAAATTCTAGGGCGATATTGAAAAGTTTTTCGGATATGGATGGGTAGAAGTCCACTATGTCGAATTGTAAGAAGGTACAATTGTTCTTATTTTCTATACTGTTAAATCAAGTGATTGCGTCGGCAGTATTCACCCATTGGTTTAATTCTAGGTCTTTTCTTATTTGTTTGTTAATTCTAGATAGAATTGTTTGGCTAATTCTTCCTATTTCTGGTTTGGTCGAATCAATTAAGCGAGTGCTGGGGTTGTTGATAAAGTTACTTTTGTGGTCTTTAAATAAGATATAGGCTTCCTTAGGTTTTAAATTACTAAATGTGTTACTAATTTTTAGTTTATCGGTGATTTGTTTACTTTCAGTATTTATCATATCTATGTAGTTACGTTCGCTTGTATCCATTTTTTTTGTAGTTCTTTGTAATATTTTCTGTTAGTAGTTTGTTATACTCTTGTTTATCTATTTTGTAAACATTTCTAGTTCTGTCCGCTTTTACGAATATTTTGTTAGAGTTGTGTATCTTTTTAACGATGGTGTGTAATTGTTTTTGCAAATTATTATGTTGTTTGTGAAATTCTAAGTTTTTAGTAACATTTAAGAGGTCATTTTCAAAGCTAGTCATGAGATCTATTGGTATAGCGTTTTTTAGGCTTTTGAATCCGTAGGATTCTTTTGTATCTACGTGTCTGTCTTTATTGTTAATGAAGAGGTGTGCTCGCCATCGCATTCGGCGTATTAGTTCGTCTGTTTTTTTAATTAATTTATTTATGTATCCATAATTGCTAGGTGTAGGGATATTCTTAAGTGATGTTTCTAAGTTAATTTTTTTCCATATTATTTTTTAGTGGTTTAATAAATTCTTGTGAGAGTGATCAACTGTTTGAGGAGCTTGATATTAGTACTTCATGTATCCACATAAAATATTATAAGGAGATATAATTTTGTATGTGTCAGTTTTCAGTATTTACTTCAACAGTGCTGGATACGTAAGTAGAGCTAGGTAGCAAGCAATGAAAATATATATGGAAATCAAGCTACACAGAGGATCCCGTGTTTCATCCCCGGGCGGCATCGTCAGGCTAAATGCATGGAGTTATTTTTGTCAGGTGTTTTTATATACATGGCTTGCTAGTTAACCAATCAGATTCTTTGTTATTCCCTCAGCCAATCGTTGGGCTTCCCGCGAACAAAGGCTTTGTTGGTGACGCGCCTATCCTATTTTTTTGTTAACAATGGATTTTCCCATATCCTGTTTCCTTTGTTTTGTCAATACAGTGGGCGAATTTATTTTAACACGTGGTTTTTTGTATTTCTATTTTAGGTTTTAAATTTAAACTTGTTCTTTTTTAATTTATTTAATTATTTATTTATTTTATTTTAATTTTTTAAATTTATTTTATATCATACTAAGGTAAATTTATTTCTGTGTAAACAGCTGTTTGCTATTTCACTTCTAGAGTTTGATAGGTTTCGGGGATCCTTAAAATTTAGGATTTTATATTTTTCATTCAGGCATAATCTACACGGGTCGTCTAAGTTTCTACATGTACTGGCCTGTCTTACTATTTTCCATTCAATTATTGGTGAGTGTCCATTTTCTTTGAGCTCCCAATAATGGTTAGCTAGTGCTGTTTTAGTTCGACGTTCTTTGTTTTTAAATGTGCTTTTGTTGTAATAGTATCCTGTCTTAAAGTCTAGGGATATCATGCCCACGTAGTATTTCTTTGTTATTCGGTGAACGGGCGGAAGTAGGGTTTTAAAAAGACGTCCGAACATTTTAATTCGGCTGCCAAAGAGATATAGTTTACAGTCTTATTCATCAATGATCATTTCAGACTTGATAGAATTTTTATATACCAACATGCCATATTAAATCAACAGAAAGAAATTAAATATTTAATTTCACTTTAATTGTAGATGTATGCGATTTAAATGTAAACTGAGCGTTTACAATTAGATGGTAAAGCTATCGTTTTCTCATCTGTGTATAAAATAGAGAGGTAATAGATTTGAGATACGAGAACTTACAGACAGAAAAAAACAAGAATTTAAAGAGAGGAATAACAACCGGTAAGTTGCAGACAGAAGGAAACCAGTTTAAGAATGAAAAATACGAGCATTTTCTTACAGAAGGAAACCAGTTAAAAAAAAAGAAAAACCGATAAGTTGTAGACAGTCCTTGTCGAAACAATTTGAAGGTTTAGCCAATGCCCAAGAGAGAAACAGGAGAACCGCAAGCGACAAAGTGTCTCAATGTATTTCCCAGTCGTCATGAAGGAATTATAAATATTTAATAAAAGAGCCGTGTGCTTTATTATTCTTGGATCTGTCTTTTTTCTAGAAGAGTCGGCCACGGGGTTGGGAAACGAGTCTTAGAACTCTAAAACGCCGCTGATCTATGGTCTAACATTTGTGATATTTAACCCATTTGAATAAGCTTCAGTCTGGCAATTTTTATTAAGTTTGCCTTCTTAGATGTCATTACCTTTCACTGCTATTCAACATTTGATCTCAGCACAGATCTTTTTTTTTATATTGTCAGATATATTGTTTTTTATGCGTCCATTCCTTTTTATTATATGAACCGTCGGTCGGTCAGTAGATTTATTGGTCTGTGAAGCTTAGGTTTGAAAATGCCATTTTCATCGCAAAATATTCAGATTTAATAAAATTAGAGGGGGAAGAAAGAGAAAGTAGTAGTTTATTAATATGTTTTATAGAAGAGTGTGCGACTAATGGAAAAATGAGGTACACACAGATATCATCGCCAGTCATGCATAGTGGGAACATACGCCATTAACGTACTTTTTTGAGTCATGTCTAGACATAAGTCGTGTTAGGTTAAGATTAAGGTCAGAGTCAGGTTAGGGTCAGACTGTAATGAAATACATAATTAATGCTTAGATGGCTCATATCGTGAAGTTGTGAACAGCCATATGTATGAGATTATGTGAATGGCATGAATATGAAGAGAACGATATGTTAATGTATATGCTCAATGCCAACTATTCGCTCATCTTGAGTAATAATTACGAGTTGTGTTTTAGTACAATCTGCATTTTAGTTTATTTTGGATATCAGGATCACTTTTAACGCTTGTTTTTCTACAAAAGATGATTTTACTAGATTCGTACACGCATCTATGTAGGACGCGGTGTCGGTAGATAGCTCGTACTGTGGCCCCTATCTTTATCATCAAACGTTAGGTTTCAATTGACTTCGAGGAGATCAGAATACAGGGTATAGTAGATGTGCCTTCCATAATTTTAAGACGACTGGTATTTCGGTATTAATGCATGCCCTTCATTCTTAAATTAAAATAGTGCAGAGAGACAGTGTTTATAAGACACTGTTCATATTCTGATTTCTCGATTTTAAATCTATTGTACCCAAATGTTTTATTTGTCTAAGGACCAAAAGCAGCGCGTTTTCCAACAATACCGCCTCGACCAAGAAACACCTGTTATAGCGAAGACTCAGTTAACTAAAATGGGCATAACTATTGAGATGCATTCTCCAACATATAGAGCTACACATTAAGAATCATTTGTAACCCTTAAAACGGTAGTTCCCCAAACCTCACTGCATCACACTTTTTAGTTAGATGATTTTATGTACAGCAACGGCAGTTATTTGTCGTTTACATCGAAGAGATAGGCGCTGTGCATAACAAATAAAAATCGCATCACAAAACGCGTTTGATGTTGCGCTGCGACCACACATTTCTATAAAGAGTTATTTTTGTTTATAGAGTATTTGTTCGTCCGTCGGTCAGTGTACGCAGACGTTGAGATATTATTATAATGTAGAACCAATATCTATCTATCTATCTATCTATCTATCTATCTATCTATCTATCTATCTATCTATCTATCTATCTCTCTCTCTCTCTCTCCCTCTCTCTCTCTCTCTCTCTATATATATATATATATATATATATATATATATATATATACACACCAAACTGCCCACAAAAGGCGGAGAGTATTTCTGAGATGATTGTATCATGACGAAAGAATATACACCACGCTACACTTCAATGGATGAGGTAATGCCTGCGCTAATAATAGACACCCACACACCGAACACAGGGTGATAAAGTATGACGAACGTATATATACTACATTACCTTGCCCCCTAAATTGAATGATGTTCTCTTGCCACTAATACCGACAAGACGGAGGTAATCTTTGGGAAGATGGTCTCATGCCAAGAGGACATAGGTATGTAAAATGTACTTGAAGAAATATAATCGAATCTTTATTAGTAATATATTTGTTAACCTATCTCATTTATTAAACGCATATATCTTTGATTTAAATTCTTAATTTGTAATTATTTGTGTCAGGTGACAAATACAAATGGACAAAAAAATGGAGAAAGAAAACATTTATAAAAGTAGACTCGAACGTGAAGACCAGTTGAGTTTCCAGAGAAACTAAAGAATGTAAATTCCAGGAAGCCAGAATTATAGTAATAGTCTTAATTGTATTACGTTAAGCTATTTATAATGTTGCGACTGGTTTAATACGTAAGGTTATCTATTAATAGTTTGCTGGGTTCAAATAGATAGCTTCAACTAAAAATATACATATATATATATATATACAATGCCGTCCAAAATTAAGGAATATAAATAAATCTTTCTAATCTCAAATATTTAATATATAAATATTTGTGAAAATGTCACGGCATATGTGAATTATGTAGTTCGACTTTTACCGAGATTTTTAGATGAATTGAAATAACACTATTAAAGGTATCCACCATTTTACATATTTTAAGTGCCCATAATTAAGGAACATTAACGAAAAATTATCGTTTACAGTTTAAAACAGTATGTGTTTTTTGTATGAAAAGATTAAAATAAATATTCTAAACTTTTATTATCATCACTGCTGCAATTCACGCAACATCAATCATGTCAAAAAGAAATAAAACTGATTTAAGCGACAGAGCAAAAATCGTCAAATTAAGAAATGAACAGTTAGCAATAGAAGAAATCGGAAAACATGTGAAACGTTCAAAAAGTGTTGTAAGTCGAGTTCTCAAACTCTATAAAGAAACTGGAAGGTTAAGTAATACAAAGAAATCTGATAGATCAATAAAGACAACGGCAAAATGTCTAAACAAATGGAAGGTGTCACGAATGTTTCACAACAAACTGTGCCCAGAAGGTTGCACGAAATAGGTATTTTTGCAAGATTTCCTAAAAAGAAGCCGCTTATAAGTGTAAAATACAAAGCAGCTACATTCGCGTTCGCTAAAAAGCATGTTATTGTTGTAGACCCGTACTAGGGGTCACAAAGATAACAACCACAAATTGTGACAGGTTAAAATATACAATGTATTTATTCATAGCAATACAGTAACGCTACTAGATGTGGTAGGAGATGACCGGATTACTACCATGCGGTAAAACATGAATAGGAACGTCATCTGTTTGAGTCTTTGCAACCATGGTATTTATTATAGATGGTTGCTTCCATTAGTTCTTCAATAGGGGTGATTTGTACCCCACAACAGTTATATGGGCAGAAAAAAATTGGAAAAAAGTGTATTACAGTGACGAATCGAAATCTAATGTATTTGGCGTTGTGGAAAACAAGTTGCAAGAAGAAGAAAAGGCGACAGTTTGGATCCTAGTTGCATCAAGAAAGTGTTCAATTTGTTGGAGTTAGCGTGATGGTTGTCGGCATGATATCATGGCAGGGTACATCAGCACTTGTACGCTTAAATACTAGAGTAAATGCCACTGTATACAAGAATGTTTTAGAACAGTATGTTTTGCCAGTGTTGCAGAATGTTGGTATCGAAAAGCCTGTTGTTATGCAGGATAATGCTCTCTGCTATAAGGCAAAGCTGGGCATGGATTATCTGGCTGATAAATAAGTAGCGGTGATAGACTGGCTAGCTGAGAGTCCTGATATAAACCCTATAAAAACTGATGGAATACTCTAGGAAAGAATGTTATGGCAAATAATCCGGAAAACATTAAAGACTTGTGTCTGAAACTAAAAGATAAATGGGCCAAAATAACTGTGGCCCAATGTCAACATTTAATAAAATCATGCACTTGTTGATGCGCAGCAGTTATTGAAAACAAAAGTGGAAGTACCAAATATGAAATCTATTCCGTCTTTTTAATGTGATTTAGTTAAAAATGATATTTTATTCCTTTATTTTGAACACTTGAAATCTGTAAAATGGTGGATATCTTACAAAATATTATTTTGTTCATCTGTGAATCTCGGTAAAAGTCCAACTACATAATGTGTATATTCAGTGAAATTTTCACAAAAATTAAATATACAATTTTGTTTTAATTCAGAAGATCTAATTATTGTTCCTTAACTTTGAACGGTGCTGTATATATATATATATATATATATATATATATATATATATATATATATATATATATAAGCAATGCCCATTATTATAGAGTAACTGATATTATACGATCATAATCTGTCAATATATATGTAAGTGTATCTACGTCATTTTCGATGCCTCAATGCGTAGACCCTAAGTAAGTATTATGTTTTATTTTAATTTTATTTTCAATTCCTATGAATAAGGGGGAATATCTCTTTTTTTACAATTCTGTACATAACCCAACTCGTTTTAATACAGAATTATATACATATATGTATATTTATAATGTTTAGTAAATAAAAATCATACACCATCAAAGAAAAACTTAATACAAAAATATTGAAATATCCAAGAAAGCAATACTAAAAATAAGTGGTTTACACAAATAGTTTTACTGCCTTGTTAACAAGTTTACCATGAGCTAATTTTCTTTTAGAGTTCTGAATAAGGTATTGCCCGGCCCAGAACATAATCAGACTTATAATTAAACAATTTATGAATTTTACAAGTCATTATCGTGCTGAAACAAGACATTTCCTCGGCAACAGGATGGTAAGTACATTGGAACTGTTGTAATAAAGTCCTATTTGTTAAATACATGTGTATATTTTGGCGTCGGTGCCTTTATCACACATAATTTAATGTACAATAGCAAGTAATTGAACTTAGAATCGAAATTATAATTTCTCTATTTCAATGCTTAACTGTTGTTTGAAGAAAATCATCCCTGCATCGCTCAGCTTATATTCGAATACATAACTCACAAGAAAAAAACTCGACTCATTGTACAAAATATCTTTCTGCGACAATTTTGAGGCAAACAAATAACGTATCAAGTAACAAAGCTCGTTCCATTTATGATATTTTCTTGATAACAGAGGCTTTTACAGATGTATATGTATGCTAACAAAAACTATCCGTGATCCGGGAATGACTTACTAAGGCTGTAGTCTTCTTTACAGAAAAAATAAATCATTTTCATTTGACATTTTGGTAAATTTGGAGAAAACGACAAACATATAAGGGTCATAGCGCTATTTTATATATTCCAATGTTTCGAAAATGTTCTGTGCATGAACATGGTCAAATTGTGTTTATGAGTAATAAAACAACAATAAGGTTAATTGATATGATCTTTAAGATATTTAAATTCGAGGAAAAAAGGTTTGTTTCAGCATAACAATGAAAGTGCATTCGATTCTCAATGAGTAATTCGAAATATTTACGTTGCGCTGTTCCACTTTATTATTAAGAAACGAAAAAAATGACTTAATGACTATTTAAAAAGAATACAAAATAGCTAGATTTAAGACGGTTTAATTTTAATATTTATGACTACTGTGAAACTTATCATCATCATCATCATCATCATCATCATCATCATCATCAGCATCATCATCATCATCACAACCAACATGTTGATTCTTGGGCTCTTTGACTAAGAACACAATGTAGTATCTGTTTGGAGGTTGGACTTAGTTTGTCTTTCCTCAGTCATTGTAATAAATCCTTCTAGACTGAGACAATTTGAATTGTTTTTCCAATCCAGATTTCTCCTTTTGGGGGAGGTGAATTATCCTCACGTTAAATACTGACCTTTTTCCTAACTCTTCTCTCGACGGGAGACAAATAAAGAACTAGCAACAACAAGAACAAATTAAGTTTTTTTAAATAATAAATGTAGGTATTTAATTATAATCAGAAAACATGTGTTAATTATTACGTTTTATGCGGACTATAATTTTAAAATGTAATTATCGCAAAGTAATCCAAGTATTTGCTAAGTGTGCTATAGTGTGAGCTTCATACCAACCCCACGTCATTAATCAGATTACGAGGCGCCCTTCGCTTCCGTGAACTTATCATCATACCAACCCAGTGTTTCATTGTCCCGTAATGACCTGATAACTGGTCCGACGCACACTAACACACAAACTCCTATTACATTGATAATTATCCAATTGCAACTTAATCTAACTTGTGCGATAGCGTGATATAATGAGAATAAAACAGAAACCCTCCTGATAATGGTTACCTTTGTGGTCGGACGAGTTTTATATCAGGTACCGTTTTCATCCACAATTACTGCATCTGAACCTGACGTTTAGAACAGGTTTGACTCCCGGCACGAATTCCCGAAAAAACATCACCCCACTATCTAACTCCCAACACATTCTATCGGGGAACACGCTGACTCCGGACTTTGTCCGACCTCATGGTTCTAACTACGCTGCATGAGGTGAAAAGTTACTTCCTACACTGACACCGGTACGCATAAGATCGCAAGGCCAGGTCTACGTATTACTCTCATCCTATTCTATGTTACATGTTTACTGTACCTTCTTTTATACTGCTTCATCAAATAGATTTGTTTGCCTCCAGACGTTTACCCCGAAGCAAATCTACACCTAATCTAATTACTGTTCATGCGGAAAGAGCCCCAGCTTGTTTATACTCTACCTTTCCGTACGATCTATCTACGTGATGGAGGTGGGAAATCGCTATTGACACACAGGTCTGTCAGCATCCGAACCCCGAAACGGGACTCATATTACAACTGTAATTCTACAATCATTCATCCCATATATGTTACGTGACTGTGGGTCGATGATAGGTCCCATTGACCCACAGGATAACAATTACGCCGTTGTCAACATTTATCCCGTCTGTTTTCTGTATGTGAAGGAAATTCCTATGTGCTCCTTAAAGTCGGTCTCCGCAACCAGGAACTGCATAGGTCTAATATTGGGTTGATATGCTATATATCATTATCTCGGTTTGCCGCTCCATACTATGGAACATAAAAAGATTTCTCCAATACAACCGATCGCCAGGGTTTCCGTAAATACAGCTTTGACTCTACTCAATTCCCTCGATTTCGAGAAAAAAAGCAGTACCGCAGACATATACAAGCTTTTTTGCTTCATGTTGTTAATAACTTGGTCGACCACTAACTTTATATTATTTTACTTTTTAGATTTTTTCATAATCATTCCAATACAAGGAGAGAAATACATTTTCTGGCGAAGCCAAACAGCCAAAGTGATTAATAAAATGAGTCTATCTCCATCGAACAGACACATTACCACACACACACATTAATGAAACACTTTACAATCTCGAATTTACAACAACTAATCTTTACAGAATAAGAACATTTTAAAAGTTTTACAAAACCGAAAAACAAAAAAAATGTACGTATAACAAAACTGAAAAAAAATCCTACATTTTCTCTCTTTCCAATCACAGGATTTCCGACCCAGACAACATGTTTTTATATTTTTCTTATATTTTTTAGCTAAAACGTTTGATGTATTACTAAGTCATAAAATTAACACATTTAAATGTTCAACAAAACTACTGAAAATGATCAAGGAACGTTTCCTTTAGCCCTTCTACAATATCTTAAAACACAGATGTCGATGTAGTAACAAACCAGAAAGACTAAATATTCAATAAACTAATTATTCGCAAGACCGTGAAATACCATGATCGCTCTCACCACAGAAACAACACACAACACAATTCTTTCCTTCCCGACCAAGAATGTCACACAATCAAAAGGAAGGGTATTCATAATTCAGAAAAAAACAAGGAAAACAAAGAAAAAAAACAGAAAACAGGACCAACGCCTCATTTTTACTTCCAAATTCTCCTCTGTTTTTCTCTGGTAACTTTAACATTGTATGCCACGGGATAACATTAAGAACACAAATCCCGACATTCCGAGATTGCTCATCACCAGAACAATCATTGTAACGTTTCACAACTGAGGAAAAAACAAAAACAAACAAAAATTCATGACAACAATTATACATCAAAGCTAAACACTCTTTTTTCCTCAAATCTGAAATATTAAAGTTTCAAAATATATAAGTTCAGCACAATCCGCCAACCACACATAATTAATTCGCACACGCGATTTTTCTTTTCTTTTCTTTTTCCCTTTTCCCTTTTAAAACTAAAACCTTGCAACACATAAACATTTTTTTATTTACTTTTCTTTTATAAAATCTGGAAAGCTAAAACATGAAATGTGCTTTTTTTTTCAAATATCAAAGGAAAATCTGCCAAGATACAATTATATTTTTCTCTAACGTTTCTCTGAGATTCTTCTCTCTTATAAATGTAGACAGTGAAAATATTTTTTTTAAATTCATCACATTGCACCGGCATAATCAGTGTGTTTTCTTCAGTAATTATCAGAAAACTCGTTCATATCTCTCAACTCTCACTCTATGGCTCTATTGTACTCTTCTCTGTTTTCCTTCTCACAACAGTTTTCATCAACGAACACACTTCAAAAACATTCTCTTTATTTTCCCCCTTTGCACCCAATCTCTATCCGTTCGCCTGGCTGTTCACCCCAGGCCAGCACTAAAACTGTACGACAATAAACATTAAAAATTTAAAAAAAAACAATAACATAAAAAATTGTCTTATCCTGTAAATGCCACAATTGGCTTGCATGTGGGTGTATGTGTGTGTGTGTGTGTGTGTTAATGCAGTATTTTTCTTATAAAGTCTACGACACACCAACCCTTTAATTTTCATTTTGGTTCCTAAATTTGTATCTTTTCTCTATATTCTTACTGTCTTGTACACTAAAAATTTTAGTCTAAATTCTATTTATTTATCTTATCCTTTTTCATACTTTCTCTTCCATATTCGATATATGTTCACATTGTAGTTATTCCTTTTTATTCTTTTACCAAATTCATTAATACTTTGTTCGAACAATATCTGTTAAATGTTCTTTCTATATATTTTAATTTCTTCTTTTTAATTTCCTTTTAATTTTTCTTTTTTAACTTTTGGTTTAAAAAATACGTCGATAATCGTCTTTCTCAATTAACAAAACAAACAATTCATAAACGTAAAGAAATGACAATTTCGCTGATCCCTTTGTCACTACTTTGCTTCCTTTGCTCCTCACCTTACCTTTGCTCCTCTCCTTACCTTTGCTCCTCTCCTTACCTTTGCTCCTCTCTTTTCTGTGCTTTCTTTGTTGTTTTTCGTTGAGCCCTGTGTCGCGTTCGAGGTTAATCCCGTTCGTGATGCTCCCATATAAGGGAGCGCAAGACATTCCACCAACTCACAGATGTTATATTGCTTCTTACCTTGGTGGGTGTGTACACGCGTTTCGTCTCCGCTGGCTAGTATATCTGTGGCTCTAAACGATAACGTTGGCTAGTTTTCAGAAGTGTTATTTAAACACAAAACAGATGAGAAAAACAAAGAGAATAATCTCGGGAGAATTTATCATCAACAGCTGAGACATTTTTGGCTACACTACGCGCTGGTCCCATTCTACTGCAGAGACCCTCGCTTCGCATGCTTTACTTTCTTGGTGGTCAAGCAGAAGTGAGAAAAAAAACTCTAACGTACATTACATCACTTAAGATTTCCGCTGCAACTGCTATCACCTTTCAGGGCGTCCTGTGTCCCTACATAGGAAGTTTAAATATATGCATGCGAAAACGTAGCTAAAAAGAACACAAAGAAAATAATTTAATATGTTGAATTGTTTTAGCTATGCTCATTAAATTGCTTTTAATAAGTATACAATACTAATAATAATGTTATTAATATTAAGAACACTATTCGTTACATATAATACACTAGCAGAATCAAATTAGTAGGAAATCGTACACAATATGAACATATAAGACACTGTTTAACCATAACTAAATTATAGTAATGAGTGTATTTTATACGGTGTTCGGTGAATATGTATAGCATGAGGTAAAATATTTTATTATATAATTGAATTTAGTAGATCTAACTTGGTTTGATATAAATATAGTTCGGATGGATGAAAAGGAAAACTTACGTATTTATTCATTCAGATAAGAGTGTACTTGTACAGCCGTTTATAATAATATTTGTTTCAATTTTGAAAAAAAAAATTAATTCAAGTACAAAAATCCGAATTAGTAGATGTACTTGCTGCTTCTCTATATTTATTTAATGCATGCACACGAAAACGTTCTTCCAAAAAGTATCGATTAAAGTAGAATTTATCAGATTCAAATGAATGAAAATTTATGATTAAAACATGTGGTGCTTAATCGATAGTTATCTGCAAATATTTAAAAATACAATTTATGAGGCTAAATATCGGATATGCCATCTCAATTGTTAATTATTCTTCTCATCAATTATTTTTTAAGATTGGAAAATAAATATATTTTTATTCAATCGATTTGATAAATATTAAAACAATGCCAGTAATTTCGTTAGTTTTTGACATTTTGTGGATGTTAGCTTTTCAAGTCGGAGGATGTGCACATATCATGCACCTAAAGCCTTTGAAATACTGAAAATAAACTGATATTTGGAGAATATTCATGAATTTGTATTTACCGCCTACTTTTAAAATGTCACAAACATCGGAGGTATCTGAATTTCCGATAAAGACTTTCCACGTGTTTACGCCTTTTTGAATAAAACTAAATTAAACTAAATATAGCCAACATAACATCCCCTTAAAATCAGTTGCTATGTTCCAAAATGATTAGTAGGTCAGGAGTGAATCATGTATATACATATATATAAAAATGATCACCCCTAACATCATGTAAATAAAGGTACAGTAAACCTCCTTTTACATGTATTGCTCAATGTGAGTTATGCCCAATCTGTTTCATCGCGTTCACTAATATCATTTTAAGTGATGTAAATCTATAAATCCGCTCTAGATATATGGAAATAATTGTGTAGATTTGATTTCCAAGTGATGGTTGTGACGCAACTCAAGCATAAGAAACACTCTGAAATATCTGTTTATCCCGGCATTATTCTATTTGTATTTAAATGTTCTTCGCATCTAGATTCAAGCAACACCATTTAGAGATTGCGTAATACTTGCTTCATTATTTATCTCCACGGGGACCTTTTCGCAGGGGGTATTCAGTGTCTCGTGAGACTAAACGTGTGCCACCATAATTACATTACATGCTAATATATATTAATAACCTAGTACTTTTAGAATCAGATATCACTTCGCTTCGAAGTAAATAGTTACAGTATTTATCGTATTAAAGTAGTAGAATGTGAATGTGTGAACATCTGCTTGAAAAATAGTTTTGCGATTATAACACACTATGATTGTGAGAGGAGAAAATGTTTCTAGTTGCAGTTACAGTGTAGCATCATTTTTACGTACATTATGTTCAGGTATATAACGTTTATTATCAAAAGGTACATAACGTGTTGTACTACTGATGAGAACTGAAATGTCAGTGAATCAGAGTGAAGTTTATAGAATCTGAGAAAATGTATAATTTCATTAAAAGGCAAAATATGAGGGACATATTTAACTAAAACGTCAATGGTGAAAACGCTATTTTGCTTATTCTCTTATTAGAAGATTCCTATCTAATCATCGAATCATTAATAAGCTTCTAATATCAAACTAAATACACACTTGATATGTATTGTATTTGTTTAAATTTTCATATGATTTTATTAGAATTTAAAATCACTTGTATGATTTTTTAAAAATTACATATAGTTATAGCGACATTTTTTCCAATGTCCATTTTGAGTAATGTTTCGTACAGTACACACTTCTTTAGAAAAATATGGCTAATTACATTGTGTTCTATGTAATCTTAAATGCGTGTGTTCTGTAAAAATAAGCGAGACATAGTTCGACGAAATCAAATAGTTTAATTAAGCTCGTGTCTCCTAACGTAAAGGAAGATAAATAATCTGAAAATGCAAAGTGAGGCAATAAATTTACAAATGTTACATTAATTTAGTCTTACATTTTAAGGGATATTACGAGGATTGTTTACAAAACTATTTATTTTTATACAGATAGAATATCTTGTGAGCATTTGTAATAGGACCGACACACATTGCTTATCCTCAGTCGGAACTTATATATATATATATATATATATATATAGATATATATATATATATATATATATATATATATATATATATATATATATATATATATATATATATGTATATATATATATATATATATATATATGAAAGTTTATAACTAAAAGGTAACTTTATGATAATTAGACCTATTTTGATGGGAGAAAAGCTATAGCAGTCTCGCAGGGAATGTAAATTAAATTAAATTTTATTTCAAGGTTATGTTAAATATATGATTTGGTGTTGAAAATATTTGTGTAATGATGGTTAAGGGTATGGTGTTCGATAAACTGTTAGTTTTAATAATAATAATATATATATATATATATATATATTTTTATTTATAATTTTTTTTAGTAAGCTTATGTTTGATTATTTTCTTTTATTTCAGGGTGTTTTATCTTCATATTTTTATTTTGTTTATCTTTCTTTCGTATGTTAAGAATTTTAATATAATATACATATATTAGTTCAAGTATAAAGAATGGACACATGTTATCGTTCATAATTAAAAAGTAGAAATATGTTTTCTAAAAGGCAAGACGACCGGTTTCGCTCTCATCCAACGGAACTGCATTAAGCGATTTTTAAAAAGGTGGAGAGAGTAAAATTGTATATATTTTTAATGAAAAAAGTGTTATGATATATATATTATCATATATATATATATATATATATACATATATATGTATATATATATATATAGAACGTTGCTTTATATATATACACATGCATGTATATATATATGTATATGTATACATATATATATATGAAAACTACCTTAATATATATATATATATATATATATATATATATATATATATGTAAATATCTTATTTTCTCTCCATATAGAAATCGCCATATTACGTATATACTAACACGAGTAGTTGTCTTAGGGCAAATGAAATTAATTACTCGTATAAAATTGTATCGCAGCACAGTTATTTTCTTTTAAGAAGACTAAAATCACAATAATATTGCTAGTAAAACTGATGTAACTAATGTATCATAATACTCAAGATATATTACATGATTTTTATACTATGATATCTAAGCTGAAGGATTCCTGAGATTAAATTGAAAACCAGGACATTTTCTTAATGTATGTTTGATGACGATGGAATACATTTTTTTGTAAATTTGAAAGATTACATTTAAAATATGTGGATATATTATGAATGCTTTGGAAAACCCTTTTAACACACCGAAATGAACTGAAATCATGAAAATATTTAATTATTGATTACTTATATCTATTGTTGACATTAAAAAAAAAATTCGGCATCCGAATTTTCACTAAGGGTTTACCCTTTCTTTCTAACTTTGAATAAAACTGAATTGAACTAAATATAGCCTACAGTAATCGCTCTTATAACCTACAGTGGTGTGTCAAAATTCATAACTGAATTTGTTTCCGAAAATATTTCAGGTCTTACACTTGATTTATATACCTAATGCATATCTCTTGATGTGTCTCATCGTAAATTTCTAATTTAATAAACATTTCCGACACTATGTATCATATTACTGTGTGTATGTATGCGTGTATTACGACAAAGCAAGATAACACAATTAGTCTGGAAAATAATGTTTTATGAACCCTTGTCTCGTTGGCAAACTTGCAAAACTGAAGCCGTTTAAAATATATCCATTTTTTAGGAAATGATTTAAATCATGAACATACTTTATGTTATCTTTGCGAATCGCTATGTTCCCAGACTTATCGGATAATTAACGGTTTTATTTTATCACCATACAATTTACAAAAACACGGGTATAAAAAAAGAGCAGAGTTGTACATATATTTGAAAAGAAATAGTTTTATATTTTATAACTTCTTAAGTAGCAAAACATTATAAGACCTTAAAATCTATGCACGTAAATATCCAACTAGTAACATATAAGACTAAACTTAATATGCGCCTCGTTTAGATGCTTTAAAATGATTTACCGTCGCCTAATTATGAATAGAAATTATAATAATGCCCGTCTCATGAGGAGTGAAATTAATTCTACGAACAGAACAGTTAGGTATATTCCTATGTTTCGTTACGATTATTAAAATCAAGATATTATGCTACTAAACCTTAGATCGAGAATCCGTATTCCAATTTTTCTCAAAATCAATTGTATGATTTTGTTTCTAGAAAATGTCTTAAATTTGAGTGGGAAGTTGAAAGGTTCTTAAAATAAAATTGTAAGTCAAAGACTATTACGAAATTGAAGTATAATTGTATTGATCAAATCCAACGTAAATCTGTATTTTTTTTCTTTAAACGAGAAGTCGTAGATGTATCATAGTTATTGTTAAAATTTCACAAAATTGAGATCATCGAAATGTTCACAAAGGATTCCACCATATATATAAATTTTGCATGAAACTATATTAAACTAAGTTTAGAGCACATTATCACTCATTAAGCCTAGCAGGTGTGTTTCAAAATTCACCATCCGCGGTTAATTAGTTTAAGAGTAAATCCTGCACATGCAATTATATAAACATATACGCATACCTAACTTTATATAAATAGAGATAATTTAATTGAAGAAATAAGTTATCATCAATGATATAATCAAATATTTTTTAAATACATACTTTTAACTTTAATAAATGTGATTCATTTTTCAACATATACAACTCATTTAAATGATAATTAAATACAAGACTTTAATAAGTATTATAATTTAAATACATTTCGGTAACTTATAGTATTAAAACCTCGAGAACGCATGGCGTCTTTTGTACAGTTTACTCCGAGCTGTGAACCCCACATAAATAGTTCTATTTTTATTTTTGTATATTCTTATAGTGTGTACGTTATAATCAAAATAAAATTTAACCTCATTTTTTTATGTGGTGATTATGCACGAAAAGAGACTGCACAATTATCTTGTACAGCATTTGCCCACAATAAAATATTCTTATCCAAATAAGCTTGTAAGGAGAAATCAAACTATTTAAGTAATAGTAGAGATACACACTTTTACTACGTCGAGTTCCTTTAAGACAAAATATAAGTATATTTTCAATTTGTAGCTATTATGAACACATTTAAATTGAAAAAAACATTATCTAATGATTATTTTCCCAAAAGAATATTAAAATAAACAATATTTAAAGAATTCAAATATTTTATCGATGAATACGTTAACCCGAAACATATCTCCTAATTAATGCAGAATATTTGTGGGTTGCTTATCAATTCGGATTAACATCTATTATTATTATTAACATTAGTATTATTATTATTATTCAGTTCAGATTGACACCTTGAAGTGGTGATCGAGCTGGCGTGTTTCGTCGATCTCGATAGCGATGCCGTCAGCAACGCAAGCCTTTTGGTAGGGGAATTCAAAGCAGTAAGGATACGTGCGAGTAACAAGACGAAGCTCGATCCAATTGCCAAGTCAATAAGGTGTTCACGAGTTGAAGAGCATTGGGAAACGTCTTTCTTTCATTAGTGTTTCCATTTCTTCCACCTCACGAAGGATTGTATGCTGTTGTATTACAATAATGCCCACAGTCTTTGTTTGTACCATTTGTATGTGTATTAAAATTGCAGTCCTATGCATAGTTTTTACAGGTTTATTTGGAGCGAGTAGCTTTTTCTATTCAATTATGCGGTTAAGCGTTCCTTCTTTTTTCCACACAGTTTGAACTTACTATTTGTCTGTCTTGTCTATTTTTGCTTTTCTGTTTGTTCTAGCGACTATCAATATATTTTCCTGTATCGTTTCCGTAGTAATTGTAATGTTTTCCTGTTCGCAATTAATATGTTCCTTCGTTTTGAGCGTCTACGTTGCTGATTTTCCTTGTATTTTCTCAACCATAACTTAGTGACCATTTTATGTCACCCTTGATTCTGGAATTCCAATTACAGAATACGTTGATGACATTTTTTTAACGTTCAAAAATAATTGGGTTTAATACACATAGATATACAGTATAGATAGATGTCGCGTGTATGTCTTCCTATAATACCAGAAACACATAGGACGCCCTGCGAAACTCATTCTTCTCATACCGTGTTTTCAAATGAATAGTATGCGACAGAAGACCCCCGTTCAATTACCTAGAATATATGTTTCTTTGAAAACTGGAATACAAGAGAGTGCACATTGTCCGTATCCACTTCCTGTAACAAAGGCCGTAAAAAGCTGAAATAATTGTAGCGAGCATCTGTGACAGCTATGGTTTGCGCTTCCCAGCCAGTGCTATCAAATCTCTATTGACATATACTAAAACTCCTGTCCAAAACCTGTACATGTGGTGTTTACGTCCGCGTCACATTTCGCAGTCTTCCAATAAAAAACGGATACAAAATTCAGAAAAATTAGGATTAAATAATCCCGTGCAAAACTGCATCTTAAACCCTAAAGGTGCTACAACGCATACGGGTGCTGACTACGAGAATTAATAATTGGAATAGTTCTCGAGATAGAGCGCATATAGTCGTGAGGTGGACATCAGCTGATAAACTGGTAAATGCATTGAACCACGTGCAATGTCATCGATCAGAAAACTCTATTGACTTGCACTACCGCCGTTTAAAGAGAGATAAACGTAATGCTTCCTAGGCCTCATCTTTTTGCGCATATTGATATGCAAAGTTGACACTTGTCATATCCTACTACCGCACCAAACATAATTGAAACAAAAGACGCCAGTATGTATAGGGGACCGGGCGTCCATGATGACCAATAGTAAATAAATAAATATCACTATCAAATTAGGATCCACGTCGCAGCACAAGAACATCGCGACCACCCTATCTCTAAGTCGTTGGTCACTAGTATTTCAGAACGCCCCGGCAAGTGACCACCCTCCAAACTTTATCTGGTAACATAAGAAAGATATTTTAATTAGTACTTTATACGACAATGTTTTTCGGATAGAAAGTCATTTAACCAAACACTGGTAACAATCCTACAATATTGAATAATGTTTTCCATGTGTTACACTTTACATAATAAAGTATAAAAGGTTAATGTAAACCGAAATGTGTAAAGGATTACCATTACAATCTATAACCGGAACAATTTAAACCCGTCATGCTGAAACCTTACAAGTAATATGTGCTCTGGATAGTATGCATCTGAGTATCTATATTAATCATCTTCGAATCGTGTATTGTTAATATTTTTGTGATTCTCAAAAGAAAGTATGAGTGCCTCTGCCATTTCTACAGAGACTGCTGATAAATTAACTTCCTCCAATTAATTTATTTTTACTTTGGTTTAAAGAATTTTTTTCCATCCTGCGATTGCAGCCCCGAATTTTCCGGGGATTAGATGTTTATTTCTACTACTTCACATATGCTTACGCTTGATGAGGGTCATCCAAAAATGGGAGTATAATTATATAAATAATCATTTCATTTTATTATGCTACAACAAATGTTCACCTCTATATTTTTTTTGTGAATGTAAGAATTATTTTAACTTTAATTTGAACACTTACTTTCAGCACTGCAAAAGTGTTGGAATGGTGGAAAAAATGTCATTAATAAATCTATATTTCTGAAATCGGGCATTATTTTTGTAACGACTTCATATATATATATATATATATATATATATATATATATATATATATATATATATATTGGTACATACAGATTAGTACAACATCCGTACCGGCGGTTTCAAGCACAGAAAGACTTAGCAATCCGGCTATCTTCAGCTTCTGTTGTCATCTGTTTCGGAAATGTGAAGCCACGTGTCACTCTCGTTTGAATGCGTTATTTGCTTAGAGTGTTATGTATGTGTGTTTAAATTTAGTGTAAGGAAGGTTTAATAAGGTGTTTTAAAAAATCGGGAGGGTGAATAGTAACAGTTGAGATGTAAACCAGAGAAGATTTAAAAAGATATAAAAAAGGAAAACACACACATATATATATATATATATATATATATATATATATATATATATATATATATATATATATATATATATATATTAATCCCGTGAGCCAATTTTATTAGTATCGTATATTTGCCCGTCAGTGTTTTGGGGTTTAATGATGTGTATTCTTAAAGAATTAGGGAGATACAATTGGTTTAAGGATTAAAGAGGTTAAAAGGAACAACATTAATTATATTCGTGTTTAAATCCTGGGTTAAAGGACTTTCAGTCAATCCCAAAGGAATTTAAATAAATACATCATCCGAGCGGTCTAAATGCAATAACTCTGCAGGGTGTTGAATGGTTTGTATTCGGGATTTCACATTATTAACTAAGGTATACTGAATACTTATGGAGGTGATAAAATTGGTATGCTGATTAAAAGCTGGTTTAAAGAAAAGAGTAAGGATTGTGCCGGCAAGATTGGATCTGTTTGGGAGATATAGGAAAGTAGTATTATAGCCGAGGAATGGTGGGAGATTATGTGAATAATAATAATGTTGTGATATTGGGGTGTTACCCTCTTAATACTGGAGAAATAATTTTGGGAAAGTTATTATTATTGCTTTTGAAAAGTAGTGTGGATATGGGTTAGTTAAGGTATGTGTTCGTATTTTTTAATTTCATTTATATTTATGAGTGGTGATAGTTCGGAAAATGTATGGAGTGGAAGTCGTTATTTAATGAAGCAATGATGGAGTTATGTATTTGGCAGAGTGGGTGTAGCTAGGCGTTTATGTGTATCGGTAAGTCACATTTATTAGTAGTGCTTGTCTCCGGTGGATGCATCCCTTAAAGATTTCATTCGAATATTCAAACAGACTGTATGTGGGTCTATGATGACCCTTAATATATGGTGTGTTTCAGCTTCACACAAAGGAAATATATTTATGGCTAGAGAGAAAGATGGTCTTCTATCAATTATTTTCATCTTTAAGTTGCCATATACGGGTCGCGTGTTTGCTATGTTTTTGTATCTGAAGGTGTTTCTGTATTCGTATAATATTTGCTTGAAGCTTCCCTGCGTCATGCTAATATATTTTTCTGCTCTACCGGTAGTCTGGTTGGTGACGATGACTTCATAAACGATGGAATCGATTTTGCAATTCTCAGCTAGGGGGCAGTTGTTTTTGTCCTGACACCAGCAGCCTGTGTTTGCAATTGTTTTGCGATCCGCAGAGATGATTTTTCTTATAGATGGGGCAGTGGAGTAGCTAACCTTAATAGAATTTCTGTTAATAATGTGTGTGCAGGTTGTATTTGGTGGGAAGTGTTTGTCGAGTAAGTTGAGGAAAAGGTGGCTTACCTTTGTCTTGTATTGGTGGAATAGGGTGGAATAAAACACATCACCGACCTCCTGCTAAGACGACCCCCTGTGGTTTCTCTCGGGTTGGGGTGTATAAGATCTATTCTCTAAACCCGCTGCAGTGAAAAACTTTGTTGTCATAGGGTGCTGCCTGGTTGAAAATTATGGGACTGGATGAGAGGTTTGAAATTATTTAGCTAATATTATTGACTAAATTTTACAAAACAGTGGGGGTGACAGGAACCCTTGTGTATATATTGTAGTGTTTCATTGGGTGTGTGGAAAGGTTTGGGTGTGTTGTTTGTAAGGTTCAGTGCGGTATCTAGGAAATCTACTTGGTCTCAATTTGTTTTAATGGTGATTTTGAAACCGAGTTTTTGGAAGGTGTATGTTAAATCTTTTCTAAATCTATCTAGTGTGATCCCGTTGTTGTAGCGTGACAGGCAGAGACCCTCATCTCTGTAAAGACCAAATAAATGGTCTGAGAATTTATTTTGGATCGTATCCAATATGATCAAGTCGACTAAGTCGAAGATGTCGGCACTGTCATCACCTATTGCAACATAAAGTGGGCCCTCTGGGTTTTATTTTTTAAACCTAGTTCCTTCCCTCGAAGAAAAGTAGAGTTTGTGTTGCTTGTAGTAGTGTCTCCCTTTCTAGTTGACTGATGTTTGTGTGTGAAAGTGCACAGCTTAAGGCCTTGTCTAGGGTGTTTTCTGTTATGGATGGGTAGAAGTCTACTATGTCTAATTGTGTGAATGTTCATCTGTGTGTTTCCTGTATGTTATAAATCCCATTAAGGACTGAATTTGTATTGCTCCACAGACTAAGGTTTGTGTTTTCCTTTATTTTATTAACTATATTTTTTAACAATTAATTTGCTTGCTAGTCTAAGTTCTCTTTTAACTGGTTGATTAGTCTGCAGGAGGGATTATTCCTGAAGTGTTCCCTGTAATATTCTAAAATAACAACGGCCTTCTTCTTTTCTAAGTAGTTGATTATGTATTCGACACCGAGTCTAGTAGCTAGCTCAGTTGTTTCATTATTAATGATCTTATACGTATCCGTCTTCGCTAACTGATATTTATCGGTAATGGAGCTAATGGTTAGGTCAGTTTTTTTCCTTTTTTGTAATTTTATAAATGTTTTTTGTTTTGTCGGAGAATATTAGCGCACCATTTTCTCTTTTAAGTTTTTTTTTAAGTCGGCGGCTAGTGTCTACTGAAATGGATGTTGCGTGGTCGTCAATTCTAGGTTGTGGGTAATGCTAAGTAGGTACTTTTCAGAATTGTCTAAGGCATCTATTTTCGGCAGATATTTACCAGGTTTTAGACCGTACTGTTATTTTCTGTCTGCCTCTGTTCTGTTATCAACACTTTCCACCTCATTCTTCCTATGACGTCCACCCTTTTAGTAAGGTGCATTATGGGGTATGTTTAGTTGTTGGGGTTGGGATATTTTTGGTTGAGTATCCGAGAGTGTATATTTTTATTTCACAGGGTCTTAGTGGTAAATGCCTGTTTAACTGTTTTTTCTCTCTCTATATGTATATATACAAAAATCATTTTCCTTATATATATGTATATATATATATATATATATATATATATATATATATATATATATATATATATATATAAATGAGGCATGGTTGTGCTAAACCAAACAGAAAAGTATTTCCTATATCAACTTGCGATTTTTTATGCTTCATTGCGAGGACAAATCTCAGATCTAATTTGTAGGCAGTGAGAAATTATTGAAGCTGACAGATGGTTGTTGTTGCCGTCTTTCCGCGAGGAATCGTTGTTGCGAAGAGCTTCTCTAAACTCAAAATGTCATGAACGAATTCGATTGCCGTTGCTTCATCTGCTGATACTCGCTGACAGCTGCTCTGGTTGATATTACTACTGCATTGTTTCATCGATCGGATCGTTAAAAAAATAATAAGATGGCGTAATTGTTTCATAAGAAGTATGCCGATGTTTTTTTTAATAACTATGATCATATATCCCTGTCAAATCGAAATGGTTTGACAAAGGAGTTCTAATTACGTCATGTTACTAAACTATCCCCCTTTCAAGAATATATGGAACAAGGGCGGAGAAGTCGGCTAAACATCTATTACACCAGAAGTAGTGTTCTCTGGCCTCACAAACAGTGCCTGAAAATCCCCGTTTGCAATTCCCGGTAGAGTCACCCTTGGCGATAGGCCAGAAACAAATGCCTTTACAAAGAAAGAAGTAAGACCTGCAAGGATTCACCTCATAAAACTGAGTATGACAGTACCTCATGTCGACATTGGAGGCTGCTTGTGCAGTCGGTGCCTTATTTGTAAAATTATTTTCAAAGACGAATATACTCGACTAGTATTAAACATCAAAAAGATTTTTGGCACATACATTTTTAGGTTTGTCATAGGCATAAGTGTTCTCGAACACTTATACATCTGCCTTATTAGGTGAATCCCATGTTAAAACGTAGTGTAAGAAGATGCAGTCCTTAATCTCAAGCTAAACCGCAACTAATGTTACGAGAATACCAGTATATGAAGCCCATGTTAAAACGTAATGTCAGAAGATGCAGTCATTCTTCTCAAGCTAAACAGCAACTAATGTTACGAGAATACCAGTATATGAAGCCCATGTTAAAACGTAATGTCAGAAGATGCAGTCATTCTTCTCAAGCTAAACAGCAACTAATGTTACGAGAATACCAGTATATGAAGCCCATGTTAAAACGTAATGTCAGAAGATGCAGTCATTCTTCTCAAGCTAAACAGCAACTAATGTTACGAGAATACCAGTATATCAGTTTTCGCATAAAAATACGGTGTGAGTCTATTTTCCGTAGCGCGAATAAAAACAGATCTCCACACCATCTATTTACGCTTCTCTTTAAACATATTTGTGACTGAATAGTTAAGTGTTTTAATATAATTTGTTTGTTGATAGAAATAAAACGCTTGCTTGTGGTATTTATCAATGAATTAGTGTGCTACAACGAATGAACCTATTTAAATAAGATGTATAGTTGTAAAGAGTAGTCCGTACGAATAATATGTTTTATATTTTCTTCATCGTAGACATGGAGCACGTACTGCCGACACATAAACACCCTTGTAGGGTCCACCAACATATCTTAAGACCATCCTAAATGTCAATTCGCAACTATTCACAAGACACTATGTTCCACATAACGCTGGTGTGTCAACCCGGCAAGGATGGAGGACGACAGTTTCCTAAACAACTGTGATATACGAAATTGAAGTATAGTAAACGCCCGATCCACAATCAAAAGTGAGGGGTCAAGGATGACGTTAAGCACAATCTGAAATCATTTAGCATGAACAGGGGGTACTTGGTGAGGGTGGTTATAGAGCGGTCAGTTTTACGTAGCTATAGTTGTGAGATTCGAAACCGTGATTACGTGGAATGTAGTTGGGAGCTGTCTCGCCTAAAATATGAGATATTTTCATACTTTGTAAATCTTATGATACTTGTTATTTTTTTTATTGGCCATCTGTAGTGTAGTATCCATTTGTATTTTATAAGACAGGCTTTATTCCGACAGTTCGGAAGTTTTTCTTCACGGTTACAGGAAAAATGCCTGGTTTCAGCACGAAAACACTGCAGCTCACACTGCAATAATAACCAAAAAACTGCTTAAATAGTAAATATGTTCAGACAATATTCGAACCCGGGCAATGTCCTTGAATTTATTCGATGAAGAACTTGTGAACCCCAGTTAAAATAAAATTTGCAAGAAGAAACTTTGCAAACAAAATTTACATCTAGGAGGCAGTAAATAAAAAGCTGAAAATATACCTCCACAACAATGTAGATAATTAACTAACAGTATGCACAAACGAAAACCTTGTTATGGAATGTTCATAAAGGCGCTATGCGGTATTTGCTGAATGCTAATTTATTTAATGTTTATTTATGTAAAAAGAGACCAGAAATAAGTATTAAACATTAGACGAGATTACTTTTTTGGCACATGCGTGTAAAACCTAAATAAATTTAAGTCATGTTATTTTTTACGTTCGCTTACTTCTTTTAATAAAATACAAAATAAAACTAAACGAAAACTATCTAAGTGAAGAATGCATTTAAAAAATGTTTAAACATTAAAATAATCATGCTAATTGTTATAATTGAATAATAACGAATTTGCTTGAATACGTTGAATCTATTTAAAGAAAACACAACTACACGGACAGTTTTTTTGTATTACTTAACTTCATATTGTAAATGTTAATTTCTCACCATATTTTCAAGGAAACCATTGTATGTCTGACTAAATTTGAATGTATTTCACACCAGCCATATATCTTCATATAGACAACGCTAGGAAAATACGTTATATATATATATATATATATATATATATATTTATATATATATATATTTTTTTGATTTTATTCCATTAATTGCGACAAAACAGGTTTTGTTTCATTGGTGCGAGTAGCTACCAACTCGTCGGGCGAAAGGAATTCAAATGGCATAAAATTTTAAGTTCACTCTAACGGGAGATTGAAAATTGAAAATACATTGGAGGGGGAGGGGGATAGAGTTGGGGCTTTGTCTATAACGGCGACATGGGACATGAGAGGGGAGGGGGGGGGACTCCAACAAGTCGTGTTTCAAATTATTACGTGGGAGGTTTTGCACGTGTCCGTGCTGTGTCAATCTCAATCTCGGCCGGGGTGGGAGGAGGGGGATGGGGCGACGGCCGGAGTGAGTTAAATTTAAAATGAGAATTATGGTTACAACCGTCATTTCTCATTTTATTTTAATTCTAATAAGTAATTATCATGTGGATAAAAATGTTTGATAATTTTAATTTAGGGTATTAATTGCTACTTTTGCATTTTATTTATTTTATTTTAATGTTTTGTTTACTATTTGTAGTGAATTTTGTTGTGATTATATTTTTTTATTTATTCCCTCTACTTTTTTTAAATATTTTTTTATTTTTTATTTTTTATTTTTTTAAATTGTGATTATATTATACCGAGATCAATACTAGTGGAATCATTTTATAAGAGAGGTTTTCTGGTGTTACCAGTCTTATCAATAACAAAACCGATTATGCCAATGGTAACGCCTGCCAATCATGCCTACGGTAGTCGCAGTGATAACCGCCTTATGTAAAAGCCTTAATAAAAATGAAATAAAAAATAAATAAAGATAAATATAAATAAAATTAGAATAAAAATAGAAATAGAAATAACAAGTTTGTAAGAATATTAATGATAATAACAATAATAATAATAATAATAATAATAATAAAAATAGTAATAATAATAATAACTAGCGGGACCCTGTGGAAATTCCACAGTGTTTTTAACATCAATCTGTATAATTTACTGTTAATAATATTATCCGATGGCTAGAAATATGCACATATTTTACTCACAAAAATTTTGCGTGACGGAATGGAAGTATATATATTTGTTTATATTACTCGGTTGTCGGGGCAAAAGCTGTCTTTTCACTAAATATTCTTAAATAGGAGTGTCAGATCGTGACAGACAAAATAAATAACACACACTCTATCGTATTAATATATAAATAATAATAATAAGAAGAAGAAGAAGAAGAAGAAGAAATTTTAAATATTAAAAAATAAAATAAATAAATAAATAAATACCGTAAGCCTGAAACCGGCCCATTTGGTAAGCGTTTCCGCTAATGAAACGGGATACCAGAGTTCTATCCTCGGTTGAGTCATAGCAAAGACTAAAACAAACATTGCTAAAACTCTCAGTATTATAAGGTCAGGATCAAGGACAATGAAACAGTCCTGGGGAAAGAGTGGCGCCCTCCCCTACATCTCGGGTTAGCCGCTAATGTAAAGAGATCCTCTACTGTAATCGGACAATTTAGCCTTTTATAAAGTCTGAAATTAGCGATCACCTCACCTAAAATAAGCCAACGCCATTTTTGTTTGACGAATTTGACAATATAACTAAATAAATATTTGAAATAAAAAAAATTAATTTATCAGATGTTAACTATACAATATCATTGCCCTTGTCTTATTTTTACGTATCTATTTGGTACTTTGTTACATTGGGACCCGGGCTAACTTTGACCCTGACCCTAACTTTAACCCTAACCCCCAATGACCCTGAACTTTATAGGTAACCCTCCCCCCCCTCTCTGACCCTAACCCTAACGACGGGGTCAAAGTATGCGCGTGTCCCAATCTAACAAAGCACCATCTATTTGTTAGAAAGTTACGCTTGTTTTATTATGAGCACCCCTCGGATAAGAGTGAAATATTTTTAAAAAATTAATAATTTGCATTCAAATAACGCGTGTACGATGGACACTCTACTAAAAAGGGTTGATATACCGTAAAAACTGGCAGGCTTCCGAAATAAAACGAAATTATGCTTGTTACTTTTTTTTTCGATTAGATTTTCTTTTTTATTTTGCTTTGAATCACGACTTTCCTCACTTTCGTTTTTGTTAAATTTTTTTTTACTTTTTGCGATTTATTTATTTGTTTTTATTGCGTCTTCACTTTTCAATTACGTTTATTCTCTCTCTCTCTCTCTCTCTCTCTCTCTCTCTTTCTCTATCTTCTCCCTCTATCTCTCTCTTACGAACATAAACTTTCTCTTTCTTTCGTACGTGCTATCTGTGTTTCACTGGAAAAAAAAAGGAATTCCACAGTGTTTTCTACATCAATCTGTATAATTTACTGTTAATAATATTATCCGGTGGCTAGAAATATGCACATATCTTACTCACCAAAATTTTGCGTGACGGGATGGAAGTATATATATTTATTATATTACTCGGTTGTCGGGGTAAAAGCTGTCTCTTCAGCAATCACTATCGGTCGCGACTCCCCTCCCCCGTTGTCAGGGGCAAAAGTAAATACTAAATCTTATTAAATGGGAGTGTCAGATCGTGACACAAAATAAGAAACTTAACTTCTCAGATGTTAACTATACAATATCATTGTCATTGTCTTATTTTTTACGTCTCTATTTGGTAGTTTGTTACATTGGGACCTGGGCTAACTTTGGCCCTGACCCTAACTTTAACCCTAACCCCCAATGACCCTGAACTTTATAGCTAACCCTAACCCCTCACTGACCCTAACCCTAACGACGGGGTCAAAGTTAGCGCGGGTCCTAATGTAACAAAGCACCTTCTATTTGTTAGTAAGTTTACTTTTTGCGATTTATATATTTGTTTTTATTGCGTTTTCACTCTTTCTCTATCCCCCCTCCCTCTCTATCCCCCCCTCCCTCTCTATCCCCCCCTCCCTCTCTTACGAACACACACTCTCTCTTTCTTTCGACCACGCTCTCGGTGTTTCACTGAGAAAAAAAACAAAAAAAAAACATTGCTTATTGTCCGTTCAAAACATTTAAAAAATAAATACTGATCCCTTACCATCCAAAAATAATAAATAAATGTTTTAACACTTTAAGAAGTGGTGCAAATAAAAAATAAATACTTAGTTCAAACTATCATTGAAAAAAAAACATTGCTTAACGTCCGTTCAAAAAACAAAAAAAAAATAATAGACATGCCCTAAAAACGCCAAAATAAAAAACAAAAAATAGTTTTAAGTTTTAAGCAACACAAAAAAGTACTTTTTGACCAGGTGATTAAAAAAAAATGTATTATTTCTTCCCCATCCCCTCGAAATGTAGAAAAAAAATCGTAGCGGTTGGTTGGGATCGAACTATAAACCAGTCGGGCCAAAGACAAAATTACTGCGTCGCTTACCGTTGCGCTAAAGGGAAATAATTAAAAGATGATTCAAAAATTAGACTAATTAAATGTTGTTAATAATCTAGGTGCGGCACGCATGCGCAGAGCGTTTGCCGGAAGCGTGACACACGTACGTACACCTTAGCGTATTAATATATAGATAATAATAATAATAATAATAATAATAATAATAATAATAATAATACTGATAAATACCGCCATCAATTACCGTCTTGCTACTTGTGAAGTCATTGGGCGAAATAAGTCGACAAGTGATGGTAGGCTTTTTTTAATTCCACTACCAATGACAAGGACTAAGTACCAGTTAATAATTAAGTGTTCAAGGTAGTGATCGAGGGGTTAAGTAATTGAGATTAGTCTAAGTGATATCAGTGTTGATAGCTGTCCTACTTATGGGTTTATGTTAGAATTGGTAGTATGGCTGAGAGGTTATTGAGGCTGTGCATTATAGGTAGAGATTTGATATTATTGGTAGTTCGGAGGGGTGGTTATATATTTATAGATTCATCATGACTTGTTGGGGTGGGATTGGGTTGTAAATTTGGGTGGGTGGGTAGGGGGTTATAGTGTGTTTTGGGGTAGTGTATAGTGGGGGTTTAATGTTATCATTCATGTTTGTAAAAAACAAAACAAAAACAAAAAACTGTTAATTTTATGTTGAAGTTAAGTAGGGTTGGTGTGGAGTTAAGGTGGGGTATGTGGGTTGCTAAGGAGGTAGAGTCTACTATGTTTACAATTGATAGATGTCTCTTGTTTTCTATTTAAGAGTTTGTTTTTGTCCTTAAAGCGGATAATTTCCAGTTTTTCATTTAAGCATAATCTACATGGAGAGTTTATTGATTTGCAGGTGCTGGATTTTTTCAAGATTTTCCACTTTATTATGGGAGTTTCTTTTTTGGTTTTTATTTTGTGGTAGTGTAGTGAAAGTCCGGTTTGGCCAGGATGGTCTGGGTTGTTGAAGGAGAGTTTATGGTTGTAGAATCTTTCCTTGAAGTTGTTGCCTGCCAGACCAATATAATAGTTAGTCTGGGATGGGTTTTCAGTTGAGGAGATAGATGCCTCATAGACCACTTGGGTTGATAGGCACATTTTTGCTCTGAATTTTCATTGAGCACTCTCATAAACCCGGTTTCAACTTTCTTCGGATTCATACCCCCTGGATATTTGTAACAAGTTAATTATATATATATATATATATATATATATATATATATATATATATATATATATATATATCGCATTGTTCCTGCCTCGGATTACGAACTTAGATTTCTATTCACCAGCAATGCTTCACGCAAACTACAATTTTGTTTTATATCTCAGTCTCGGCCAGACAGAGTTTGCATACACCAAGAAGATGTTCCGACTCTCGGAGAAGCGAGCTAGGACCAGCTGTCAAACTAAGTTCCTGAAGAGATGCCACAAACATGCCATTTCCCCCAACACTATTAACAACATCCATCTACCGGCATAATTCTACCTACCCACACTCCACTCTGCACGCAAATCCTTACATACCCTTTGTATACAAACAAATCATCAAACACCTCCACTGCAAGCTACACCAACATGTAAAATCTATTACAGATACCAAATTTCCTTCCCCCACACATATTCTACCCCAAATCACCACAGCCATTAAAAAAGCCTACCACCACTGTTTTCACACGAAAAAACAAACTCATACTTAAATTCAACTGGCTTAATCAAAAACAGAACTTACAGACACACACCAATTATGAAACTGTACACAGCCGCTCACTCCGTCATCAAACTATTACCCAACCACTCATCACTGACCTCACTGGCTCTCTCTCTACAACAGAGACTGATCCCCTCAACCTCGGACCCAAATTTATCACTACCCAAACTAAATGACCACACTCTCCTCGATAGTGAAACGCAGTTCTGCAGAAAAGCATCCCATTTGAAATGGTTATCAGCCTTTGAACCACCCACCCAAGACTCACTTAATGACACAATCCCCCCCCAATTCCCTTATTTTTTCTTCCAACTTCTTTCCTGTTTATCAACCTGACTGCCCCCTAAACCCGCCTCCAGACAACCACCCATTAGACCTAAAGCAAGTCAGACATAAACATAAGATTTTCTCCATTCTACAACGCTAAAAACATCGCATCACACCTAACATCTCCCATTCTCAACGCCTCACCCTCAAAGTCCTTAGGGAAAACAACCTGGTCTACCTACCCTCTGACAAAGGCATGGAGTGCTTCATCATTTTCCAGAAAGCTTACAACACCCTCGCCCTTGAACACCTAAGCAATACCGCCCTATACACACCCGATAATAAAACCTCAGCTACCCACATACAAACCTCTATTAACAACGCTTGGTCCTGAATTTGCGCTAGACGTAATCTTCCCAAGGCATACAGGCTCAATCTCACCAATGGAAACAGCAGACTCCTCAAATTTTACCACCTCATTAAAATTCACAAAACTCGCAACCCCACACAGATCAGGCCCATAGTCTCCAATACTGAGGGACCTTTTCACAAGATCTCCTGGCTTCTCTCCCATTTATTCAAACATCTACTCCGCACCTTCCCGGCACATGTCAACAGCTCTACCTAGGTATTAAACAGACTCCACTTACTCCAACCCCAACAACTTGGACTTAAAAACTACATCTTCAGCCTTGACGTTGTCTCCCTTTACACTTCCATTCCCGCACACCCCGCCATCAACTTCATAACTGACCACATCCATTCTAATAACCTTGACTGTTTTGCGCTTACCCCGACAGCCATACATCAACTCCTACGCATCATTGTGGATAACACTTATTTCAGGTGCCAGCAGGACACGCACACACAAGTATATAGCTTACCTATGCGCTCCAGTCTCTTCGGCCTCCTCGCCATATCCTACATGAACAGACTGGAACAACAAGCTCTTAGCACCTGCCATTCCCACATATTCTTCTCGAGATACATTGATGACATTCTTGTTCTCACTTCATCTCGTGAAGAAGCTACTTCTATTATTGACCACTTTTAATAATACTGATCCCCACATTAAATTCACCATCGAACATCCCAACAGCTCAGGCTTTCTCTCATTCCTAGACGTTAAACTTAAGATAAATGACGACGTTTCCTTTCACACAACCTTCTATAGAAAACCCGCTCGCAGGTACATCTCATCCATTACAAATCCGTCCTACCCCTCAAAGCTAAAATTAGTTATGCGCACACCGAAATCACCCGCATACAGAACAAATGCTTATCCACTACCGACAAAAAAACGTCTTCTACCAGACCCTCTTAAACAACGGTTCCCCCCCACTACCATATCCAGCCTTAATAACAGTAGAAGACGCAGACACAACACTCTCACCAACACCTGCTTCCTTAAGCTCCCCTTCTTTAACGACCGCATCACTTCCGCTATCCGCAAACATATACGTAGTGAGAACCTCGATATACAACTCTCCCACACCCTGCTCTCTAGTGAATTGCCCCATCCCCAACTCTCGTCTGCTATACTGTGTACAGCCTGCAATGCGCTAAGTGCCGGAAGTTCTATATCCGTTGCACCGTCACGCCTCTGCACCAACACATCAAAGAACATTTGAACACACACATTTCTTCCTTTCACAAACACATAGTATCATGAGGTAACACACATCGCTCTGCTAATGTCCGCATCCTAAACTCAATCCGCAATGTCGGTCAACTTCGGATTTCTGAAGTTATTCTAATCTCTAAACATAGCCCTTCTATAAATAACAGATTTGAGCTTTCTTCTCCATTCATTCTCTGATCCCTCCAGGCTTACACTTCTGTTGTTTCCTTCCCAGCCCGACTCTACTACGCCACCATCTACCTGCCCAGAACCAATCCACCCCACACCTCGATGCCTCCCCCTCCCCCTCCCTCCAGCCTACCAAATGTAATTCTGTGCTCAATATCACATTTGATCATATGAAACTTACATAAAATAGATTAAATTAAATTAAATAAATTAACTTTAGGAATAATTATACTCTATACCATTACATATTAATAAAGTAAATATTAAAAAAATTAAGACCTCTAAAATATACACATCATGTATATATATATATATATATATATATATATATATATATATATACATATATATATATATATTTATAATTTCTTTAATCTCTTATAATTTATTATATATATATATATATATATATATATATTTATAATCTCTAAATCCCCCCCGTCTCATCCTTTTCATTCAACTGAGTCATCATCTCCTTTAGATTTCTGAATTCCTATTACTATTTATTTACCTTTTATTTCACGGTTGATTTCCGTTTTGAATTTAAATTTTTATTAATTCTAACCAGATTTTTTTATTTCAACAGTTGCCTCCCCTTGACCGTTCATTTTCTAGTAACATCTTAACGGCTTCCGCTAACAACAATTCATCAAATTTAAAATTGAATTAAAATAACAAATAAAATAAATAATAATAATAACCAATAATAAAGTATATAAAAAATATAAATATTTATAAGATGACAAGTTTAAAGCTGAATAATTATACAATAATTTTTTTAAAAATAAATTTAATAAAAATAATTAATATTGATTTCCAATTAGCTTATCTAAACTAATTTTCTGTGAACCTGCCACCAATTCAACCTATATCGCATTGCCCCTGCCTCGGATTACGAACTTACATCATATATATATGTATATATATATAGCACTAGTAAGTTAAAGAATAACATAAGGAGCGAATCAAATTCTATTAGAATTCCAAGTTCATCAATTATTTTACACACGGAGGTTCTGGTAAAAACCTATCCATATCCTTAACACATGTATTTTTTAATTTAGCAGTTATATTCAGAAGCTAATCAAAATCAAATGTATTGAAGCGCGTAGTAAGTATTAGAATAATTAAGTAAGTATTTTAATCAAATACGCAAATAAATTAAGTCTACAAATTGTAAAACAAAAGAAGTGTTAAGGCAAATACTCGAGTAATTTCTGTCAATTGGAAAATAAACGGAAAGGTATTCATAAGGACATACGCGACTTCTTTTTAGGTCACCCGATTCAACATGAACACTTACAGATGCGGGGATTCACGCATCATCTATATTTCATCCATATAAACTAAAATATGATGATATTACAGTCAAATATGGAACTATATATAAGATTTTAGATGTTCATAAGTACACGAATTTGCCAGTTCATTTTCAATTAAACAAGTACTGATGACGGACATAAGAAAATGTTATGAAAAGGTCCTAGTCAAACAAAGTAAGTTTGAAAGAAACTGTATCAAAAATATTTTCTTAATTAAAGAATGTTGTGGAATAAAAACACATAAATAAAAACGATAAATTGACTAGTAAGTATCAAATATTGAATTTTCAGTCACATTAGTATATGGATCTAACATTGAAAAATTGGCAAACTTAATTTCATCGAATAGATATGTGTATATGTGGGTATGCTTTTTTGTATGTTCTGAGTAAGAAACCGTTAGACCAGAAATTACGTTTTTCGAAAATTGCATAATGCGAACATACACTATTTTTTGAACGTTTAGACGCATGACAATTTAAAATCGTTGCTTTTTTCTATAGAAAAGTATGCATCTGATTACCAGACTGATAGAGTTATTATAAAAAGTTCCTTCTACTCACAAAATGCAATGCGTAACAAGACCCTCGTATTTTTCATCTTTCGCTAATACACACAGATAAAAATCGCTTTTATTTATAACCTACTTAATGAACTATAGAACTTGTTTGCCACCTACCGTTATAATAAATGAAAAACTTATCATGTTATGTTGTTTTTGCACTCTTTTATCCTACACTAAAAGTCGCTGTGGGCACATCAGTTTAACACACGTGTGTTTCGTTATAGACGGATGTCGTCAGTAACACCCCCTCGTCAGAAAGAGCTGGCAATACAAATGAAAATAACTCCAGAGAAGATAATACACTATACTCCTATATGTTACAAAATTTATCCAGAGGATTACATGGTTGCTGTTTATTAAAATACCATTTCTCAAGAATTCAAATGCATGCAATGATAAAAAATAAAGTTTCAGAATAAAACTTAGACTATTATTATCAATATTATTAATCGTCTATTTTTAATTTTACACGACACACTGTTATTACACTGATAAAGTAATTTCTTTTGTTTCTCTATAACTTGAAATACTAATACATCAGCTCATACAAAGTGATTAATCCACAGAAAAAAACAGTAATAATGATACCCTTCACAAGTTATCAGCAAGTTATTATTATTTCAGTTATAAAGATGTGACGGTTGAGAATGAACAAAGCGTAATCAATATGATTGGCAAAATTGTTGTCGGTCGTAAATAGGCCGGAATAATATGGTGAGCAAGATATGATTTAATAATTCCAATGTGTTTGACTTTAGAAAACGTGCGCGATTTTTATTTTGTAAACCATGAAAGCTGTGCAATTACTATTGACTATTGCTGATATATTTTATATATTTTCTTACAATCCTTTCCTGAAGTTCTCGTTTTTCAGCATTTACGAGGTTATTGTGGTTTAATCCCCGTGTATACTACAAACAATGACATCCCCATATTTTGGCTGAAAGGTTTTTTTAAAAAATATGTTGGCTTTCGAATGTATGCAGACGACTGAGTTGATGATTACAAATAACGTTTTTGTTAAATGTGTGTGACATAAACGTTACTAAGTTTTATTTTCTCAATTGTTTGGGGGTAATCGAGAAGAGTCTTATGACTTCCTAATACGTTTATAAATGGGATTGTATTCATCTGCTTCAAATAACAGTTCAATTAGATTTCTTTCATGAAAAAAGGCCAATAACATAATTCAGGCGTAGGTTGTTATTTTCATGTTGAAATTATTTAAACCAACACTGCAGTGTGATTTTCTGACAGAGTTGATTTTGTTATTGTTGTTAATCAAGTTGGGCTTCTGCATAGAGCTCACGGAGTACGTGCCTCATGGATTATCAGTTCTGAATGAAATTAGTCTTATCTGTCGAAGCTATCCGTTAATCTGCAAGGTTGCATGTTTTACCCCTAGAACGGAGAGCAGAAATGCTTAGCGGGTCAATGCAAAGTTGGAGAAGGTTTAGCCCCGAACACATAAATTACTGCACAATAGCAACGTTAGTACTCTCATTCAATTGATTTTAATTACGCGCCGGAAACAGTCTTGCTTACCATACGCAGAGACAGAGACGAATAGAGAACGACAGAGCCTGATAATTACTACTCGTATTTATTTTACTAGAGCCTTGTTAGCGTGGTTACTCGATGCCCAACATATATGGTATAGGTAGCCCTACCAGAAACTGGAGTTCCAGAGAGCATAGCTGTGGTATTACTAATTTCACATAACCCCATAATCCTACAGGATAGGTTGGTGTTTAAGGTGGTGTATTGATGTTCAGAACTGCATCTGCTGGTTTCAAGCTAAACAAGACAATCAGTCGCATTTGTTTTCTTTAATTGACGTCTTTTAATTACCTGAATTTACAAAGAAAATTACTTTTAAAGTAAATACTATAGGCGAGGAATATAAAAGCAATTTTGCACTTTAAAATTGTATATACGTCAACCACGTATTTTAGCAATAGACACAATGATAATAATACAATAACACTTATATATATATATCCGTGCGATAACCATGAAGATTAATATTTATTAAGCCACTATAAAAGTGTAAATCAATGTTCGTATAGAAACAGAATTGTGACGAATTTAATTCAAAATAAGTTATTAAATAATTCCAAGCCGACAAAATTCAGGTTCTCTATAATGTTAATATCTATACTGTTATTTATTCCGGTAGATATCGGGTCGTTATCTGCAACATATCCATCATAAAAATACAGCGACACAAACTTGAGAAGAAACGTATGATTGGTAAGACTTGCGAGAAACCGCCACATCAATTATATCCAAACCATTAAACCTACATTAATTGCTATCTCCTTGGAAAATTGCGTGAGTGATTAACTTGAATATGATATGGTAAATAATAACATGGATACTAATATATATATATGTATATATATATATATATATATATATATATATATATATACCAATAAAAGATGTACGATACTGATTGTGCAAAGTAAACAGCCATTCGATTCGACAAAGTTGAACATTTGTTCGGAGTTTTATTACTTTATTTATTTTATATGTATATACATGTGTGTGCGTGTGTGTGTTAAGGTAAAGTCATTCTTCTGCTTTTATTGACTAAGAAGGAAGGAAGTTCGGACAGAATAAGATAGAATATTTGGAAATGAAATTGATTTTTAACTGCCCTATAAACTGACTTTAAACATTTTCTTGCCGATTGCGGACGTAACATTCCCGTTTGTTTTGTGTATATATTATCGTATGTAAATATCGTTGACAATTATTTCTTTTAAGAATCCAAAACAGCTAAGCATTAATTAATTATTCACATTCTTTTTCCTCTATAACTACACCTAATGTTTACATTTATTCATAATCCGTGTACACATTGAGTGTCGTTGTACATCGACAAGCGTCTGTAGGTAATAATTATTTGAGAGAAGTATTTCATACAACAAACATCCAATTTCCATATCTAATTATCAGAATAACTTGGAAACTATTTTATGCAAGATAATAGATCAATTCTTTATTATATTAATACTTATACAAACTTCTTCCTGTATTGAAATAACATAGCTACATAAAGATGTTGATAATTAAATTTCTCACAGTCTTCACCATGCATATATACTATGAAAACAGCGCAGGATAAATATATTACTTTACTTTGACAGGCATAAGTTTGTCGTTAACAACGCAACCGGTTATCAATCTGTGCTAGCATAGTTTCCTATTTATCGACATATAAATATCTCTAAACATTGTTTGTTGGTTTATTACTTCGATGCTCAGTGAAAATTCTACGGTTGCTGACCAAACGTCTTCCCTATCTCGTTACAATATACTACTTGCTAGTTAAATATGTGTGTGTATCTATGTGTCAGGTAAATATGTGTGTCTATGTGCGAGCTTAACATGTGTGTGTATCTACATGCCAGATAAATATGTGTGGGTATATATGTGTCAGCTATATATGTGTGTATCTATGTGTCAGCTAAATATGTGTGTCTATTTATGTGCCAGCTAAATAGGGATGTATCTAAGTGCCAGACAAATGTGTGTGGGTATACATGTGGCAGCTATATAGGTGCGTATCTATGTACCAGCTTAATATGTGTGTATCTATGTGCCAGGTAAATGTGTGTGTGTGTATATATGTGTCAGATAAATATGTGTATGTGTCTATGTGTCAGCAAAATATGTGCGAGTATCTATGTGCCAGCTAAATATGTGTGTATACATGTGCCAGCTAACTATGTGTGCATCTAAGTACCAGATAAATATGTGTGGGCATCTGTGGGTCATCTAAATGTGTGTATGTATATGCCAGCTAAATGTGTGTGTATTTATCTGGCAGCTGAATATGTGTGTGGATGTATGTGCCATCTAAATATGTTCGTATCCATGTGCCAGATAAATATGTGTGTATCTACTTGCCAACTAAATGTGTGTGTTTATATGTGCCAACTAAGTATATGTGTATGTAGCTATGTCTCAGCTGAATATGTGTGTATATCTATGTGCCAGCTAAATATGTGTATGTCTATATGTCTCAGCTAAAAATGGGTGTATCTATGTGCCAGCTAAATATGTTTGTGTATCTATGTACCAGCTAAATATGTATGTATCTATGTACCAGCTAAATATGTGGATGCATCTATGTTCCAGCTAAGTATATGTGTGTATCTATGTCTTAGCGTAATGTGGGTGAGTTTCTATGTGTCAGGTTAATATCTGTGGGTATCTATGTAACAGCTAAATATGTGGGAATATATGTACCAGCTAAATGTGGGGGTATGTATGTGCCAGCTAAATATGAGTGCGTATCTACCTGACAGCTAAATATGTATGTATATATGTACCAGCTGAATATGTATGTGGGTGTGTGTATATGTACCAGCTGAATATGTGTGTGTCTCTATGTACCAGCTAAATATGCGTGTATCTATAACCCAGCTAAATATGTGTAACTATGGTGCAGCGTAATAAGAGTGTGTATCTATGTGCAAGCTAAATATGTGTGTGTATATGTGTACCAGCTAAATATGTGTGTATCTATTTGCCAGCTAAATATGTGTGTTTATATGTGTGCCAACAAAGTATATGCGTATGTATTTATGTCTCAGCTGAATATGTGTGTGCATCTATGTGCGAGCTAAATATGTGTGTATCTATGTCCCAGATAAATATGACTATAGCTATGTGTTAGCTAAATATGCGTGTATCTGTGTGCCAGCTGAATAGGTGTGTGGATATATGTGTCAACTTAATATATGGGCGTATCTATATGCCATCTAAATATGTTTTTGTATCTATGTGTCAGGTAAATATGTGTGTGCAGCTATGGGCACGGTAAGTATATGGGTGTGTATGTCTAAGCTTACTATATGTGTGTATCTATGTGCCAGCTAAATATGTGTGTATCTATGGGCCAGCTAAAGGTGTCAGTATCTATGCGCCAGCTAAATATGTGTGCTTATATATCTGCCAGCTTAGTATAGGTGTATATATGTACCATCTGAATATGGGTGTGCATCTATGTACCAGCTAAATATGGGTGTATTTATGTCCATGCTAAATATGTGTTATCTATGTGGCAGCGAAATAGGTGTGTGTATGTGCCAGCTAAATATGTGTGTATCAATGTTTCAGCTAAATAGGTGTCTGTATATATGTGCAAGCTAAATATGTGTGTATTTATGTAGCAGCTTAATATGTGTGTATCTATTTGCCAGCTGAATATATGTGTGCATCTATGTGCCATCTAAATGTGTGTGTGTGTATCTATGTGTCAGCTAAATATGGGTGTATCTATGTGCCTACTTAATATGTGCATCTATTTCCAGCTAAATAAGTGTGTACACTCATGTGTCAGCCTAATATGTCGGTGTATCTATGTGCCAGCTAAATATGTGTGTATATATGTGCCAGTTTAATATGGGTGTAACTATGTACCAGCTCAATATGTGCGTATCTATGTGCCAGCTAAATGTGTGTGTGTGTATCTATGTGCCAGCTAAATATATCTGTATCTATGTGCCAGCTCAATACGTGTGTGTATCAATGTGCCAGCTAAATATGTGTGTGGTTCTATATGCGAGTTTAATATGTGTGTATATATGTTCCATCTAAATAAATTGTAAATAAGTAACGATAACGACATTATTTTAGTTTGAATATTTTATTCGATTTTATGACAATTGGTACCAGAGTGAGTGAAGCTGATTTTTGGAATTTCTCTTGATGTTTGCTTATTAGACACACTTATTTTTAATGTGTTAACGTACTTATAAATGTATGTAAAATAATATCAGTATTCCTACGGCAACAAAGTACAGTTAATGGGTTTCACAAAAGTACATGAACTCAGTTTTTTGCGTACATTTGTGTTTCGTCTGGTTGGCTTAATAGGCAATACTGAGATAACCACCGTATGATTGCGAGAGTGACATAGCGTAAAGAAAACCAAATAATTAGTGCATATAAAATACTAAATGCACGCGTAAAGATTAATACATTCGTGTGAATCAGCATGTTACGTCATTTTTGACCGGCTTGATTATGTTGTTGACGCTAGCTTCCTCGGTTCCTAGTTTTATTTAAATGTTACTTCCGTGTCAGTTTTGAGAAATAAATGGGCCTATTCTTGAGTTTAACACTCGACTTCTATATGAGATCAACATATATCCAACTGTTCAATCGAGCATTGCAGTCTGGCATTTTACCATAACACCATACACAGTGACATATCTAGGTTCGAGTTTTGTCTCGGTAAGCGATACTGATGATGGTTGATAGCCACAAGTACTATTGATTGTATATGATAACTATTTTAAAAATATGTGTAATTGTTACACATTTTTTTCAAATATATATGTACTTATCCAGGTGGAAGATGTTAAAACATCAATTGCTATATATTTCTAACAAATGATGTTAATAGATCAGGTTCACACGAATCTAAATATGAACATTTTACACACTAATTTGTCAAATTAAAAAATTAAAAACATAATATAGTGTGTTGTTATTTTTCCAACATTGTAAGCATTTTCCTTACAGAATTGACTTTAAGTAAGCCATTTTTAATTTGATTTTCACCTCAAACGTTAGTTAGTAAGAGCGTCAGAGCGATCAATATTCCATATTTTTTATTTATTAACGTATAAGAGAAAAAGAGGAATAGATAAT
>OY744519.1:37177800-37192800 GCA_963556195.1 Sepiola atlantica | reverse complement strand
GAGAGACAGAAACTTTGACATAAAAGGCTAATACACTCCTACTCAAAAATATGAACCCGCTATCCTCAGACAACGTTTCCGTTTTAATTTTTATCAATAAAATATGAACTTAGCAAATATCTGAGACGGACTTATCTTCTTCGATAGTGCTTCAATAATGTGGTATTATTACTTATGTAAAGTCACCGTCGATTTGTTATTAAAAGATATTGTTTTATTTAATTTACGTTAAGTTTTATGAAATCGAAAGTACTGATATTAAATATTATACGCTTCTTTTCACATCTAAGTCCGTCGCTTTTCTGAACAAAAGCAACATGAGAAACTGTTATTTCTAATGTTGTTTCCGTAACTTTCACCAGCTGTGGTACAAGCATATAAAAACAATCCATTACTTTTACCAACGTTTATAGAACGACTATTATATGTAAACGTTATTGTTTTATGTTAGTTTGGTTATGTATTTATTTTATGTTTACCGTTTTTCGGTGAATCAAAAACACACCATATATCATTATTGTCTAAATACAAGTTGCTATATTTTCTAATAGCTGGGTAGAATTTTTGAGGCATGTGAGCATGTATAGTTAACATACGGATTTCAACCTACCATAACTAATTCCATGGATCGCGACGTCCCCATTAAAACAAGACCAATACATCTAGATACATATTAACATTTTATTATTGCAGAAATATTTTTAAAAAAAAGAACAGAAATCTTGTCATAGCAAGGTGTTGTTTCATATTTTTATGAGTGGGTTGCAGTGATAGTTCCGGTTGCAGTGTAATATACAGTTTGACTTATAGCTGATAGTGGTCAGCTCAGCTGAATACGTTTTATGGTGGGTATATTGATGGTAGTTTTTATTAAGTTGATTACTATCAATAGTTAAGCAGAGATAACATTTCACTAAGGTTATAATTATTAGGGGCGACTAAATTATCTTTAAAACTGACCTTACGAGAAACACTTCTATTAACCTAAATGTGCCTTTATTAGTGCACAGTTAATACCTATCTCTTTTAATTAACCCCCGGCGGCATTTTAATCCTCAAAAATATACCAGTCCTTCCAATGTATTTTCAAAAATATCGTTACTTCTGACATCCACGAAAGACAGACGACATATGATGTAGACTCAATGTCGAAACAATTGTTGTGTAGTTAACAGTGCCACCGAGAGGAAATGCTTCCTATGCATACGTTAATAAAATCCACAATCCTTTCTACAATCTATTCATATGTTAGACAAATGAGCTTCAGTATATGCCTGACTGGTCTGCCAAGTGTCAGTCTTTATTTCTGTTCAATGATAAACGCACCTGCATACGACGTGCACCATTATCAATAACCTTGACATACTTCTGACTTGTTATGGTTCAGACCTTTGCCGTGATTAGGGTTAGGGTTAAGAGCAATTTCAAGGAATAGACTGGGCGTCTTTTTATATGCATTGTCATTTGAATAAAACCTCAGATCAAAATCTTGGATGTTAAACTCCCTTCAGTCTTACCCTTTACACTAATACGAAGTTCATTAAAGTGAATTTCATATCAATGAACGGTAATCAAACAAAGACTGTTTTGCATTCATGACTAAAACTTGTTGGACAAGTCAGGCATTAAATCTTGTTTATCTTTTGGAAACAGATTGCTAGCTTGCAGAAAATATAGCGAAATATATCAACGACACTATGGGTGCACTTTTTGGGATGACACTATATGTTTTTATTCTGGCATAGGCTTGGCATATTAGAGATTTATAAGATATAATTTACAAGGACTAAAACAATAAGATGAGTAGCACATATGTAATTTAATATAATAACAACCTCAGCCATTACCACGTTTTAAAACGTTTTCAACGATTTCAAGAGAATGGTACTGCGTTAAACTGGGTATCGTCAATCATTGAAAGCAGATGGTTGTACAATGCTGAACATTGCGCAAATAACGGTGTGTATTAATTACTATTTTAGTCACGTAAATCCCAATCTCATATGGAGTTTTAAATGCAACACAAATATGAGGTGTCGGTCACTAAATACTGTGTAAAGCAACTATGGGTGTAAAAAGACCAAAGTATGATTTTATTTGTATTGGCCACATATATATATATATATATATATATATATATATATATATATATATATATATATAAGTAAAGTACGTGTACAACAGAATGGTAGGATTAATTTTAGAGGTAGCATTATTAAAATCAATAAACAGACGAGTGGGGAAAAAAAAAAAAAAAGGAAAATTGTTAAAATTACCTTAAGGCCTTGTCGTCTGACCCTCTGAGAGGAAACGTCAGAATGGTAAATTAAAAACTAAAAGTCGAATGAGAAATGAAGGGGGGAGAAAAAATAAAAAATAAAACTTATTTCAGTTGGAGGAAACGAATGAGAAGGGAAAAAAAAAAAAAAAAAAAAAAATTAAATCTCTCAACGTTATGGTGGCTTTGAATCATTAAAAATCTCCAACTGATGTTTCAAAATCTTTTGTCTACACAGGCTAGGTCGATAGTTGTTAATGACTAACGCCTCAAGAATATTGAGATGGTAGTTCGACCTGGCACTGTGTAAAACAGAAAACCACCCATCGGAATACCTGTCAGAACAACTATTTGTACTAACGAGGTGATTACCGATGGCTGATTCCTGTGCCTGGAAGTTCCCGGATGATCTCGAAACCTTGTGTAGGCGAATATCACGTGGTATGTGTTGGGATATTCTAAATTCTAATCTTTGGGATGTCTTGCCAACGTAGTCAGCTCCACACTGACACATGAATTTATAAACTACAGAATTCTTTTGAATGGCTGGCAAAACATCCTTACGAAAAGAAGAGAAAAAGGTTCGAGTCGTGTAAACTACCCTCAACATGGTTGCCGGAAAACAACGTTGAGTAGAAGAAGAAATCCCTTTAACAATGTCAAGGCCGTCAGAACCCAACCAAGGGAGTTTCAAATAAATAGGGCAACGTGACGGGCCAATAAATTTACCACCATTAAATAAAGCAACTTTACGTGCAATGGTGCCTTTTATAGTATTGATGGGATATCCATTGTCAAGAAAAATATTAGTAATCTCACCAAGTTCTGCATCGAGTCGTGTTGGTGAACAAATCATAAGAGCTCGATGAGTGAGAGTACCAATAAGATTTATTTTTCTTGCTCTTGGGGCGAAGGAAAACCAATTTAGATCAAGGCCTGTAAATGTTGGTTTTCTATACACACAGTTCTTGGCTTCCTTTAGTTTTTAATTTACCATTCTGACGTTTCCTCTCAGAGGGTCAGACGTCAAGGCCTTAAGGTAATTTTAACAATTTTCCTTTTTTTTTTTTTTCCCACTCGTCTGTTTATTGATTTTAATATATATATATATATATATATATATATATATATATATATATATATATATATATATATATATATTACTTAAACGCCTATAGAAAGCAAATAGGTTAGATATGTAACCAACATAAATATTGGAAAAGGTTACTTATTTATGGTCGAGATATTTGTTCAATATGTAAGCTATTTTCTCGATACAGTAATAACTTACGTTGTGTATTATGTTGTCATCGTAGGTAGCACAATGTGACTGAAATTGAACCATGCGTAACGATATATAATAATATAATAATAAAAAGAAAACCACATGAAATTAATTTTGATCTGAATTGCATGAAGGTTTGTATTAATTACTATTCTAGTCACGTTTGTCCCAATTTTATATGGAGCTAGAAATGTAAAACAAATCTGAGGTGTCGGTCACTTCATACTGTATGTAAGCAAGTGTAAGTGTAACACGACGAAACTATAATTATTTGGTATTTGCTACTAGTATAATATCGAGTATTAAAATGCTAGGAGAACGCAAATATATAACACATGTTAAAGAAATGTTAAATGTTAAATTTTTTAAATGTTACGCCGGTCTCTGATCGAAATTCATGTTCAAATGTGTGGTCTCTCGCAAGTTAAATAACAGAACATTGTCCGTCACTATGAAAATATCCTTAATAAATCGGCGAATGCTAATTAAAATCGTATGTGAGCAGAAAAGTAGAGAGGTATATCGAGAGATGAAGAAGAGTGTGTGTGAGAGAATCGACAGCTTTCGTAAAATAACCCGCACCGACACAAAAATAAAAATGAAGATTGCTTAACGTAAAAAAGAACACACACTTGTTGGAATAATATTAGTTTAGTATGAATGGTCAAAAGTGAAACAATGAACTTGTGTTATATATTAAGTAAAATAGAATAAGGTTCTTAGATAAACTGATATTACGCTGAAATTACGTGCTATCATGGAAGTGGTATGAACAATTGAATGTTGTCGAAATAAACACTGCAGTTCGTTGCACGCTGTAAACATTTAGAAAGAAGTGTTATCTATGAAATTGTCTAAGTGTTTAGGTAACAAAATGAAATTATACCTGAGGCAAACGAGGGGTAGTAAGGGAAATGTCTAAAGTCGATTTTCTGACGAGTTTGTAGCCGCTATTTTGAATAACGGAACACTGCAAGTTATTATGAATGTTAAATATATTTCATGAAAACCAGAATGAGAATAAGTATATACGTAATAATTTGAAACAACGATATCCGATATTCTGTAAAATCAGCGGAATGTGAGGAAGCGTTTATTAAGTTCGTGCGAAATGTATTGTATTATGTATTCAATAATTTAAAAATGAATAGAAAATAACAAGACTCACGTTTCTTATGAAGTATGCGTGTTGTATTAGTCCCGGTGTAGGTAGGGAGAGTGTTAGTAGTGAAAAATTAGAGGGAAAAGTTACTGCTACCACCTCTATGGAGTATATTTTGGGGAGAGTCAACGATGGTAGGCCTAATATAATATCTAGTGTTAGATGGAATAAAATAATCATAAAATAATTATAACACACTCGAGTGAATAAGCTTAATATAGTGGTAAGTTTAGTAGTCTGTGATTGATATGCTTTTTTCTTAGTCTTGCGGAAAGTGTAGGGGAAAAACGTCTTAACTTTATATGGAAAAAAAATTAACTTTGATTTTCGTCAATCCGGCATTCGTTATGTTTATTAACATAAGACACAGATGGTTATATGTTTGCTTCTCTCTCTATTCTTTTGTATGTGTCTGTGTTAGTGTTAGTGCTCCCGCGAATTAATTTATGGCAATTAGACTGAAGAACGTACAGTTTGGGATTTTTGATCAGTTTTCCTATGCAGATAATGCGAAAAGAGAAATTACTATATTGAGAAATATATATTTGATGCGTGAGTTGTGTTCGTAAAACAGCGTTCTATATCTTCTTTCTTAATAAGGTTTAATACGCATCTGATTACCAGATTATATCCATTTATAGAATCACATGTAGCCCTTTTACTTGTCTTTTTCTGCGGAGTGGGAATATTAACACACCGGTAGACTAATTCCAAACAAGTATTGGAAATTAATGACCCAGACTTTCTGTGAAAGTTTACCTTTATTGAAACCTTCTGTGAAAGTTTACATTTATTGAAACCTTCTGTGAAAGTTTACCTTTATTGAAACTTTCTGTGAAAGTTTACCTTTATTGAAACCTTCTGTGAAAGTTTACCTTTATTGAAACCTTCTGTGAAAGTTTACCTTTATGGAAACCTTCTGTGAAAGTTTACCTATATTGAAACCTTCTGTGAAAGTTTACCTTTATTGAAACCTTCTGTGAAATGTCACCTTTATTGAAACTGAAGTGTAGTTCTTTGTTAACCTATCGATTTCTAAAACAAACAGCCAAGCAAAAAAACAAACATATATATCTATGAACAACTCAACGTATCGATTATTGTCGAATAACATACTTAAATTCGCCTGAATACACATGTTACGAAAGTTTTATCAGCTTCATTCTGTTTTTGGCGATGGTTTCACCAATGATTCCTAGATGCAGGTAAATACAAGATGGATCAGGCGTAGGTTGATGACACGCATAGTGTGTAGATTATATAGTATAACCTCTTCGTATAAATCAGCATGATACAACTTTGTTCAACGACTTGATTCTGTTGTTTGCATTTTTGCAGAGGGAACCACGAAATGGATGTCAATATCTTTTATGAAAAGTCATACTATAGAACACACTGGATTCGAACTTGGCATACCAGATAACCAATCTATGTCGTTATAAAATAAACCGCCGCCATATATCTGAATGACGGTTTTTTATTTACTGTTTTCTTTGGAAAAAATAAAGAAAAAATGCAATAGAAATAAACTGAATTCGAACTTGTACTTCCCATGTCAACGTTGGTATTCATTTTACAACCCTGTACTCACAATTACTCACAGGTCGACTCTGACTCGAATTTGTAGAATATGTCAGGGTTCTATCTATGTGTTAAATAGAATATAACCTTAGTACAACACTAATCTACCTCGAACATCCTGGTATAAGGAGTTTGCCTCTAAATGTGTATAGCAAAACAATATCAGCTCTTACTACTTTTTCCGCCTTCCTTGTTTCCTAATACTATCAAAAACTCAAGTGCAATTCCTCACATGATCATACACACCATTAGGAGTTAATGTCCTTAATCTTATCTATGTATTAAATACAATTACTCGTCGACAATTTATATGCTTACAAAAACATCAATTTTCAGATGTTTTTATTTAATATGAGGATTGATTATTTGTTTAATTTAGATTATACGAACACCTACTCTCATATTGGTCGGTATTTCCACAACGTTACGGCCAATGTAACCCCTAACATGTTTAAGTAGACCATTATGAGCCTTGGAACATTTATGTCAAACTTTGGAACCTGGCATTGCAGACTAAACGTTTAACTTAATCCACCCGATTGTTTTCGTTCATTCAGCCATGAGTCAATAGAAGGGTTAATCAAGTATAATGTTATTCTTAGTGATTATCCCCACAGAGACGGAACCTTCAACCCCATTTATATTTGATTGTTAATAAACGCCTTTTCCGTTGCGACATTGGTTTTATGCTAGTATCAATGACTGACGGAACGAGCACAAACTACAACCGTTAATCAGATAAATATGTCCGTTAGAATTTCTAAACAACAAATGCTTATTTGTAAGTGTAAACGTGGCAATGAAAAAGTTAAAGAAAGAACATAAATAGAGTTTACAATAACGCTTCCTAAAAACAAAATCAGATTCTCACAATGTATGTGTTTTTTTTTCAAGTGGACAGCTGAAATCGGAAAAGTAATATTTTTTCGGTAGAGAATATTCATAATAAATATAACTTGTTTTTAGTTTAAGCGTAAACGATAAAAACTATGAACTGTCCAATTCTGTAAATAGAATTGATTCCGAGAGAAAGAAAATTATTCATTGAATTTTAAAGGTATAAATAAAGATAAAGTATTCAGTTATCTATACTATATGATACTATTTTCGTGTGTGACTGTCGAGTCGGATACGTATATGTTGCAAAACTACTCAATATGATTACACTCATTTAATATCAATTGCGACCCATCAACTCCGAAACATAAATGAATGTTTGTCATGGTGTAAGATGCCGATTCAGTTTCAAAACACTTTATGTTTAGATTTCATTTGAATACAGTTGTTTGGACTCTAAAATCTTAGTAGAGCACTCAAAGGAAGGGGGAGTATCTTTTAGTTTAGAAGAAGGTGAAGAATGAAAAATGTAAACACAAAACGAGTATTTTGCTCGATATTATTAACATCATAGAACATGTATAGAATTATCAAGGTGTAACTTTTAAAATCAACTACATCATAATATCAAACCTTTTCTGTTGGACATTTACTGATATACTTTTCTATCTAATGTAAAATAATCGATTTTATTGCAGAAATTCCTTTCTGCCAATTTTTCCTTTTGTATTTGAGGAAATAATGCTTCTTATTATCGAAGCTGATTCATTCATTCATCAGTTGTTCGAATCAAAACCGCAGTTGAAACAATCGGTTTAATATAATTTCTTTTTAACAAAATTCAGTCATTTTGATGATAGTTTTCATGCTTCTACTTATTAATCCCTTAAAATAGTTGTAGATTTATTGTTTTTGAAGGTATCTATTTTAGCAGCTAAATGGTATTTAAATGATATATTATATGTAAGTTATAATTGAAACATTGACATGTATTTCACTTTTGCTTATTGTATATATGAGAGTAAGTCTACTAAAGAATAACTCTATTATCCCCAAAGTGCAATATTACACCTATATCAATAGTTGAAGAATAATCTCTGAGATTCAATGTGTTTCGTTCGACGGAGAAAATAACCAAACTTCAACTGCTACTACCACTAGTAATATTGTTATATAATACACACGTACAATTTCAAAGTCTATGGTGATTTACAAAAGACAATTTTCGACACGATATTAAATTAAGCAATTTAGCGGAACAGTCACTGAAACCTTAAAGAAAGCTACGTGTAGGATATGACGTATTTTGGCAGGAAGTTCTAGGTGGCAACTATCGAAAAAAATAGAACAGTTATAGTATTTGGCTGGCGAGCTAATTGAATTCAGAAGTTATTATCAAAGCTATAGAACCAGCATTGTCCGGGAGCACGCGAAAAGAAAATACGTAATATTAACTTAGCAATGATGTAAATAATTATTCAACAAGACACCTGATGCCATAAACAAGAATGAATGTATTTATTCTAAATTGTTACTCAATTACATAAATACAGAAAGAGGAAGACATAGAAACTTCTGTTGCTATATATCCACTACAAATATGACGAAATTTTAAAAACGGAAAAAAGTAAAACACATAGACGTCATAAATGGATGAGCCGCCTAGTTCGAAGGTTTCAACAAAGCTCTAACTATTGTTGGCCATAACGTAACGTTTATTATGCTGAAAAGTATTGGTCAACTGTAATGATGAATAAAGGCATTGGGGTTAATTGCTTTTAATTCGAATAAATAGCTTTTTTCATTTTCGATATGTAATCATAGAACTCTACATACAAATTCTAATAATGCTATTAGTATTATATTACTGACAATATAAATACCGATAGACTCACGTAATTCTTGAACATATTTCTAGTAAGTTTCTTATACAACACCATTGCTAACTGGGGCATCGAAGTGTGAACAGTATACCACTGCAAGCAATAATGCTAACGCTACTACTTATTAGTAGTAGTGATAGTAATAGCATTATTGCTTGCAGTGGTATAATGTTCACACATCGATGACACAGTTTGCAATGGTGTTGTATAAGACACTAAATGCAATGTTGTTGTATAAGAAACTTAATGCAGAAAATTACTGTGATACAATTTCGAATTACTTGTAATAAAAAGCGGATTTACACAGTACACCACCTGGAATATATGAATGTAGTCAACACAGTTTTTAAAATCTAACACTACTTCACTAATCCCAAGTAAGTTAAAAATAAATAGTACTTCGTAAATACAACTAAAATATAGATACACAGTGAGATGAACGCAAGCGAGCTTGAACTGCCGTGTAGATATATGCAACATCTGACTCCCTGGCTGACAATAAATACAAATATGCGGTGGCACGAGAATCGTTTAGTATCACAGAAATGTGTTATGGGGTGTATGAGCATTAGTAAAGAATTGGAATGGAAGCTACATCAAGACCTTCCTTAGTAGTACAGGGAGAATACTGTAATCTTGAATATGATTATTGTCACTTAAATTCCAGAGAAATCTACATCTCGTTATCAATGAGATTCAATGGTAAACAGAATGGTGATGCGAAAATACAAAGTTCATTGCAATTCTCATCAAAAGAGGCAGCGAGTACTGGAAACAGTTGAGAACATGTTGTCACGACAACTTTCTGAAACACATGTCTTTTAAAAATGAGAAAACTTATATTGAGTATGAAATAATTATTAATTAACATGTATTGGTTCAAAACTATTTGACAACATCTATGAACTGAACTAGACTAAAAGTCACTATTTGATGGAAAAATGATTAAAATGAGTAAAGATTGGACTATAATTGTGAACATATATGGAAAGAAACTCGGAGCGAGTATAAGATGAGATCAGTTGAAAAGAAAACTTTACGAATGTTTGTTGGCCTTAACTCCTGACACGCTGATGGGATGGAGTATATCAGAGTTAAGCCTACCGTGATGTGGTTTTAGATCTCACATCAGATTAGATTCTCTGTGTTTCGGTTATACATCTATGCAAATATGTTACTCGCTTGAATTGGGGCAAATTAAACTTCATGCTATTTCCAATTGTTCCTCATAGACCAAATTAAACTAGGTCATCTCCGTCGTTTCTCCTATGATCTTCAAAGTTATAGTCCTCCTTCTCCAAAGAATTGACAGCTATTTCCTGAAGTTGTAGATTAATGATCATACAAATAACCTGATGCCAACATCGACTGCGAACACTTTTCACTTGAATTCAGAGTCAGATATCTGACCAAATCATCGCAGGTGTCTTTTTGTATAAACACAGGCATCTTCAATTCTTGTTTCGTAAGGCACAGTTAGTTCGATCGGGAGGATCTCGTCGTTGTAGTCGTACTACTGAAGAATATTTGCAGCGCACTTCCAATCATCAGCTTTTACCCAATACACTTTGTTAGAAGAATCTGTGTGAGATCTTTATAATTGGCCATGTTTTCTTACCTACTACACGCATTGCATGTACAAGTACTAGTCTTTTAATACTGAGTAATTTGGTGCTTTAATATTGGCTTTCATGTTTACTCTACTTACGAAGACTCCGGATAAAAAAATAATTACTCAATATTCAGGATGTAAATATGTTATCGTCTACACCGGTGTTTTGTATGAATATATAATTGGTAAACGCAGCTTCACCGTTCCTTCATTCTTGATGTGTATGTGATACAACACCAGATAAATAATGGGATATGTGTATATTGGAATATGATTGCTAATAGATACGAAAGTGCGTTATGGAAGTGCACATATAAGAGAGCGAAAGCATATTTGTGGACAAGGTGTAAGTATACCATTGATCGTGAAAGGACTCTGAAATGAAAACATTGGCATTAAATATGATTATTTCTTTCCAGCCAAACCCCCTAATATTATTTACAAAATTAAATGAAACAATACTGTCATCATTTACCGTCTTCATATATTTTCATTTCCTTACATTACTTCAAGGTGAGAGGAATGTAATCAATGATGGATACGTGTCAACACGTGTAGTCTAGTTTAAGCCATTTCCAAAAGAGTATTCAACACAATAGATTATCTGTGAAAACCGATTTTCCATTTAGGTTTCAATAAACAAATGTTAAAATAATGAAATACTGTATATATTTCAAAATAGAAAAATCGGTATTTTTTTAGAAACGTTTGACAATTTTGATAATATATAGCAGCTTCTGGTATTTAATCTGTACATGGGAAGAAATATTTGTTCCTTGAGTTTGATGCCTATCATTCGTATATATATATATATATATATATATATATATATATATATATATATATATATGTGAATAAGTTTTCAATAATGTGAGACCAGTCGCTTCACAACAAATCGAAACAATCGATAAATATACATTTGACGTGAGTAGTCTAAGAAGATTTAAAGGGTGAACACGTAGTGTTCTTCTCATCCAGGAAGTCGTAGTATTTTTCGTGGAATGAGCCTAGGAAAATTAAACTCCTCTTTGGTCGAAAGAAAAAGAATGGATTAAGTAAGAATGTTACTGGTATATAGCAAATTAAGAAATACTGTTTTAATTGCTATTTCGAAAAGTGTTTGCCACAAGAGTCTCGAGGAGCGTTTACTTAAATGACACCAACAAGTCAAATTGTTTAAACTGTGAAAACGATCCCAAGATGAAAATAGTTTACTCGCATTACATTTATGTGAACTAAAGTGTGAACTAGAATATTCTTATTTCTTTATTATTATTGAATATACATCTGGAATATATTTGTAAGAACGTATGTAGTCTGAATATATGCGTGATTGATAGTGAATCTGTGTATGTGTCCATGTTTAGATATGTATGTATATCAATGTCCGTTTATTTATCTGTTTGTTTATTTAGGTGTGTTTGAGTATGTATTAGAGTTTGTTCATATATGTGTGATTCTTGATATATAGATAAGGTTTTTATACTTGAGTGAGTCTGTAAAGCTAGGAAAGCAAGAAAGCAGATGGCAATAAAATGAGGACAGGAAAAGGCAATAGAGACGCCATAAAGGGTAATAAAAAAAGGAAGGGACAACCACTGACAAAAAAGGTCAACTAGTGAAATAGATTATCCGATACTAATTCATAAGAAATAGAAAATGCTAGATCCCAAAAAGAGTTATTTAGGATAGAAAATTCTTCAAATCCATCCATTCCTGAAAAATTCTTGGTCTGATGAGGTTGACTTTCTTGGAAAAGTGCAACCGAAACATGTATGCACATATGTAACCAATAATGTTTGTATAAATAAAATTGTATACTGAGATATATATATATATGTATATATTCACATATATTTATCAATATATATAAATACATTTATATATATATATATTAATATATATATATATATATATATATATATATATATATATATATATATATATATATATATAGTACATGCATTATATTTGTGTCTATAGCTGTAAATCCGTTGAAACTCCAGTGTTTATAAAGAGTGATAAACGACAAGTATATTTGTTTATTTTCGTTTTGTTAGTATTAACAGTTTTCATACAATCATTATTGGTTTCATATGAACACACATGATTTAGTTCTACTCTTCAATATACAGCCTACTTCTTTAAACCAAAACGATAAATGCAAATGAGAAATACCGCAGACTGCTCTGTACTTTACCAATTCGTTAACCTTGGTAGTGCTAGATTTGTGTATGATTTGTGTTTATACTAGAGCAGGTATATATGTAAACAGAAATAGAAGGATACATATTGAAATATTCTGATATAGGGACTATTTACACTCTCTACATACAAATGGGTTGATATATCCGAAATATAATAGAATACGAGTACATTGACTAATGTGAAAGAATAATCATAAATAGTACAGTGTATTTAATAATTCTGCAGGATACATATATGTAGGGTCACCCCTTAATTAATAGCCCGTGACTTGGCGACAACAGTGGGCTTTGAGTAGGAACCGTATGTATAAACACGAAAGTAAAGCAATTGTGTTCCTTGAAGGAAGGGTATTATGATATATGAAGTAAAAATGTTTGACTCAAAAGTAATAGGTTTATATAGACAAGTATATATATATATATATATATATATATATATATATATATATATATATATATATACGAATGTTTATACGTATTAATATGCATAAATTATGAACGTATATTAGTTTGATTTTATAAATATATGTGTGTGTTTAAATATAAAAACACATATATATATATCTGTATATATATATATATATATATGTATATCGATATGTATATGTATATAAGTGTGTATAAATGTATGAATGGGATAGCTTTATATGTATGTACGTGGGTATACGGTTACACATATAAGTGTGTGTGTGAATATGTATATATATGTGTAAAAGTTATGTACATATACATATATTTGTGGATGTGTTTACATATCACTGTGTGTATGTGTATGCATATATGTATATATAAATATATATATAAATGTATATGCATAGGTGCATGTATGTATGTAGTATGCGTATGTGTACATATATTTGATATCTGAAACTATAAGTCAAGTATTAGGAATGAATGTGTAATGTGTATATATACGTAGGCATTATGTGTATATATGTCTGGGTATAGATATGTGTACGTGGCTATAGTCATTCATACACGTAGATACGGGTATAAACATGTGCAGATCATGTATATATTAATTGTGTTTAAAGTTAATCAATTCGATAACAGTTAGAACAATAGGTATAAATAGGAACATATTGACCAGATTATATATAGTATGTTATGCTGTAAAATCTCAAGGAAAAAGGGATATATTCATAAGTGATATGCATATGTATAAATATAGGAGTGTGTGTGTGTATGTACACACACACACACACATATATATATATATACATATGTGTGTATAGTATGTATATGCAGATATGTTGCGTTTTTCCCGTATATATATATATATATATATATATATATATATATATATATATATATATATATATAAACATATATATATATATATATATATATATATATATAAATGATGGTATGTAGAAATTGATGTATATATTTATATATATATATATATGTATATATATATATACACAATAATATTTTTTAAATAAATATTAAATATTTAAATACCTAGAGACATCGATGTTTCATGCTAACGCAATCTTCAGTCTAGGAACTAATTTTCAACGGTCGGTGGGCGCGAACCCCGAACACAAATCGCCACTGATTCGTAGTCGGTGATCTTAACCAAAGGGCCATCGCAAATTAATTAGTAAATGCAGAATAACTTTAACTGTAAATATCGACACGTGGCCGTTATTTACCAGGCAGCTCAGAGTGACCTTCGAACCGGTGTTCGGATCTCGCATATAGCTATTAGTACTGCTTGTTATTAAAGCTACTCGAAAGTGCCCAGCCCTTGTGGGAAGGGGGGCTGATAAACAATAATATTTTTTAAATAAATATTAAATATTTAAATACCTAGAGACATCGATGTTTCATGCTAACGCAATCTTCAGTCTAGGAACTAATTTTACAACGGTCGGTGGGCGCGAACCCCGAACACAAATCGCCACTGATTCGTAGTCGGTGATATATATATATATTGATATGAATACATGCACATGTATCTGTGTAAGCTGTGGTGTTATATGTTAGATGTGGAAAGAATGCTTCCATTGGCAACTATGAACTCCAAGGTTGATATCAAGAAAGGCTTTGAAGAAATAATAAAATAAAATAAATAAAAAGATAAGAACTATAAAAAATGTTATAAACGCTGGTCTGGTCAATTTAATATAAGTACGAATAGTAAGTGTGA
>OY744519.1:36852800-37175300 GCA_963556195.1 Sepiola atlantica | reverse complement strand
AATATTTGGGAATACCAGCCGGTGTATGTTGAAAACTAGGTATAGAAAAATAGCGTCGGAAAACCCCAGTGCGTAGCGTGGTGACTATGGCAAAACACTCTGATTCCAGTTCACCAATAAGGTGGACGGAAATCAGAGAGAGGTTTCTCTTCCAGATATTATCAAAACCCTAAAGGTAATGGTGATAATATATATATATATATATATATATATATATATATATATATATATATATATATATATATATATATACATATATATATATATATATATATATATATATATATATGTATATATGAAAAAGATATGAAAAAGAATGGAAAGGAATTAGAAAAGCAAAAGCCAAATCAAATTTAAATTCAATTGCTCAGAGCAAGGTATGTTCCGCAAAAAGGCAATTTAGTACACCACTTTATATATATATATATATTGTGTGCATTTAGGCAGCATTTCTTCGTTCAGGCCATAATGTGTTTAACATAAGACAATACTTCTGATTTACTATAGATTTTAAAATATTTTTTCAATCTTTCTGATAATATTTTGTTCCATGGGCAAACTAGCTAATAAGGGTTTAAAATGTATGACATAGATTTTCGAGTTTTCGACGAAACATACTTAAGTGTCAGTACGAAACGATAAATGAAAAGCTGGAGAAAGAAAACAAATAAATCAAGGCAACCGATACATATGATTATATATATAACAAGTCAACAAACAGTAGGTGTAGTAGAGCTAGGAGCTTACGATTCATAGTCCGAGTGAGCGACAGGAAATGACGTCCTGGGATTAATTGTATCAACGTTGTACATTATAAATATTTGACTAGTTTCGTTTGTAATGTTATTTATAGTGGGTATATATTTTATTTAAATATAAATGACTACTAGATGTTTACACATATTACATTAATTTCGAAATATAATATAGTTGTATTTTTTACTATTAGACGTGTCAATTCGAACAACGGTAGTTTCGTTTTGTAAATTCGGGCAGATAAAACTAGAAGTTAACATATGCATAATGGGTCTACGTGAAAGTGATGCAGTAGTAAAACAAATACAGGATATATTCAGACAAACAAGTGTACTTAGTTTAACGATTACAGATCCGTAGGCTTTAGAAATTGTTCGAGACGCGGTGTTATTTAGGATTGCGGAAAAGCAATTATATAATATCTCACGTTTAATTCGACAGTAACTTTATTAACTAATTTTATTTTTGTTTTTGATTGGAATCGCTCTAGACAAGGCATGCCGTTACTTAATGTAAGGAGCCCCAAAATACTACTTCAAGGTAAAAAAACTAGCCAACAATAAGTGTTAGGTGCATAGATTCCGATCCGAAAACAGCCATTTTTCCCCCTTTGTCAGAAACATCACTAATGGAATGTGAGGAGTAACAGATAACATCATGAAAGCGAGGGTTACGAAGCTCCCGGAAGTAAACCGAAGCCACTTTCTACTTTCCTGCTGGATAGAATCGACCGAGTGAGAGTCAACTTTTACTGTGTGAAATTGACCTCAGTTCTTGTTAGTAAGATTACTTAAGGTTTGGTTGAGAATGAGTAAGTTAATCTCATAACAGTTATGTCACGGTGGTTCATATATTATATTAAAACTGTAAACTGTTTTCTGTGTGGTGCGGTAGATAAGAAAAAGGAGGGATTGAGAAGTTTCTAAACTTTATTTTTCCTAAAAAACGAACGAACGTGTTAGATATTAGTTGTTTTCATTTAAACAAAGTAACTGAAGCAGTAATTTGCAATTTACGCAGGTAACTAAGGAGTTTGTCCTGATTTTTAAGCCCCCAAAACATGACTTTCATACTTGTTTATTTTCTAATTATGTTCACTGCAGTTTCGATTGCGATGATAATTTTATCGTTGAGAGTAGTTCTGCCTAAGTATGGTATACCGTGTAAAATATAGTAATATTTAAGAGGAACGAACCTGTTTATTTACGCAATATTTAAACAAAGAAACTAGACTACTCCAGTCATATTGTATGGATGTTGTGGTTATAATCTCAATATACATGCCGGTTCCCAGGAGCCACGTGTGTCGTACGTTCCCTTGAGCGATTACAGGAACACAATACAGTACAAACTTGAACTTTACATTTTTGAACAAAGCAAAGAAGGTCGATAATAACACTTTATGATTCAAAAACTGAGATATATAAAAAATTACTAAAGATGTTTCACACTTTCATTCTCTTGCTAATTCTTTCTCATTTCCCTTCTTCTTTCCACGACACAGTGGTCACATGTCATTTTAAAATTTTGTGAAAATATTATTCTGCTACCACTTTCCCCGCGTGTTTTATTAATAACAGTCCGATACAAAATATATGTCACGACGAGCAAAAACATTAGAAGCAGCAGAGAAGAAAAGAATACAATATATATATTCACTTCATCACTCCATTTTACCCTAGAGAAATAATGTCAATTTACGAAAAAAGAAAACATACTCTAACGTAAAGGTTTTCTCTAAATAACATTTTCAATTAAATGTATTCATTCGACTAACATGTTTTGGAATTTTACAAAAAAATAAAACGCTATTCAATAGAGCAATGAGATGTCAAGCAATGAATTTTACAAGAAAAAAACGCTATTCAATAGAGCAATGAGATGTCAAGCAATGAGTTCAAATTCAAAACTGGATTACTTTAACTCTTATATATTAATAAGAATGTTGTGTCCTTTGATTAATAATCTATCTTCACTTATTTACCCCTTAATAGCCCTCTCTCTCTTTCTTTCTCTCTCTCTCTCTCTCTCTCTCTCTCTCTCTATATATATATATATATATATATATATATATATATGTATATATATATATATATATATATATATATATATATATATAATGAGAGAGATAAGACAGGGAAAGAGTAAGAAAAAGAGAGAGAGAAAGTGAGAGAGACAGAGAGAGAGGGGGCATTATGTAATCGTTACAGTCGCTGACTGATTGCTTAGCGTACCGAGTTCGTGTTCCGTCGGAGCTATTAAATAACTTTCACTTTGGGAAAGGTATGAAGAAATATATGCACCCTCCAATTATCAATGCCCATTTATGATAAAATAAACTCACAGCACGTTAAAAGGAAAATAATTCAGTAAAGGCACCAGTATTTCTCGTTGGTATCTAAGCCTTGTTGCTAGTCGTTGTAAATGTCTCTTTTTCCCTGTGAGGTTCGGGTGATTGAGAAAATGCTTCACTGTTGATTCCACTGTGAGGTTCGGATGATTGCGCAATATGCTTCACTGTAGATCTCACTGTGAGGTTCGGATGGTTGCGCAATATGCATCAATGTAGAGTACACTGTACGGTTCGGATGGTTGCGCAATATGCTTCACTATAAGTTCCACTGTGACATTCGGGTGATTGTGCAACATGCTCCAATATGGATTTAACTGTGAGGTTCGGATGGTTGCGAAATATCCATCATTTTAGATTCATCTGTGAGGTTTGGATGATTGCGCAATATGCGTCACTGTAGATTCCACTGTCAGATTCGGATGGTTGCGAAATATGTTTCACTGTAGATTCACTTGTTAGGTTCGGATGATTGCGCAATATGCGTCATGGTAAATTCTACTGTGCGGTTTTGATGGTTGCGTAATATTCTTCACTGTAGATTCCCCGGTGAGTTTTCGATGATTGTGCAATATGCTTAACTGCAGATTCCATTGTAGAGTACAGATTGTTGTGAAATATGCTTTACTATAGATTCTCCTGTTAGGTTTGGATAATTGCGAAATCTGCTTTACTGTAGATTCTTCTTTGAGATTCGGATTATTTCGCAATATGCTTCATTATACATTCGCTGCAATTGCACCCTTACAAGCGTATGTATGTTATCAATCGAGTTGTAAAAAGTTATATATATATATATATATATATATATATATATATATATATATATATATATATATATATAGGGTTGGACAAAGAGTGTGGACGTTTTTCAAATAAACACAAAATTGTTAATCTTTTGTAAAATAGATTTATTCACAAATTTGAGTTCGTATTAAAATATCATTTTACAAAATCAATTATAGAAACCAACATCACTCATGTGGCGTACGTTGTCAGTGATACATTTTTGAAGTAGTTCTTAAAAGTTATAATTAACTTTTTCAATCATCGTCTGTCAATTTGGGTTACTTCATCGCGAATAGCTTCTTTAAGTACTTCCAATGTACGGGGCTTATGCTCGTATACACGTGCCTTGAGGTGACTCCATGAAAAGTAATCGCACATGGATAAGTCAGGGGACCGAGAATGCTAATGAATGTCGCCAAACATGGAAATGAGGCAGCACGAGGAAAAGAGGGCGAATTACGTCTATTGATGCTCTAGCTGTGTGAGATGTCGCCCGATCCTGTTGCAAACACACTCGTCAGAAGGGGGATACGTTTTCGTCGTAACTTAGAAAAGTTGTAAAGAAGTTGTGTATCATCCCGATATAGCGCTCCGAGTTCACGGTAACAGTATTCTCATAATCCTCTGCGAAAAAAGTAAGGACTAATGACGCCAATTTTGACTAGCGCACGAAACCGTCACTTTAGGGCTGTGCAGCAGTTTTTGGTGCAATTGTTTTGGATTTTCAGAAGCCCAGTAACGGCAGTTCTGTTGATTTACCATGCCATTGATATAAAAATGAGCTTCATCACTCATGCGCAATATGAGGCTTTCATTTTTCTCAAAAATTGTCTGCATCTCATGTGCGAACGTAACTCGCTGTGCGTAATCCACGGACTTCAGCTCTTGCACAACGGCCAATCTGTAGGGATGGAATTGCAATTCTAAATGCAAAACCCGCCTGACCTCACGATTACTCAGGCCTAGTTCAGAAGAAGGTTTCCGATAATAACAAGTTGGACTGCACAGCACGGCTTCTCTGACGCGTGCCATATTTTCAGGGGTGCGTACTGATCGTCTAGCTCCTGGTGGTCTTTTGTTCATCAGTGTACCTCGTGTAAGAAGTACGTTTACCCAACGTATGATAGCGTTGCGAGTGGGAACAACTTGATTTTGGTGAATATTAAAATGGCGACGAAACTCAGGCTGAACTACCGTGATAGACGCGCTATTCTTGACGAAACTGTCGTACGCAAAAACGCAGTGTTTTATCGTCCATGGCTCCATCGCTCCAACTAAAAAAAGAGATACAAATGCTAAGACTTCATGAACTCAAATTTGTGAATACATTTTTTAAATAAAATATTAACGATTTTGTGATATTTAAAAAAAATGTCAGCCCTCTCTGGCCACTCGTGTCTCTCTCTCTCTCTCTCTCTCTATATATATATATATATATATATATATATATATAGAGAGAGAGAGAGAGAGAGAAGGAGAGAGAGAGAGAAATAGAGAGAGAACGATAGATAGATAGATAGATATATTAAGCAACATTAAGCCTGATCAGTACTTAATAGGTTACCATTTGCGAAACACCAGGCGCAGTATGTGGCCTGGAGTTTCTATCATTACCACAGGAAAGTTAGAACCAATAGAGTATCACACTTACTCATCGAGGACCTCCCCGAACTTCATGAGAAAACAACAACATAATATATATATATATATATATATATATATGTATATATATATATATATATATATATATATATATATATATAAGCGTGAGGTAATGTATGTTTAACATATACATTCTATAGTTTATGTATAGCAAATTCTTCTCATTTTATGATCGATGATTGTCAACTTGGAACAACGAAGCATATGTAAGTAAGGTATGTGTTGTGACATTGCAAATGTCAGGATTTGATTTATTTTACGAGACATCTTCAAAACAGTCAATCTTGGGTGCAACATTAGTATGTCAATACTGGATCCGTCTAGCTTGAACTCTTCAGAAAAAGTTCTCAGTTAGAAAATGTATACATTATGACATGACATAAATAACAAAGGTTGAAGACCGAACCTAACATATATATATATATATATATATATATATATATATATATATATATATATTAAAATACCTCTATTACTTTTCTAAGTAGGTTCTACATTACTTCGTAAATCATTTGAAATGCCGTTGCCTATAATCGTTATACGTTACGTGATCACTATTTTCGTGCGTGGCATTTCCTTTTAACTCGGCAAGACGTTTAATCTTCACTTACTAATTATTTTTCAGTAGTCAACACTCAGCTGATTTCTCTAATACTTATTCTCCTATATTAAAAGTACAACAACGATTCGAAACAAAAAGGTTTTCATGTTTTTTAACATCTACTGTTTACTCTTACCCACATTTCTCTTTGATTATAAGGCACTCCAATATAACCCGATCGGAGAGCAAGTGACGTGCCACCTCGCTTTTACAAAATCTAGTACGCTTCTCTCATTTCTCGGTCAGTCCAACGTATTCATGGAAATGTGTTTTCATTTTACACATCCTCTTCTCAATAACTACGTCATATGGCTATTTTAACAATTCACTTACTAAATTTCCTAAACCAAAACCCATAAAAAACAACAACATTGAATTTAAGATTGGACTAAATCTTACGTAATCTTGTGATTATCAATATTTTAATATTTTAAGGTATATGTCTATTGGTTATGATTTAGTATGCACATACATTGCTTAACTCCATTGTGAGCATCCTTTGTAGACAAGACAACTGTTATTTCCAAGAGAGTTTATCATAAGGAAGTTTACGTAAGTTCACAGAAAATGAGATATAGTTATTTAAGCTTGTGGCAACGCGGAGCAATCGGCTGTTATTATATTTAAACATATTAAAATGAATAATGGAATTATGAAGACAACTTTGATCATGTCGTTTGTTTTATTTAACTTTCGAGAGTAACTGTTTCTAGGGTAGTGTCATAGTTTTAAATTATAATTATATATATATATATATATATATATATATATATATATATATATATATATATGTAAAGGAGTAAGGCTACTAACAGTGTTTCTCAGCATTTATTTATTATTTTGTTATTTTCTCATTTTATGTATTATAATGTCAATTAAGTTACTCAGTCTGCTTGTTGTGCATGATGGTTCTGCTACTATGGGGCACTAATATAATCTGATGCATGTGTGGTGATTGAATTTCTTATCTTATTTGATTTATGTATCTTACGTAGTCCGTAGAACTTGTTTGTTTTAATCATGAAGTTTGTTAGGAAATCCCTTTCTTTCTTTGTTAGTATTTTATTTTATGTCGTGCAAAGTTTTGTGATTTTTGAAATGGCGTTGTTGTCAATGTTGGTGCCAATTTGTTTGCAGTAATATTTGTATTCTAGTACCTCTATAATGTTCGATTCATAGTAATTCTTGTCTATGATAACTACCGCACTGCCTTTGAGCGCTTCTTTTAGAATTATGTTATTATAATCTAGGATATTATCTAGTGCTTAGTTACTGGTAGGTTTAGTTTTACGTCAGTGTATCTTAAGTATTCGATGTTAGGGGGTAGTCAAAATTTGAAAGGGTCGGATTCTAAGAATTCCTAGAGGAGGCAGGCCAATACACTGCAAAAACACTAACAAACATGTAATACTAAAGGCTAAGAAGAAAGATTTTAAAATATTCTCAAAAAAATACACAAAAACATCAAATACCAAACACATGTCTCATAGACAGACCTTTTATCTTACCCACGTATTCCAATAACACATCCATATGTAACACACTGTACAAACCACATCACCAACTATAAAATAAACAATAAACACAGCAAGACAGTTCCGAAAAAAAACCCACATCAGAAGCCGGATTATATACCGTCCCATGTAACAACTGCCATCCAATTTACGTGGTGGAAACGCAACATGAATTGAAAAGAAAATTGAGCGAACACAAAAGTGACATAAAAAAAACAATAACTCTCTCAGTGCACTTTTTTCCCACGTATTCTAATCATGCTTTCAAGTTTAAACATGCCAGACTCACTAAACACATTCATAACAAAGTTCGGCGAAGACTACTTGAAACAACACTAATCACAGCCTCTAACACCATCAGACAACGAAATGTGTTTTACAATCTATCCCCCTTAACATGCAAAATTATCCTGACCTAACAAAAACTAAATCTAGATCATGGCTTACCCTTCTTCTAATCGTTCTCAATTGTACTTATATACAACTTCCACGCATACACACTTACGTACGAACTCCTTCTCACATATATATTCATTCACATACTCATGAATCACCAACTACAAATCAAAACTACTAAACCACAAATTACAGCCTTACCAATGAACACAATATATACATATCCTCGCAATTATTTAGATATTTAAACCCCTTTTGCCTACAATTTAATCTGAAACCATCAACACATCCTGAACGAAACTACATTTTACTTATCACTCCCCAAAATTGAGATCAGTTTTCTTTTTGTTTCTTGTCATGTTCACAGCACACTTCTATACATTCTTTCAAACTTACTTATATTCACGCATTCCTGACATAGGCAGCTGGTCAATACTCCTACCTGCCCTACCTCCCTCCCGCCAGCCTCAAAAAGAAAATGTCACACCTGACCACAACAAATTCTTCCTCATCCCCTCTCACCTATATCACCTTTTTGACAACTTCTGTCATACTCTTACCCACCCCGCCTATTTTCAAGTTATCTTCATTTCTTCAACTATGATAACCTACGTACCAAACACATAGAGTTTTATCCGTTCCCTCCTCTTTCCTCAGCCCCTGAAAATCCATAGAACACCTCACCACGACAAAAACATCAGCCCCCCTTCCTCTCTTCCACCCTATGACAAATTCACTAATAGTCTCATCCTTCCCCCTTTTCACTACGGCCTTAATGGGTACCAAAGCTTTCCATATCCATTGCACTCTTCACCAATACTGACTTCTCCCAGCCTTTAACCTTCGTCCAGCGCATAGTAGCCACGGCTACTACTTTTCCTCATCAACCCATCATGTCAACCCAATATTTCGATGTAATTGCATGACATATTTCTTATAATTATCATCATGAGGAAGTCTTGCATTAAAGACGAAAAGTCGATGAATATATACAAAATATATCTTGGTGTGTTCTTCTTCATTTTCCATATATATATATATATATATATATATATATATATATATATATATATATATATATATAAATATAGAGGCAAACAAGCCTTCAAAAACCATGTATTAGATGCGAGTAATTAAATCAAAAGAAAAAGAAAAATATTTCGAAACATTTAATAAAATATTTCAAAATACCTTCCGTTTTTTTTTTTTCTTCATCTTGATTTTTTTTTAGCTAATATTTCGCTTGACAAAAACAAGCTTCATCAGAGCCAAGACAAATAAAGGTATAACCTTTTTTTTTCTCCATAATTTACTTCCTGGTGTTGGTGAAGTGTCACGTCCGGTGTTGTGGACTATTGTTGAAAATGTCTGTTTTTTGTCAAGCGAAATATTAGCTAAAAAAAAAAAATCAAGATGAACAAAAAAAAAAAAACGAAAGGTATTTTGAAATATTTCATTAAATGTTTCGAAATATTTTTATTTTTCTTTTGATTTAATTACTCGCATCTAATACATAGTTTTTGAAGGCTTGTTTGCCTCTATATTTATATTAACTTACAAAAGATGCTTTATAAAATGAACTTTTCTAATTTATATATATATATATATATATATATATAAATATATATATATATATATATATATATATATATATATATATATATATATATATGGTTACCTGTTTGTTTCTCTTTGTCTACTTAATTCTCCAAGGTGTTGGAGGCATTACTATTTATATATACTTATTGCAAATATCGATAAGGTAAAAATATCTATCTATCTATATATAGGAAATATATCGGTGTATCTGTGTTTGGACATTCATTAGTTTTCAGCGGTCGCTCTTCTAGAAAATTAAATGACATACCAGCAAGTTTCCGGGGTATGCTTTTATGGGGCACATCACCTAACTTCTTCGGTAGAAACAAACAGTGTTTAATTCGTCGGAAATAGTGTTTTATTTTTTAAAACTCTTCTGTAGCGGAGATCAGAGAGATAAGCCTCAGGCATAAAATATTCGTTACGAATATAAATTGAATTGCTTGTATCCTTTAAGCATGACTGATAGAAAAAAAAACAGATTACTAAGATGCGTCCAGTGAAACGGATACAATTTGAAAAACACAGCGAATTGCCAGGCTGAGCCTCTCATTAATACTCATTCTAACTGAAGCGCGACATAGTGAACATAAAGCGTGGAAAATTGCAAAAATGCATTTCACACCCTTAGCGTAATACAGATGGCGAAGGGCAGAGCAGTTGATAGAGATGTGTGCCAAAATCTAAATTACTATCTGTCTGTTCAATCTACGCGATTAGTGCTAAAATTCTATTTTAATCTTTAATCTAACAGATCAAGTAACGGACGAGCGAGGAAAAATCGCATAGTGATTGAAGCACGCATCTAAAGCTCTTATTCAGATAGAGTGTCTGTTTATTCAAGTCTTTAAGTAAATATCTTCTATTTTTTGACATTTGTTTTTCATTGTCGTTTTTATTTGCAAATCAAGGAGTGCAAATGGTGAGGCGAATAAACAAGATCGATGCAGGATAACAACGTATAGAACAACAATAGAAACGTTATCGATTTATATCGTTCTTGCGTGTTTTGTTTAAAAAATAAATCACTGCTCGTATCATTTCGGTAATAGAGGTAGATTTTTTTTTTAAAGTGTTACCACCCACAAATGGCAAGCATGTAATTGTTGATAAAATTCTAAACCTTTCTGCAATTTAACTAACGTTATTAGAAATATACTTAAAGCTGTGCTCGACTTCTTCATTAAGTTTAAGTCATGGATATACAACGGTCTTTGGTTTTTCTAGAATTCTAAATGATGGCATGTGCGAGACAGCGATCTACTTTAATTGGCTCATCGCAAGGTTAGGAACGTGACCAGACAATTGTAAAACATACACAATCAGATGTCTATGATTCGATTGTATGTGGTATTACTCTGATCAGAAACAAAACTTAAATATCAAACTGATCTAAAAATTTAACAGTAACTTTTAAAATCAAATATTTTGGCAGTTTCATTTTTATTTAAAAATACCTTTAACAATGAAAAAAATTTGTAATTCGTATTTTTCCTTGAACTTTTATTGGAACTTTACGGTGAACTAATCATTCGATCCCAGCTGGGTTTCCGCAAAGCAGCTCATCATTCCGGCAACTAGAGTCTCGTCGTGTGTATGACACCTAGAAGTATTTGTTCTTTCTTCTGTTGTTTATTGTTATTGCACTTTGCTTGTTTTAATAATAGCAGTGATGAAAGTGAATAATAAAGAGCCTATCAGCTTTGCGGTTAACACTACTTTGAACGTTCGTATTTTTGTTTACCAGTATAGAGTCTACATACATAATGCCGTAAATAAACTCACATAGTTGAACAGCTGCCATGCACACGACCCCTCTCGCTCGCTCTGTAGAAATAAAGAGAAATATTTAATCAGCTTTTCCGCTACGTTTCTCCCGATTTCTTGTCGATGATGTAACATCTACTTCTATTATTTTAACTGCTAATAAAATGTTCCGTGTTCGTCTTACGTTAGCCATTGTCTTTTTACACACCTGAATCTAAATATGAAAAAAATAACTCTGTATTTTTGCAGTCCTTTTAAAAACGTAGAAGTTTTTGAATTCATCCAAGCGAAGTAACATGTCAGTGGGACACATAAAAGGTAGGCATGTTTTAACTTCAGGCGCAATCCATTTTTACTTTAGATTTCCACTTGCATTTTTAGACAAAACCTTACTTTAGTATGTGTTATCAATAGATCTGTTAAACTGAAGCCTTGCATACATTTGTATGGCAAAATGTAAACATTGAGTAGATAATCTTACCTAAGACATCGCCAAGCAGTTTTAGGAAAGGCATTGTCTTTCTATCTGTCTTTCATCGATTTACGTATTCTTTTAGTCAGTGTGTCGCGCCTAAGTTCGACATAAAAGGTGTATGTACTCTCTGGGCACATAAATAAAAACTATCAATTAGTATTTAATTACTACTGAAACTAGATGTAAAACCAGGCCGGTGTCATTCTGTGGTAAGTGGGACTCATGCGATTGGCCCCCAAAAAGTGTCTATTCAATAAAAAGCGGAATACGTGTTAGAATACATCTCCTGAGACTGAGCCGAACAATACTTAATTCAGAAAATCGTTCAGATCAGACCCTAGGTTTCCATAATTATATCAAGGCGAACAATGGTTGTTATAACAACGGACGAATATTCATTTATCTTATACATCAAGACTTTGAGAGATTCATGTGGAATTTTCAGAAACGTCTGTTCATCTTCATAAGAATGTATCTACTGTTGTCTGTGGATTTGTCTTGTAAACAGTAATAGCATTTTCATCCCTAAATTCGCCTTAAATAGACGGTTTGAACTTGTTCTGGCTTTTTAACTTTTTTTCTCATTTATTAAGTAAACTTTGCTAAACAAGAAGACATTTTTTTGTAGAGAAAAGTTTCTCCTTTTTATCTAGTACTTCTGTTTCGATAGATATTATCTGTTGGAAGAGTTCAAATATTTTGAAATATCCTTTATGCTTCTAAAGAAAAGAAACAAATATTTTAAATATTTATAACATTTTCCGATAGATTTATATCAATTCTTTATATATTACTTATCGTTTCCCCAAAGGAAAATGAAGTACTGCTTCTTTAAAATATATATACATATTTACCAATGATAATGTATTTGCTAAAATAGACACATTTAATAAAATAGAACAAAACTCTCGATATATATATTATATATATATCTATATACGCATAAACACACACACACACACACACACATATATATATATATATATATATATATATATATATATATATATATAATATAGTAAGCTATGAAAATATATTAATGACAATTAAGCTACACAGATCCTACCGCGTTTCATTCCGGGGGGAATCTTCAGGCTAAATAATCCTCCAGTAAAGTGCATATTAACAGAAAAACAATCCAAATAATTTCAACGGCGCATATCAAGAATGCTCAATATCGAATAGAGCTTTCATATATAATTATTTATTAGTTATGCAGACATGTACATGATCCGCGATACTGGCATGTCGATGGCATTGATCAACAGCCGTTCGAAACTGAGATCTAATGAGAAGGAAAAAAGAGCTTGATCCTTTCACTAAGATCATATTTGGAACGAATCCATATATATATATATTGACGACAACGGGGAGATGGACAACAAAGGAGGATGAGGGAGAGAAGGAAGAACTAAAGGTATATATATATGTATGTATATATATATATATATATATATATATATATATATATATATATATATATATATATACATATACATTTTTATTTATTTATTTTTTTTTTTTGATGTGTTGATGTTTTTTATATTTATAATATAAAACTAAAAATAATACATTAATCACTTAAATAATAGTGTCATGGATTCGTCCAAAAACTTTAAAATGCAGCAACATTTTTGTAAGTAACGGTTAAATTTTATTAGACAGACGAACAGCACAGGTAAAGACAATTTTTTTTGTGTGTGTCTTAAATAACTAATATAAGTTAGCAAAACATTTATATGGAACAAAACGTAGATTTAGTATAAGGAACGTTTATGTGTTTGTCTTTTAAGGGAAGTAGAGTCTGATCAACTCTGCTGAGAAGCCATGAAATTATATACTGTCTTATTTTTAAATTCCCGAAACAGTTTTTCATGGTAAAAAACTGATGATCACTTAAAATAGTGTTAGAAATAAACTAATATAATAACTGTAAAAAATAAATTGACTTACATGAGTGATTTTCCACTGGAAGTCTTGGGACTATAAGTTTGTTTAAAAAAATTTTTTTTTTAGTTTTTTTTTAATATAGTTTTAATGGTTGAGAAACTTCCGAGACTATATATATATATATATATATATATATATATATATATATATATATATATATATATATATATATATACATATATATATATATATATATATATATATATATATAAATATATATATATATATATATATATATATATATATATATATATTAGGATAATACTTGTTCTAAGGCAGGTAAAATTAATTAATCTAAAGGAACAGTGTTCTACCAATGTCATGATTTCTTTACGAAGTTGAAAATTAAAAAAAATAAATGCATAAAACCTTATGACTAAAATTATTATTATAAGTGTAATCAAATACAAAACATAATGTTGATTCTGAAAAATGTTTTATTATTTAGGGGTGTTAGAATACATCGGAATTAAAGGCAACGGGGTTCATAGCTGTCAAACGACTATGGATTGAATTCAAAGAAAATCTAAAATATTTTAATTTTGAAATGAAAGTGTATCAACATATTATGCCGCGTAAAATACTTTTTAAGGAACAGAAATTCCGGGAATATCTTTTAAATAGCGGATTCCCGTGAAAATTCCATGGTGTTTTTTTAATGTAAGTTAATATTATTTATTGTAAATATAATATTATTTTAGAAATAAGAACTATCTGATAGGGTAAATACAATTAAGAAATAGGACTCTTTTTTTTTCCGTAAAAATATTTGTTAACTAAATACATAAAACAAATGTACCCTTTTTTTGATGTATAAAAGGTTCAAGCTATATTATCCGTTTTACAACAATACATATCTCCTGTTATCTAATTATTCTTTAAAATAATTAAACAAATATTAGTTTTTGGAATGCATGTATATACATGTAAACTGTTTTAGTTGAAGGGACAGGCATATTTTATTTAGAAATAATTAATTTTATTATAGGTAAATTCAGAACTCTTTTCTTTCAGCTACACACGATGTTGTGCTAATTATGCGCTTTATTACGATTTTCGCTGATCATACTATCTATTTTTAAAATGTATGTGAAAGGCCATGATGTACAATCGAACATGAAATGCGTTACGTAGTATTATACTGGTCGATGTTTCATAACTTTTGTTAACATTTCACAATATTTGCATTTTTAGAAAATGCGTTATTTCCCCTTTTAATGAAACTAAAATTAACAATATACATACCACATTTAGCCCCTTACGCCTAACATTCGTGTTCAATTATATAATGTATGGTTAATTAGTTTAAGAGTTCATCCTGTTCATACAGATATATTTAACTTAAGACATACTCAACTGAAAACACACACACACACGCATATATATATATATATATATATATATATATATATATATAATGTTAAAAGTTTCTTGACGTTCTAAAAGGTATAGTTGTAGATGCTATAACACAACTATTTCTTGAGTATGTTTCATATGTTTACATTTCTCGGCAAACTTTTTCACTAAAAACTGTAGAATTCTAACATTTTAGTGACTTATTTTATAGAAGTTAATTTAATCTATCAATTTGGAATAAACCTCACCAAATAATTATAACCACAATATAATGCACTTAGAATTGATACAGGGACCACGGTTTGAAGAATTAACATCTATTGTTCAATTAGAAATTAAAATATCTACTATTTACAGAGTAAGTAAATGTAATGCCACAAATAATTAGATGTAGAATGTATTACAGTATATTTCAACAGCGTTTTATTTTATTTGATGTATGTGGGGGGTGAATTCAATTTGTTTCTTACATATCGTCAAAATCTATAAATTGAGACTGGCTTGCAAATTTATTGGAAATAGTAAAATGGAAAGACGTTTACAAAAGCAATCCTTAAACGCTGTAGCATCCCTAGGGATAATAAATTGTTAGCTCGACCAAATATATATCATACACATTTCATAAGATTCTGTTAAGATATATTTTTTCCGAGTAATTTTAATTAAGAAAATGAAGCTACTCACTATGTTATATAGTTAAGAGTCGAACTGTCATGCTCTTAACCTTAATAGATACTAATAACTCCGATGTGTTCTATAATATTAGCACGGGTGTATCCACTCCTATTCGCCTATATTCAAGAGCAATCGTATTTAAAACAGGTAAACATTCAAAAACATTTTAAAATTGTTAACTATATTGATAGTTATATTAGATGAATTTTAAAGTAAACCCATTTTATTTCTAAGCCTAACAGTTCACAAGGAGGCTTAAATGTAGTGCTATAATGTGAAGTGGAACAGATGCTGGGAAACATCACCATTATATTACGCCAGTCTTTGACTGCTCATTTTAAAGATAGTATCAATTGCTCGTCTTTCATACATGGGATAATTCATGATACATCTTTCTTAATATCTATAATGAGTCAAATTTGCAAATAGTTGATCCTTCATGTACTCAGATGTGTCGTAAATGTGTGTCTGATCCTTGAAGTTTTGTAGTAAAGCGCCAAATTGACCTCGAAAAGATATTAATCACGCAATTTTATTTCTGGGTGTTTTGTAAAAACAAATCTGGACTCTGTATCAAACAGGTCCATTTGTATTTATGGGGGTTCGCAAAGTATTAACACATGCATTTTCTAGATAGGACGATCAATAGCTGGATTACATTTATTTCACTTGTTTTTATTGAAACATGCAAAATATCTAGGAGATAGATACTATAACGAAACTTTCGGAACTACAGTTTTGTTCACGATCATAACTAAAAGAGTCATAAGTAAATCCATATAGACTCACCTTTCGTTTCACGTGCTTTTATTTTGGAGTCGTTTGAATGTTTCCTGCCTTATAGTATTGTCCTGGGCGTTATGCTGTTTCGACTTACCTGTATTGTGTATTTCTGGGTGATGATAATTTTAGAATACAATATTTTTTTACCTGTCTCCAGATTTGTATATCTAGTTTATCTAGCTTATCGTTCCAGAAGGCATAATGTGAGCTGATCGACTTCTGTCTCCGTCTGTTTCTATATATTTTTATAATGCAAAATGCATGATAAAACATACGTTATTTGAGATATTGAATTATGTTCGAACGAAAATGTTGTTTTTATTTCTTCTATTTAGCCGTAATTTATAATTAACGTAACGTATTCCCCATATCTTTATGCATTCAACACACCCTCTCCTTCTCTATATATTTCTCTTCCATTCTCTGTATCTTTATCTTTGTTGATTCAACCACTCTCTTACATTTCTGACACATCTCTGAGTATCTAGAGAAATGTAAACTTTGTTTTTGTAACGTAACCATCTATTTTATTTATGGGTAAGTAAATCACATGCGAAAACAACTTTTAATTTTAAAACGGGTAAGTAAATTACATGAGAAAATAACAAATCTATTTATTTTTAATTATCAACATAAATAATCGTGATATTTCAATATAATAATAATAATTATTATTATTATTATTATTATTATCATCATTATTATTATTATTATTATTATTATTATTATTATTATTATTATCATTATTATTATTATTATTATTATTATTATTATTATTATTATTATTATTATTATTATTATTATTATTATTATTATAAGTGTAAGAGTACTGGAAACCGTCTGGAAATATATGGGAGAAACTGGAATCAAACAAAACATTGAGACTACACAAGGAACGGCGATGATGAAAAAACTAACATGTTAAAGAAAACCATCCAATGCTAACCAATTCCAGATAAGTCGAACTAGAAATAAAACATAAATATAGAAAGATCATCAAAAGAGCTAAAAGAAAGTAAAACTACCAGAAAGTCAATAAATTGACGCGCTTTCTGAAAACCATATGTGGTGGCAACAGTCTCAATTGATAACATCTTGATGACGAGTTAATCAAAACTAAAAGACTGAAAGGGGAAATCACTTATGAGACACCAACTGGAAAAGTGCGGATGGTAATGGATTTTTTGGTGAGACTTACGGACACTCAAATTACAGAGTAATCTAACGTATATTAAATATTCAATAGAAAACTTCGAAAATATAATAGTAAAAAGCTGTTGCGATCACGCAGACTTACTTACAACGGTTATAGAAGGAACATTAGAGTCTTGAACATTTTGATGTCATTCAGACTCCAGAGGACACCACTGGTTATTGTCAGTGTTCAACCATTAATAATGATTGTGTACAAACGTTTTTGATTAAAAAACTACAACGACTCATGTTAATAATATGATGATGATAATTTATGAGTTACAAGAATGATGTTTCATTATGCAAGAAGAATATATTAACAAATATGTCGCGGTTCATTAATTTTTAAATAAAATCAATTAAATGGTTGTTATGGTTATGCTCCACTAAAACAGAGTTAGTTCTATTACACAGGCACGCACATTCACACCCCCACACCCACACACCCCACCACACACACACCCACACACACAGACATATATATATATATATATATATATATATATATATATGAGTTTGAATTACTTATTAGACACCACCCTCTAGTGTCTTCGTTCTCTCTGTAGCAGAGTTTGTCAGGACAACCTGATATGAGAATACTTCCCCCTTCAAGTAAACCCTGACAAAATATTCAAGATAACATAGTATAGTGAGCTCATATACGATCTGTTCTTTATGACGATACGCATGCTTATACGTGAAATAGTGCAGCTTCTCTTAGTGATGTTACGGGAAGTAAACACACTTAGCTAGATATTTCGACCAGACAAGATGAATTATTCTCTTGAAATTCGCTAAGACCAAGAGACCACAAGAAATATACAGTATAACAGAGTTTACTGGGAAATTAGGGAGAAGAAAAAGTTTATAACTCAAAGTTTGACAAGTAAAAGAGAACTAATGGAATATTCGAATATCTATGTATATCATATAGAGATCAAATGTTCAAGTGGTCGCCTCGAGAAACAGGGCCCTTGATATCTGAGTACTTCGACTGATGTAAAATGAAACATGTATATATATATATATATATGTACATATATATATATATATATATATATATATATATATATATATATGTACATAGAGAGAGCGAGAGAGAGAAAGAGAGAGAGGGAGAGAGAGAAAAAGAAAAAGAGATATGTTTGACTAAAAATAATGAATTTCCTCAAATTTGACAAATAAACAATATACTTATGGAAACATAAACAAACTTGTAGTAGTAGGTGGTATTGTAATTTCAATTATATTATTTAGACCGCCCTTCTGTTGGATAATGCCCCTATCGGAATGGGAGTATCTGTTGGAAATCGTTGGTTTGACTTAATTAACGCCTGGTGGACCGGCGGTTACGTGCAGAATAGGGTATGTTTTCACAGGCGGAAATCACAAACGTGACAAGGCCAACGTTTGACAAAACCCCAGATCAAGGGTTAGGGTGTTACCTGCGTCACACGCCCATTGTGTGGGAAACTGAGGGATCCGTGACGTTACTCGGTCTTCGTGAGAAGCGAATTTCGTCAATATGGGTTTTGAAGGCGAACCTATCAGACATGAGTTTGATGTAGTCAGCAATTTGATTCAAGGGAACTATTCCCCTAATAAAATACAAGCGAGATATATCCTTTCCCCCCTAAATGAATGGTTAAGAAAATATTTGTGAGTAACAACGATGAAGTAGTAATTTGCTCTCTCTGTCGATATAGTGAATATCTCCCATTTGATTTGATAACTAACGCTTGAAATAAAAACTAAAGTTGAAAGTTAGAACGATTGTTTGTTTTCGGAGTCCGACCCTATCATGGGGCTTTTGTGGAAGAAATCGGACGGCATGGTTCATGGCAGGAAGGAAGGAAGACATAATTCATCCACTAGACGACACGACCCTCTACACGGCGAGGGAGAAAACTAAAAGTATGCAAACAATATATGAACTATGTGACTTATGATGTTATAAAAATGACGAGTATTGAATGTGAACTGCAACGCCCCTTTCAGGGGAGCAGTATAGGAAACGAGAACCGCCGGGGTCCGAGAAGGAGTGGAACATGCAACATATATATTTTTGGTTTGTGTGACCGGGACTTTCTTAAAAAAAAAAAAAATAACTTTTTTGAACTAGGGTATACATTGGGAAACTTCCAAATATAGTCTGAGGTTAATATCGGATTCTAACTCTCCCTGATGAGATCTCAGTTTATAATAAGTGTTGATCGATAACATCGACATGCCAGTGTCGCAGATTTTGTAAATGGCTATGTAAATAAAAATAATCATATATAAAGCTCTATTTGATATTGAGCACTTTTTATAAACCCGGTTGAAATTCTTTGAGTTACTACTATGTGAATGTTTTTACCTGGATTATTACCATTATATATATATATATATATATATATATATATATATATATATATATATATATATATATATATATATATATAATCTGAGTATGGTATAGATCAACAAGGGATACATCACGGGGAGTTGAACCGGGTTCATGAGAGTGCTCTATAAAAATATAGAGCAGAAATATAATAATAATCTATTTCATTTTGACTACAACATTGATTGTGTTGCTCGTCAAACAAAATCAATGTTGTAGTCAAAATGAAATAAATTATCATTTATATTATATATATATATATATATATATATATATATATATATATATATATATATATATATATATAACTGACAACATCCCGGTTGTTGTTAAATATATAATTATATATTTTCGTTTGTTAATATTATTTCAGAAATCAATATTTGCCCATTTAATGCCATTCTTTGAATGTTCTGTTGTATTTTCCTTTGAATTATGTTGAACTTCTTTTCTTGAAATTCCCAATTGTATTTGCTTTCTATACGAATTAGATCTTCCCTGGTTATTTCCGAGCAAGTATTCTGTTCTCTCATTTCTATAAAAAGCTTTATAAAATAAGGGGCAAAAAATAAAATAAACTTTTAACAAATTAAAAACCTTTCATAATTATCATAAAAAAAGGATTAATTGATAACGCACGGATTAACAGAATACAACGAATATCGAAATACTTGATTGATGTTTTTATTAAAACTATTTCCATAACCTTTGTTGAAAATTGATTTAGTTGAGATAAATTGTTAATTTTATGATGAAAAAAAATAAATTGCCTTTTAAATCTTCTGGTGCCTGTTCGATAAAATTGTTTCTATGATAGGGCATGAATAGAAACGGAATGAATGAATATACACTATTTTTTTTACTGAACGCATGGAATTATTTAAAATCGACGTATTCGACAATGGCTCAGAATGAATGCATGAAAAAAGTTGAAGGTGGACATTTTTGATTGAATTTGTTATTGCGTTACTCAATTTGTTTTAATAGTTTTTTTCTACTAAAAATTGGTAATTCCTATTCGAAAAAATATTTGATATGTTCATTTCTCTTTTCCACGTTCTTCTATTGATGTCTTGAAAACTGGCAACTTTATATATATATATATATATATATATATATATATATATATATATATATATATATATATATATAAAACTATTACGTATACATGTATATATGTATATATTTTAAATATATACATCTATATATATATATTATATATATATATATATATTATATTATATATATATATATATATATATATATATATATATATATATATATATATATATATATACATATATATTGATGAAAAACACAAAGGGATAACAATTAAACACTAGAAGGAATAACAATCAAATGAGAAGTTTTACTTTTTCTAAAGACTACATTGATCTAAATGGAACCGTTCAAATCTCTCGTTCGATGTTATTATCGCCCTGTCTGTTTTATTCATCAATTGTGTCTCCATGATTATTATTTTATCGAAATATCGTATTCATCATGCTTATATATATATATATATATATATATATATATATATATATATATATATATATATATATATATATATATATTGTATTTATAAGTAAAAACATATTTGGTTACATGTTTCAGCTGCGCTATTTATCGAGACCTATCTTGCCGAGACCTTTCGAAAAAATGAAATGAAGAATAACAACTGCTTTATTTTGTGTATTACATAAGTTTTGAGGAGGTGGGTGCTCACTTAAATAGGCACATTCATATCTAATTACATATTCGCGATTCTCACTTATTTTTGAATTTCATCATTTATGACTATCTTGTACGTTTTAACTGACGGCTTTCAAATCATGTTCTTACATTTTGTTATCCACTTCAGCGTATTCTTAACGTCGCCTCAGTATACTCAGACGTAAGTTGGCTCTCGAAAGATAGCGCAACTGAAACATGTATGCACTTATGTAAACTTAAATATGTATATGAAAAAAATTGCGTACTAACAAAACAGTGCTACATCTTATTGAGTCTGCAATATGCATCAGACGAGTTCGAGGCAATATATAAGTAGTAAACTAGTACGGTTGTCACTAGGAATCCATGTGGATGACTTTCCCTGTGATGGCTTATATAATTGCTGTTGCATTATATCATTAATGTTGAATATATATATATATATATATATATATATATATATATAATTATTTCCACAATCAGACAACGCCGCAACCCACAACCTATGAAAGAAACAAACCGGAAGTCCTATATTATTTCATAGGTTGTGGGTTGCGGCGTTGTCTGATTGTGGAAATAATTATATATATCATCTCACATTCAAGAAATCTAATATTTATTTGCTCGCTTGGTTAGCTTGTTGGATGACATCGTCCTAGCGAGTATAAAATCCTACTTGTGAGACATCGGCCTGGGTTCATAGTAGTTGGATGACTACACCCCTTGTTGAAAAGAGTAGGTACATTCCACAGTCGGTCATCGCCGCGGTTTGCTTAATCTGTGTAAATTAATAGACATTCCTGTATGTGGCGAGGTAGCTCAGTGGCAGAGTACTCGCTTACCATGCAAGTGACTCGGGTTTCGAATCCTGAGTTCGGATGTGTTCTACTGATGAGCCCAAAGGAGGGCGAAACTCGAGTCTAGGACTTCCGGTTTGTTTCTTTCATAGGTTGTGGGTTGCGGCGTTGTCTGATTGTGGAAATAATTATATATATCATCTCACATTCAAGAAATATATATATATATATATATATATATATATATATATATATATATATATATATATATATATATATATATATATATCGAGTCAAAGTGCAGGAGAAAAACAAACACATTAGATTTTTTGACCGGTTTCGTTCGTGGAGAACGTCTTCAGAAAATGAAGAATACAGAAATAATGTTATTTTATATTGAAGGCACACACATGAGATGAGGGAAAAATGATCTGATTGGATAATATGATAAGACATTAAGTGATGTTGGGACATGATAAGTAGGTGACACATTTTTCTAAGCCAGTTGAGGAGGGGGAAAAAGGTGGCAGAGAATCAAACAACGGTGAAAAAAAGGGTGGGCATGAAATTGATAAACTGGAAGTTAGCACATAAAGATTAATAAGAAATAAACAGGGATGGTCAGCTAATTTGTCAACAATAGGGTTTTAAAGAGCAATTAATGAAAATGAAAAGCTGAGGTTCTCTTTCAAAACCTATTGTTTACAAATTAGCTGACCCATCCCTGTGTATTTCTTATTAATCTTTCGGTGCTAACTTCGAGTGTATCAATTTCATGCTGCCCTTTGGTTAACCGTAGTTTGATTCTCTGATACCTTCCCCCCTCCCCCACCGCCTTAGAAGAATGTGTCACCTACTTATCTTGTCCAACATCACTGTATGTCTTCACATATGATTCAAGCAGATCATTTTTCCCTCATCCCATGTGTGTGCCATCAATATAAACTAAAATTATTTCTGTATTCTTCATTTTCTGAAGACGTTCTCCACGAACGAAACCGGTCAAAAAATCTCTTGTTTTTGTTTTTCTCCTGCACTTTGACTTGTTTTCCGTCTGTCCTCTTTTCACACACACATTTGAAAAAATATTTAAAACAATGATGGGTGAAAAAAGTTCGGGTAAAAAGATATTGGGTTTGTCCAGGTGGTAAGTGTCCGCCGATAAGGTGTCCAATGGAAGAAAGTTTCGATGGTGAAGAAAAAGTTTTGTGGAGGCAAATTTATTCTATATGTGTATAATATAAGGTGACCCCAAAAAACGGGCCCCAAATCTAATTCGGCCTTGTTTCTTAGTGTTTCGTCTGAATGTAATGAATTTTGGGGCATAACTAGTTCATTATATTCACAACATCATATCAAAACATTAGGGTATTTGCCGTATTTTCTCCTTCTACAGCATGTGTTCTAGATGGACTCCTTTAAGCTCCGTGCATTTCTTGAGGAGTAGAACGAAGTTGTCCATGACGTTCTTACAGACTGAATTGGGAATGGCTCTTATCTCCTCTCTGATGGCTTCCTTGAGTTCCGTGATGGTTTTGGGTTTCCCTGCGTACATTCTGTCTTTAAGATAGCCCCAAAGAAACAAATGTGGGGGGCTTAGGTCCGGGCTACGGGGTGGCTACTCAAAATTAGTCTTGAGACTGATCACCCGGCCTCCAAAGTTCTCTTTCAGCCAATCTTGGGACAGGTTTGAGGTGTGAGAACTTGCTCCGTCTTGCTGGAACCAGAACTTGCTCATGAGCGACGGGTAGAGGGTCTGGAGCTCACTCTTGAAGGTTTTGAAGACCTACACATACCGCTCCTTGATGACTGTCACTGCTGCCCCAGATTCTTCGATGAAGTTTGGTCCGATGATGCCTCTGACCGAGATTGCAGCCCACACCGTGCAATTAGGAGAGTGCAGGGGCTTGGTGGCTACTACATTGGGTCTGGAGTACCCCCAGAAGACATTTGTCTTGGAGTTTGCCTTTCCGTCAAGATGTAAGTGGACTTCACATGAGGTCCAAGGGAGGTTAAGGACACCTGGTGTCTCCTCGATCTTATCGAGCATCTTGACTGCCATAGCGCTCCTCTGCTTCTTGTGTGAGGCTGTAAGGGTCTGCAGCGTCTGTATTCTGTATGGGTAAGCCCTGATATCGTTCACCAGCACTCTCCTGCAAGTCTCACGTTTCGGACTCTCCTGGAGAGACTCTCTCACACTTTCGACCAGCTCGGCTGTCGGCTTCTTGGGACGTGTCGAGTGGCTTGGACGGTTCTAACTGGCAGCGTTGAGGTTCTCCACGGTCCCGTACTTCTCGAAGTGGTCCATCCAGTTCTGAATTCTGCTTTTGGGTAGATCTTTCCTACATGCGAACTCTTTTGGTAAAAAAAACACTGAGTCAATAGAAGCGCACTGAATGTTTATATAGCTCTCAATCGTTACAAATTATTATTTAGAAAACATTAATTGTTGAGAATGGACTTGTTTTTCTACTTCAATGCATTTATATTTAGGAGTGGTACTGTTTGTTGTACATTATTCGCCAGTGTAAAGTTCAGGTATGGTGTAATTCTTGGTATTACGGGTCTAAGTGTTATATTTACATTATGTGTATGATTTTTTGATAGTGCCTATGTTTGAGTTTAAAGATATTTTTATAATTCAAGTGGATTAGCTATGTAGAAGCTTAGTGGAAATTGAGGGGGTATATTCATGAGTACAAAAGTTTTCCTTATTGATATACACCTAAGTAGATTGGTTTAGATAAGCTTGCTATCATGATGCCCTGTGTCTGCATTTGTTTGTGTTGGATATATGTGTTTATTGAACTATGTTAGCTTATGTCCTATCACGCTTATTAGTATATCGGAGGTTCTGTGTGAAACGGTAAGCTTTAGATCTCAGACATCTCTCTCTTTCTCTCTCTCTCTCTCTCTCTCTCTGTCTCTCTCTCTCTCTCTATATATATATATATATATATGTGTGTGTGTGTGTGTATTGCGTAAATCTCATGTCAGCAGAAGTGCTCGATTGTAAAATAATACGACTATATGTACATATTATTCACATCATATATGCGTAAGTGACCTACGTATTTACACTGACACGTAAGTGTATCGTAACTAATAAACGAATATACACATATATATATATATATATATATATATATATATATATATATATATATATATATATATATATATAAAGAGAAGTGTATAAAGAGAGAGAGATAACGGTAGGGGAGACAAAGAGAGATGTTTACTATTTTAGGTCTGGTAATTTTCGCCTGGGTGGCAGCCAGATATTTCTTCAGATTCTGCAATCTGTAAGATATTCTGCATACAGAACAATCCTCAAACTTTTGTTTTCTATTACTCAATACATCACTAAGCAATCGTTATTTTTTGTCTCAGTAGTTTTTATCGATAGGCTGCCCTATGTTTAGAAATAGCGTTTTAACAAAGATATGAAAAAAATAACTTGAGGCGTTACTTGTGGGTGCAGTTATTTCTAGACGTTATATTAATTGATAAAAAATATTATTTACCTATTATATGAACTGTTGATTGACCTAATCTTTTAGAATAAGCTAAACGGATGATATGTTGTATATTCTCATTTAATAGATGTGTATATAGTTTAGAAGGGGGTAACTTCGATGGTATTTTTTGATAATTTTTAATTTTTGAAGTCTGAATGAAGGGGAGTTATACGCTTGTTTTTCGGGCAACAGGTTTGTACCTTACATCTGTGTTTGTTCTTCTGATACTATTAGGTAAGCAACAGTCAAACCGTTATTGATTACTTCACGCGGAACCGAAACACAATTAATATATCTTCGTTTTAATATTGAATGTATCATTTTTTGATTGAGATGTCTCTTGTTTTTTTTTATGAGTTCAGCCAAGAAAAGATCCGATACTGATATATGCATATTGGTTGGTCCACTACTGAACGAAACTAAGCCGTACACTTGTATTAACTGATTGTTTCCTAATAACTTTTCGTAAGATAAATAAAATATCGGATTTTAGTATGTCATAAAGTAAATATAGCGCCACTACTAAAAAAACACTATATATTTTTATAAAGTACTAATCTTCAAATTCTACCTGTCAACATTTGAGCGACATTGGATTATTAGTTTAAGAATCAATTATTAAAGTGAAGCTACTGTAACACGTTTTAAAATTAATAGAACAGTTCGAATATTTCATGTTGATAAGGAATTACTTCCTGATGGGAAAAACAATGTTCAAGCAAAGATAGCCTTGATAGATAGTATTCTGCCGTAAATAACAATTAAAATATTGATCTAAAACGCGGTCGTCAAGTGAGCAATTATGGTGAACACTTAGGTCGACCAAATTCGGCAATTGTGACGGAAGACATAACCATCCACAAACTCGTGTTGGACCATCGTAAACTGAAAATGCATGACATAGTAAAAAGGTTACTACATCAATATTTTAACCATTTGAATAAACATTTTGTTTCAATGAGAGATATATGTTTAGAGCGGGTGAAGGGTTTGCTCACGGTCGACGAAAGCAACATTGCGTCAACTATTGGGCGATTTTCTATCCTAGGAATGTAAACACTCTGAGTAGCATCTATATGTGTGTCCGAGCTATTGCCAAAAATGTCAAGGACCTTGATTCTAGCAAGTAACTGGTCCTGACAATATTCAAATTATAGTGCTTAAGCAACTGAAACTCGACCTAGCTTCTCTTCTCTCAAAGCTTTTTATTCGTAGCGTAAAGGCGAAATGTGTCTCATATCGTAGGAAAACCTCATCAGTCTACCCAGTAGTTAAGTATACTAGGCATTAGCTTCTGAAACTCAGCACAGACCAATCACTGTCCTGTTCGCCATGAGTAAGTTGTTAGAATATGTGATAAATCATAAGTTTTCAACCCCTTTAGAAATATAAACAATCTACCTAGTAGAAAGCAATATTGATTTCGTTTTCCAAGATCTACAGCTGATGTACTGACTATATCACACGTTCAGTGAATAAATTGACTAGGGTTCGTTTTTTGCTTTTTACATATCACAGTCCTTTACAAAGTTTTGCTTAAATGTTTACTGCACAAGTTAGCTATATCTGGGAATATCTTCCTAACCATTAAATCCTTTTCTCTCAGGTCGGTTTATAAAGGAAGTGGTTTATGGTCAGATATCTCAAGTATATAGTATGAACGCTGGCGCTCATTAAGAATGAATTATGGGCCCACCACTTTTCCTGATATTCATCAATGGTATCCCAAATCAGTTTCGAAGATTATTCATTGACATTTATTAATATTACACATACATCTATGGAAGAAAATCGAAGAACATTAATGATAAAACTATTTATGAGCTCTCTTTTCTGACCTAGAACACGTCATGTAATTGAAAAAGAGTCTATGATTATTTTTTACTACGTATAAAATCAAGTTCTCTCTTTTCACCACCAACGATCGGATCCTCACCTTACTTCAACTAAAATGAATAAGTACACCCTTGTAAATACCACTGATTTGATAAACTTCTAGAACAGACCTTCACTCAAATGAAATACTTTAATTAAAGCTACTGTTACGCTCGCTGGAAAATGGTTGGATCATTTTACAGCTCTAGAAAGTATATGATTGCTGACGCAATGTTCTACTTGTATAAGAGCCAGATAGTTCTAATATAGAACACAGTTGCTACCTCTGGGGAGGTGTCGCACAGATCCCAATTCCCATGCCAGCAGAGCATAACAAACGACTTAGAGATCTGGTGAGGTGTCCTCTTCTCTCCCTTACAATGTCTTTCTAAATCGTTAGTTCCATGTAGTTGCTTGATTTAGCCCCAATTAATTGTTCCCCTATGAAACATACACACCAAAAACGTGTGTTGCTTAAACCACTGTAAATAATTCTTCTTTCCTCCATCTGTGTACCGAAAACTAAACGGAACTTCCATGAGCAATTCTTCTACAAGAACTGTCCGTCTGCGGTACTAAATCCCACGAAGATACTTCCCTGTTGATTACAACATGATCGTTTTCAAGTTCAATATAACAAAATTATTGTTAGGCTTTATTCTTAAATAATCAAATCCTGCGTGGTTTAAACCATCGTTCCAATTCTTCATGGTGTTGTCTCACCGTTAACCTTAAAATTCATTAACCATCGAGTTGCTTTTAAGCCTTGATGATCGATCACTTGTTATTACATGACAAATCTATAATCTTGTGCCCAAGGTTTTTATATATTTCATTAGTGTTTTTCTTTTGGAAAAAAACGTCTTTATTCTCGATCTAACTCTAACGCTAACCCTAACGTTATCACTGCTCACCTAATCGAAAATTACCTCAGAGATGTTCAAAACAATTATCATATTATACGGTTGTCCATCCTAAGATGTGACATAATTAATATACCATTACTATCATTACTTACCAAGATCAAATCTTCGCCTACTTATTCAACAAAGTAAACACACTATCGCAAAAACACTCACAGCAAACGTATATGCCACAACTTATAATGGACATGCACGCACGTTACGTATGCGAAAAATATGGATTTTCAAATATCCTCCATATATAAAGTATTTTCCGGACAAGGTAATACAACTGGGCAATATTACCCTGTCTCTAACGTCACATGTTCCGTTCGACCAATAATAGTAATGTATCATTTAAATAGTTAGCTATCTGAAAAGTTTTACTAGTAGGCTATTCTGATAGTGCATTAATTGATTTACTAACTGCTGACAAATATTTTTTTAACTTCATGAGCATAAATAGTCTAATGTGTGCGTTTACAACAAATCAATTTTTAGTTTATACGGAACGTGATACATAGTTTAGCATTAATATAAGCAGCAGTGGTAATAATAGAAATAGTAGAAGAAGCAGTAATAGAAGTGGTAATCGTAGTAGCAATATTAAGTGTAGTAATACCGAATTCTCGTTAAAAGACGCAAGTCTGTTACCGGTTATATTACCTAGGAAGCGCGCACCAATTAATAAAGTAAGGTTACGTTTTTGCTTGAAACACATAGTATTCGCAAAGGGTCGGTCATCTACGTTGTAACCAAGTTACACGTTACTTAACTTCGGTCATCTGTCGGCAACCGGTGTGTCAACGTGTTTCTTCCGTAAACATGTTACACGATTTATTGAACATATGTAGCTATGTTATTAATATCTTGAGGGTTTTTTCAGGTTCATATATCTCCCAGTTAAACAGGGTCTTCCATAAAGTCTTACTATTCATCACCGATATAGGGGTGGTGGCAACTATATTAGGGCAGCACCCCGCCTAACAAGGCTCTAGTAAAAATACAGAAATGGTCGACATCAGAACTCACAGTCTTTTCGTAGTCTCTGACTCTGCCTGTGATAAGCAAAGACGTGTCTCGCACTAGACCGAAAATAAATGAGATGGTGATGCAGCTTCCGTGTCATTTTTTTGTATCTGCTGCACCAGACTTTCTCTGACTTGACATGTAACAGCTTAGCTATGCTTCTTTCATCATGACATTAGAACCGGTAATTATGCTGGTTAAAGAATTCATGGTCTCCATTCGGTCATAAAAGACAATGGATATCCCCTTTGAGGGTGCTAGCACGTATAATTGTGAAGCAAGTGTTGTGCAATTCCTAACCACACTTCCCCTGAATCAGCACTACTAGATTCCGGTGGCAAACAAAAGTCCAGGACGACTGAAAACAATGCCGAGATTAGCTGAGAGAACATACAGTCACCCATTTTAGTACTGACAACGCCTAACGTCGCTTAAATTTCGTGATCTAAAGGGAACCGCTGTGTCAACGTAAGTATGCTGTGGTTTAGAAATAGGTTCGATCAACGAGTATATGCAGGCCATACAATACAGAGGTAGTATCTCTGAGAACTTTATGAAGAAGTTGGAGTCGCATCAAAACAACAATAGCAGAGCAGACATTACTGCAATAATCCTGTGATGAATTGAGCACGGTACCACCGATTCCGTGGTTTCAACTATTTCCTATCCAATTTTGGCTAAGATCAAAGTGCAGTATCTGTTCCGATGGATACTGCACCCCATACTGGTGTTGTCTTGGCCTTCGGGTCCTGTATTTACGCCGATAAATGGGTCTGTCATGTGCAGTTCAGGGAGGTCCACCCTCCAAGGCTTCACCTCCCCTCTTTGGGGAGGAGTAAGTTTATTGCTTACTGCCTGAGGCGCTTCTACCGGGGAATGCCGACGGGGCTGCCCAGGCAATTTTTAAACCCCACTTTCCCGACCCGCCCTTGGGTCACATCTTACTTGTGGGAGTAAGATAAAAATTGGCCTTGTGCCTAACTCCTGGAGAGGAGTAGATCAATATCCAATATAATTACGATAAAGCCACACTTTTCTGCGTTGGGTTTTAAGAGAATTGAATGGCAACAAATGATTTTTTCTTTTTTCTTTCTTAACAGCTGATCTGAAATTATTTGAAACGTTTACCAATCGATTGATTTGAGGTGGCAGTGCATTTATTTACTTGTTGATTTACGTTTATTTCTCATTTTTTTCTTTATATTCATATAATATATATTCATATGTGGCCTTCATATTCACTGTATTGATTCTGGGCGTTTGACCGGCTTATTTCCTGGTTTTAGAATCTCTTGTTTCGTTTTGTCCTTACAACTATTTTTTTCTTGTCAACCAAATATATTCCAGGTCGTTCTCTTAAGGCATTGTTTACTAATGCTGAAATTATATTCCTTTCAATGCTAGTTATTTTTAAGTTGAAACGTGAATAAGCCGATTCAAAAGATTTTACATAAAAGGAAGCAAAAAGTTTTTTAAAGTTGTGATATTTCGCAGAGTTAGCAAAATAATCGTCCCGACGGAATAGGAAAAAATGAGTTTGAATAGAAATTTGATTATGCCAAGAATATCTGGATGAAAAAAAAATCTGCTCGAATATTTTGATTGGTAAAGGTCACTCGCCAAATTGCCGAAGAAACGGCGGACATATTTAAGAAAAGTATATTAACATCATGATTAATATTAATAATGTTATTACACTTTACATCACGAGGTTTCTTTATTCAATTGATCTAGATAATTGGTATTATTATTATTACTAGTAGTAGTAGTAGTAGTTCTAGTAGTAGCAATATATTTATTATTAGTATCAGTATTAGCAGGCATTTACTAAGAGTTTTCACACAGGTCATTCGGTAATTGCTAACTGGAAATTACACGTTGTGTTCTCTGTTATCCGAATTGCAACAATGCCTTCCAGATATACAGCCCCTCTGCCTCTTACAATAACCTTTTCGTATCGCTTTTAAGAAATTCCTTTTGTTCCTCACTTACTGCGTGCATTTTAGGAAACAATATTATATAACAAATTGTTAGTCCTCCAAAAGCAGCTACCATTGACTCATTTGTTAGGGGGAGGTGTATTTTGTATTCCTGTAGAGCTAGTATATATCCCTTTCATTCATTATTTGTCTCAATTGTTCAGTTGTTGTTCAAAGCCAATTTGCATTTATTAATGTTTGATTTAAAACCGTATTCTTTTATTTCTAACACTACTTTCACATGTTCGGTTTCTTGTTGATCATTTTTTTCTTTTTGCATAATAATGCCGTAAAGATGTGTCAGTGAAATATTCCGGGCGCGGCTTTTATAACAAATAGCGGATCATTCAACTTGGAAAAACCGTTGTGTGTGTGTGTGTGTTTTTAACAAGAAAAATGAAAGTGGTTTACCAAATAACAAGCATCATGAAGAACTAGGACCTCATCATACCGGTCCGCGATAACAGTATTGAATCCATCATCTGAAAATGAAAATAGTATTGCACAACCGGAAACATGACGAGAAAAAGCTGTCAGTTTTTGACAGGATGTGAAAGGAAAGCATTAATCAGAGAACCAACTAAAAGGGGCAGCATACATTTAGGGGTATCTGCAAATATCCACAAGTTAGATAGAATTTGTACGCAAGACAAAAATGTGAGTCGTGATTTCGACAAATTTGGAATGATTAAAAGTTTGGTAATTTAGTTGAAAACGTCAACGCTGATATGATGATACACATCAGAAGAATGAAAATCAATACTAGGCTATATATATATATATATATATATATATATATATATATATATATATACATATACATATATATAGTTATATATATATATATATATATATATATATATACTATCAATATTTAATAAACGCAAATCAAACACACGTATGTATATACACACATATATATATATATATACTTATTTAAAACAAGTGTGTTTACTATCGATATATATATATATATATATATATATATATATATATATATATATATATATATATATATATATGTTTATCTTAACACAAATTTACCATATGGCAATATGTAACTGTAAAACATAATGCCGGTTTCGAAACTCAGAGTATAGTTCTATTGATCTGTAATCAATGCTACTCCCACTTCCCTGGAGACAATTATACTACGAAGTAGCAAATATTTCTATTATCCTTTTTACATATATAGTAAGCCCTCAGAGAAGGGGTACTTACTAAAGAAGCTGAATATTGTGTTTAGTCCATATTATTCTACTAAAAAGAAATAAAATACAAAATATATAAACACACACGTGCATATGTATATATATATATATATATATACATTCATTAAAAAATAAATACATATATATATATGTAAACAGAAAAATGGAATAAAGAATAAGCAATTCAACAACTAACAAAAATAAACTCAAAAACTCATGTTGTAAAGTTCCACCGAGATATTTCGGCCGTAGATACGACCATTTTCGATCAGTTAATAAACTTTATTTCAAAACGGAAAAGTTTTCAAATTTATACAGAGAATGCGATTGGAAGAAAATGTCACGTTCAGAGAACAACAAAACGGGGAGAAAAAGGAATGCGAGGAATGTTATGAAAAGAGAAAGAAAAAGAAGATAAAGAAGAGGAAGAAGAAGAAAGAGATACCAATCAACCAGTATCTTTAGAACGTCAGTTGAAGAAGACGAAACGAAGAAGAAGAGAAACCGAGAGCAAACGTGAGAAAGGGTAAATCGACATGTTGTTGTCGAAAACTACTAAAGAAGAAAAAAGAGAGAGAAAAAAATCAGTGCTTAGATATCGCCTGCTGATTGAATTCGGGCTGAGAGCGTCAAAAGTCTACAGGATTAGTAATAATCGGGGCAGTTAACGTCGAGGGACGAAACAAGGGAAGAGGAGGAGGCAGGGGAGGAGGAGAAGGGGGAAGAAGAGAGACAAGGTTTAAAAGTTAGCCAGAGTCGTATCCATTTAGATTCATCTCGTATAAAATCGATCTAGCCGAAGGAAAAGCAATATTATAGAATCCTTGTCTTTGGGCAATAGTTTTTCTTATGACATAGGATCAGACAGGATTCTGTGAGACGTCGAAGTTTGGTGTCATGAATATGTTATGGATATTGAAGTAGTGGCCGGAAGAGATCATATGAGTGCATAGTGCATTTAAGGTATCGCCTTTTTTTATGGCACGATTATGTTCATATATTCGTTTCTTTAACGGACGTTGTGTCTCGCCGAAATATATTTTTCCACAGTCGGCGCAGGGAATAGTATAAATTCCAGCTGTAGTGGGTGATGAAAGGATTTTATTTTTGTTTTTATGCATTTGTAAAATGTTTTTGATGGTGAGTGAAGTAGCTTGGATAATTCTAAAACTATGTTGTGAAAGCGAAGAACAGAGATGTGTGTTACGAGAGTTAGTGGGAAAGAAAACATTCCTTAATATGGATTGTGTTGTATTAGGAGATGTATTAGTATTTTTTATCTTAGATGTATTTGAAACGCTTTTTTTTAGCGGAAAGAATGACGTGTTTGGGATATTTTTAAGTAGTGAGAGAGGATTCTATTTTATTATATTCCTGAGAGAGATGTTCAGGGCTGCAAATACGCAGAGCCCTGAGATAAAAACCGATTATCATGCTATTTTTAACTTTACAACATGAGTTTTTGAGTTTATTTCTGTTAGTTGTTGAATTGCTTATTCTTTATTCCATTTTTATTTTTACATATTGTCTGAAACATTGTGCGTTTTTCCCATATATATATATATATATATATATATATATATATATATATATATATATCATCTAAATTTTATTAAATTAATTTTACTTATATACGCTAGCGTTTCACACGTTCGCTCTCATCCGCGTAGGGGATTATTCTCTCCGACGGTCATATAGTTCGGACCCGATTAATGAACCACCATAGACTCCACAAACAAGCTTCATAACCAAATGGTCAAAATACATTACGCCAAGTAAATAGATGTTAAGTTCTATTAATGCGAAGGGGAGTCAATGAAGACAGACTGTCTGACGAGTAATACACGAACGACATATATATATATATATATATATATATATATATATATATATATATTTATATATATATGTATATATATATATACACTTTTATGATGATGATAAAAGTTGTAAAAATACAAAATATATTTTATGTTCAGTGTTTAAAACGAGGTATGTTATTTGTCTTAAAAAATGAATTTTCAATGAATTGAATACTTACTATCAGAGAAATACAGATTTCTCAGTGTGTAAGAGAATTACTAAAGTGAAAGCATGAGCTTTTTGAATATAAAATGTTATTTAAGAAAAATGCGATAAATGTAGAAAATACCCGCTAAGCGATAATCGTATTACTTGTAGACTATCCTGTTTTAATATACGCATGCACTGTAAGAAAATATACTTGTACTGGTGTGATCTTGAATCTTAGCGTTGCCTGTGGATTATTTGCTTTACGGTACATAAATAAAGGATACTTGAACGATACATCTCGATACGCAATATATTTAATTACAATATTCTTGAGTGGGTATTCAATCTTTTCTTTTAAGATATTTATAGCTGATACTTAGTACATCAGTGTTGAAAATCTTCATGAACTTCGTAGATGAAACAGATGTCATAGTTTATATTGTCATTCTAGATTCAATCGTATGTATTTAGATAACAGTTTCTCAATATCACAACCGGAAATAGCTCCAGAGCCGGCAGAATTTTGACAGTCTAAGACAGATACTAAGAGAAATTAAAAGTATTAACTTGACCGTTTTACCATGATACGGTCAAACAAAACGCTGGCTATATAAATTAAATATGCAACTGCTTTAACTTAATAAGAGTAAAACATTGTTGAAAATATATTTTCCTTTCCAATAAGAGGCAGATTGTACAGATAATAAATGAACTCGTGGGCTTTCGTTTTTGCGCAGACATAAACGAATAGCGCAAAAAATAAAAACACATACCATAAACACACACACACATATATGTATATATATATATATATATATATATATAGAGAGAGAGAGAGAGAGAAGGAGAGAGAGTAAGAGAGAGAGAGCGAGAGATAGAGAGAGTTTTAATTAACTAGTAGAGACTTTGTATTACATACTAGACACACGCCTCGAGTGTATTCATTATCTCTTTTCAAGGGTTTGCCAGGACAATCTGACATGAGTATAATTAACCCTACAAGTACACCCTGAACGAATAATCGAAATAACATAGTATGCGAAGCCCAAAAAAGAGCCACTCGGCACGCATATATACGGGTCCATAGGAGGAATGATGCACCTTCTCCAAGTAATGTTACTTTAAAAACAGCACGTAGATCGATACTCCACCAAACTATATGAATTATGGTCATGGAATCCGCTCATACCAAGTGATAACAAGAAATATATCACATATTTAACGGGTCAATTGGAAAAAGGAAAATTAAAGTTTTTAATTTCTTTACTAACTCAACTTTTGACAGGTAAAGGAGAACTTTAATGAAATATTCGGATAAATATGTATCTTATTTAGATATCATGTGTTAGCCCAGAAAGGTGCTCCTTGATTTTTGAAACTTTAAACTGAAGTAAAATGTAGCTCCAAGAATAGAAATGTATATTCTAAAAACGCTCGAAGTTATGTGCACATGTAGACCAAGATTTAACACAATATATATTGTAATATATATATATATATATATATATATATATATATATATATATATATATATTACTATTCATGTATCCACATAAAAGTTAATAAGAATATATATTTTTCTATGTATCAATTTTCAGTATTTACTTCAACAGTGCTATACACGTAAGTAGAACTAGGTAGTAAGCTATGAAAATATATTTATGGCAATTAAGCTACAGAGAGACTTCCGTGTTTCATCCCCGGGCGAATTTTCAGGCTAAAATGCATGGGATTATTTTTGCCGGTTGTTTGTGTATACACGGCTAGATAGTTAACCAATCAAATTATTTGTTGTTCTCTCAGCCAATCGTTAGGCTTCCCACAAAAAAAGATCCGTTCAGTGTTACTTCCTATATCCTGTTCTATTGATCCTTTTTCTATAGAGTTGCCTATATCCTGTTACTTTGTTCTGTCAATATAATGGGTGAACTTATTTTAAAACGTTGTTCCTTGCATTTCTATTTTAGATTTGAGTTTTTTTAAATTGTCAGGTTATAGTTAAGTTAATTAAGTTATTTATTTTTAGTTATTTGTTTATTAATTTATTTATTTATTGTTAGCCTAAATAAATGTATGTCTGTGTATGTAGCTGTTTTCTATCTCCCTTCTACATTTTAATAGATTTTGGGGGTTTTAATGTTTAGGATTTCAAATTTCTCATTCAGGCATAATCTACACAGGTCGTCTAATTTTCTACATGTACTGGCCTGTCGTATTATTTTCCATTCAATTATTGGTGAGCGTCCATTCTGTTTGTGCTCCCAATAGTGGTTTGCTAGTATGTGTGTGAATTCGACGTTCTCTGTTTTTAAATGTGTTTTTGTGGTCATAATATATGTTTTTTAAATTCAAGGACGTCATACCCACGTAGTACTTCTTGTTATTCGGTCTTTCTTTGGCAACTATTGTGGCTTTGTATACAATATATTTGGTTAAGCATTTATTTTGTAGTGGACAAAATGCACGATTTATGCAGTTACATCTGTTCTCTTCATTGTTAACTTTCTCATTTCTATTCGGGGGATTACTATTAGTGGTTTGTTTATTTCTATTTTAGTTTTACCTAGTGTAATTTCTGCCATATTTGCACCTTTTTTATGTAATTTGTTATTTTTCTCACCTGTCTGCAGATCTTCGTTAGTATTTTGTTATTGTGTGCCTTAATTATCATTTCTAGTTTTTCACAGATGCTGTAGGATAATTTTAGGTTATTTTTATTGAATATCTTATGCAGAGGATTGGTTACGGGGAAGTGTTTTATCAATCAGATTTAGGAATGTTCGCCCAGTTTTCTTTTTAGCATCTGGTTTTAGGTCGGTGTATAGTAGATTATATTTATTTTTCTTTTATTTTTAATTTTGTTGCAATTATTGGTGTCCTGTTTCTTATATTTACTTTCGGTATTATAGTAACCACTATTTTTAGAGCTGTATTGTAAATGTTGCTTGATTTTTAAACACATTTTCCTTGCTACAATTATTAGTAAGCCTACGTTCGATATAATTCGATAGCATTCGGAATATGTTTTATGATTGATGGGAGTGATTATACTTTGATAAGCTACTGGGACTGAAATGGAGGACGTATATGGAATATGTTGCTTAAGTCACTGGAAAGATAGTTGAATCAGTCTATCGCTCCAGATAGTAGTTCACTTCTGAGCAATTCCTTACATGTATATTAGTCGAATACGCACCAAGATTAAGTGCTGTCGCTACATTTAGGAAGGTGAAGCTCAGAGTAGAAAATGAACTTAGGGCTCTACTTGGGGATGTAATATTTTCTCCTCCACAGTCTTATTCTATGAGAGCCGACATAGCTAGGCGCTTTCTACTCTATCGTTATGTCCATGATAGATGCTCGACTCAGCATCGATCTATGGTGTACCCTGTAATCTATTTTCAACAAAAGATCATCTAGCTGTAAACAATTTTCCTGTGTTCGTTCTGTGTACCCAGAACTAAACAGAATTTCGATGAAAAAAGTTTAGTTTCAAGAACTACCCGTCTGTGTTTAAGTTGACTACTGCATGGTCATTTCCAAACTCAATGTGAGCAAATTCTTGTTGAGACGTCTTAATAAATAATAAAATTTTCCCTAGTTTAAACCATAGTTACAGATGCAAACAGTGCAGTAACACTATCCATCTGACAAACATATAAACACTTATCCCCGAGTGACCGTTGAAACTTGATAAGCTGTGACATGTTAGTACAAAAAAAGGCATCGTTTCCGAGAGACTTAAGCAAAGACAACACAGAACCCGATGTGTAAACATCCGAGTAAAGTTTAAAGCCTACTAAACAGTTGAAATGCCATTTTTTTATTGAGTGGGGCATGGTATATATAACATACTGACGAAAATGCCTCATGGTTTTATTATGCGTTATCTGGGAGAGATTATGAATGTAAACATACATCATAAAAACTAGGAAATAATTTAATAGGCACATCTGACTAAATACAGGAATTGCTACAGAGCACTTGTATTCCTAACTGTGTGAAGAAGATACACTTTTGGAAAAGCCCGGACTACGATTCAAATAGACGAAAAATTTGAAATAAGGAAAGATCAAAACCTGTGATTAACACGATACTCGCGAAACAGAATTTAGTTGTAAAGTATGAACATGACATGGTACCTTTCCTGAAACGGGTATCGTAGCTCCGACGAACTGCATGAAACAGTGTTGATTGAACTAGAATATGTCTCTTTCAACATCCGCGATAATTCTCTCTAATGCGTCATTTTCAAAAAGAATATGATATTCACTACGATCTTTCTAAGGCAATCATTTTCATACGATCTATTTTCATGAAAAAAATCTCAACAGGTGTTTGGGTGAGAAAAAAGACAGCGCAAAAACTTGTGATGTAAAAGAGATACTTACGAACCAAGGAACGGTACTAAATGCATTTATTGTTTATATCTGCATTTTTTATCATTCGCTGAAGTTTCCGAATCCCCTGACAAGTGCACACAATTTCCAAAATGATATATTGGGGCAATTATATAAATACAGGATAGTCTACAAGTAATACGACTTATTTAAACACACTTTTCAGTGTGATCTTTCAATCAACATAGCTACGAAATTCAATGCTTGTGGGTTTAATAAACTTAAAGTAGTAAGTGACCACATAAATTGACTAACAGATAAACACGCGCACATGTTTTACATCAGTAAATAATTATGTGTTTTTTTTTAGAACCAAAGTATAATTCAGATACTAAACTCAGAAGATGATTTGCTGAGAGAAATATACAACACTTGGGAAACTTGCATAATTATATTTACTTACTCATCATCATCATGAGTATCATTATCAGCAGCAGTACATCAGCAGTAGCAGCAGCAACCCTTAAAGACCAATCATTCCGTCAACTTTGTTATGGAAAGGGCAATATGATAGCTTTAGAGCTACTCGGCTAACAGTGCTGGTGTGAAAATCTAGCATCTCTATGCCTGCGTTTGGCAAATGAAGTTTTGTCAGATAATTAAGTGATAGTGACAAAGTTGCCTGTGCGCTACTCATTTGTGAATCCTTGGCCAACCTTCCTCGACTTCACATGCAACTGCTGAATATTGACGTCCTCGGTTTCCCTTTGAAGTTATGCTTTGCATTGTGTTTCCTAAAGAATTGTTGGAAATATAGAGTTCTTGCGCCTGAAACGATGAACGGATTTGAACATACACATGTCTCTAGCTTGTTCTATTTCGAAATGATCACTGCTCGGAAGTGATGTAAAGTCTTTAGGAACGAATTATAATGTGAGTTACAATACAGTATCTTATAATGATTTATAAAAAATGATTTTTAAAGTAAAAGAAAACAAGTATGTTCTATAAACAAAAAATGCATATAAATATATGAACTTTATATTTCATATACAGTTTAGTCTGTGTTGTCTGAAGTTGCAACTGTGAATTTCTACCTTCAGTTCAAAGGATTTAAATAAAATGTGTATGTGTCGGTTGCCGAAAGTTGTTTTTTGTGGAGTTATGATCCTGAGACTTTGAAGATCTCGGTCAATTTTGACGGAAATTATATAAATAGTAGAGTGAAGCCCAGATAAGTATTTGGCTTATCCTTAAGTTTTCTAGGCGGTGCTATGCAATCTCTTGACTGACTTATGTTCTTTTTCTATATTATGCTTATTGCGTTATTGTTTGCTCAGCAGATTATAATTTAAAACTATAACTAGCTGTAGTATAATATTTGAATCTTCAAGTTTCTCAGCAAACATAAATTGGTAGCACAGCAAAATAGTATAATTATCAATGCTCAATTATATTCCCTTATTTTTCCAAGAACACTATTTCAACATATTTCAATAACCGTCTCTGTGCTTCAGTTTCCACACACAACAATGAAGTACGTTTTACAAACTTCTATCGATCGTACCTGAGAGGAAAAGAACAGACTTGGGTTTTGCACAGTTTGCATGCAACTGGTTACTCTCGTAGTAAGGGAGTAGCTCATCTAAGGCTGAGTTGAGGTTAGTTTCTACTGATTCAAACGTGCTGTTTTGGGAGTTTACGCAAAGGTCGCCAGCATAGATTAACCGTTCAATGTTTATTGGTTTGCCATTAGTGTAGATATAGTAGCGTATAACCGAGAGGCTAATAAATATCACGTGGTCTGGAATACATCTTGAGAATTTAACACACCCTGTCTACCTTGGCGTTATCCTGAACCGCAACCTCTCATTACGGGAACATGTAAAAACCAAAATTTTACGGAAACCGATAAACTTCAAGTGGGAAGCCCCATAACCCACAGTAAGATATACTGCTTTAGCCATGTGTGATTTGAAACCTGTAGATTTTAGTTTAGAATATAAATATAGCCAGTTTGATTAATATAAAATGCAAGCTTAAAGAAAAATATGAGATCAGAGTAATACGGAAATATATTTTTCCTTTATTGTCTCAAAACTCAAATCATGTCTTCTGAAAAATACAAGCCTTAAAAATGTTAAAAACCAAAAAAAGCATATACAATTTAGACAGAATGTGCTTTCAATGTAGGGATTATAAAGCTCTCCAAAAAGAGACACTTTAGATTGGAACTAAAAGAAAAATGTCATCAGTTTAAAATGATGTTAGGGTATTTTACTGCACTTCTTCTTTTCTGTTCTCGGTCAGTCGAAAGCGAAATCCGTGTATTTAAACTGAGATCAACGAAACAAAAAAGGGGTGCATAAAAACAAATATGCAACAAATAAGTAAATCGTGTTTGTTATGTTTTATTGTAGAAAAATAAATTGAAAGGCAAAATGTGTATTTGGTTCTGCAAATATTGAATGAATACACTATTAAGAGATTGCTGAGCTTAGACGAATAACTGTTAGCCCAAAGTTGCATAAACTGAGAGAATACATAGGGGTATTTTATATTTGGGTGATAATACATAATGTAAAAACACCATATAAAAATTGTGGTAAATCAAATAAAGAGGATTATAGAGTTCTCACTGTATTATTTGACTGGTTAAGATGTTAGAAAAAACAAGAAAATTAACAAAGATAACGTATACTGTTTTACATCATACAACATATGCAACTTTATATCGTTTGTTTTTATTAAAACTTATGTGTTTTTTTTTACAATTTAACTAATCGTTTGTTTACATTTTTAATTTTTAATGTGTTGTTTTTAATTCGTTTCTTTATTCACATTTTATTTGTTCTCTTAATTCCTGGTTCAGTGTAGCAGTATCTGAGTGTAGTCTATGGAAAAACATACGTAATTTTACATACATCGTAACAATCAATAGTTTCTACACAACTAATAATGGGTTGATATTATTGTAACTTTAAACACTCAACTATTAATTATATTGAATAAAGTTCACTTTCTGTATAAATCAAATCGTGTTTCTTTTCTTTAATGCTTTTTGAAAAGACTTACATTCATAATTAACAATCTTCGACAGATCTCGCTTGCTACCTATTAGCATGACCTTATTTTTAATTGATCAAACGACCAGACGGGCTTCGGATGAAGGAAAGTATCTTCATGTAATTTATACTTTTCACAGCAACTGCTGCGTTTTCCGTCTGAAACTTTTTTCATATAGTGTCTCTTTGTGCAAAATGCACTGTATTTTATAGATAGGCACACAAAGATAATACAACTCGCTTTTGATTCCGCCGATTAACTTCACATTTTAAGAGGTCAATGCACTTGCGCAGATAGTTGCCACATACACTTTTTGTCCAACCTAATACTTAACGCTCAATAAACCTTTCCAGTTAATTAAGAATATATATATATATATATATATATATATATATATATATATATATATATATATATATATATATATATATATATATTAGCCAAAACGAGTTTCCTTCAACGGTAGTAAATATCATTATTGCTCAGTAATCGCCACTCATCTGATAAAAAGACAGTGTGAAAAGCAATAAACTTAAGGTTTGTACTTTCATCAAGCGTGATATGAATTTTCTTTCAATCTTGAACAATGCTAACCAAGTGCAGAATTTCTCGGTAAATCAATGAGGCGGCTGGCAACATAAGTAGTTTACACGATGATGGCCGCTATCTTAATCTGCTTATCTATAAAGACGCATTAAGGCTATGGTGCTACATCACACGAAAGAAAGATTACCATTTTCATAAGTATGCAAGTAATTAGATCAAGCATTAATGATGAGTTGATAATTTGTGTTCTGCAGAGCAGCTAATGTGTTGCCTTTGCATTTTCGAGTTAGTATTTCAAGTGATAATGTCAATCCTTTATAGGCTAATATAACGGTAACACATTCGGTATAATGATCTATTACCCATTACTCAAGTACCCAGAGAAAACAAGATTTAAAAGTCACAAGTATGAAATACAATTCCCATGCACCATGCTCTATTGTCTACATACGGGCACGTATCAAAGGCAATGGCTAAATTCTTAGAAAATTAGCTGAGTCTGTATCATGGCGCCAGAAATGCTTGATTGTATTCAATGCTACCAATAATGAAATCATTTTCTTTAACAATTATGAACAATCGATGCCATGGTTTATTGCACGTTATTTTCGGTGTAACTTTTAAAAGCAACATTAATTGGAATATATACTTAGAAGATACAGTCAGGTTTATTGCAAAAAAAGTGGGCTCTCATTATCAGGCTCGAAACTTCTCATACCTGTCTAGTATCCTATATCTTTATGAAGCCACCATTCAGCCATGCATATAGTATTGTTACGCCACCTGGAATGATGCACCAATCGTGTGTGTCTCCCTCGGTGACATGATGCAAAAAAAGTATCTAATTCAATCAGCCCCGCACTTCTATAAACCTTTTGCTTCTATCCCATCGCCGCAAAGTTACATCCTTGTTCTTGTTTTGCAAGTACTTCCACGAAATATGCTTCGACGAATTACTGTATTATTAAACCCTGAATAAAAATACCCCGACAAACTCGTCTTGAAGAAAAATGTTACCCCTGAAAAATGTTTTGGATGAATACACATTTTCAAAATAAGTGAAAACATCCATTATTTTTTTAATGTATAGATAAGCATGATTGGCATACATATGATAACCTTTTTCATGAAATCAAAATGTATCTTATGAATATTAAGGTACCGTTTACCAGTGAACTATGCATGTATCAACACATGATATACTATTTTAAAATAATTTATCAATATATTAGGAATTTAATTTTGGCTATCTTCAAAATATTATCAATTCAACTAGATACTGCAAATTATACTTCTAAACCATTAATTATGAGTTACTCTAAAGGAAACTTATTGACTGTTTGGCGACACACGAAAATATTTGTAAATCACACACATTCGGGCCGATGTGGGCCCCCTTTTTCTTTAGAAATTAGTATTTAAATTCTTCAAATTCACTTTCGAATTTGTATTATTCGGAATACTATAATTAACTTACTATATAGCACTCCAGAAAAAAACATTCGATCTGTGTCAAGTTGGTTCGGTTGAAATTCTGTAGAATCACCTCATTTTTGTCCACTTCGAACATTTCGTCGGAATTATTCTGTACGGGATACGTCATTACAATGTTAAATTTGTTAATAATGTGAATTTATAATATATTTAAATTGACTTATTTTCTTTTGTAATGAATGAGGTACGTGTGGGTATCATAAATTCTTTGGAGACCATAACGTCATTTTAGAGTTATTGTTCTTCGACAGTTTAAATGCTTCTAAATTCCTTTCATATTTCTAAGGGTCACGAAGTAACTCATACAATGTTTTTGTCAGCAGCTAAAAACATTTTATTAAAATATATTTGTAAGTGTAAAACAACAAACATTTTATGTATTACTTTGCTAAAAAAAAATTCCTTTCAGCCAATTTGACAAAATGTATTTGATGTTTTCCTTTATTTTATTTAATATACAAGCTTACATATGTTAAACATGTATTGGCGTGTGAAGTAGTTTTAAAATAGATTTAAGATGTGTTACAGACCTTTATAAATTTATAAATTGTTTATAAAGATGGCGACCATATTTTCCGGCCTACAACCCTCCAAAACTTTCAACATGTCACTACATTCGGTATGCTAATAATAACAATTCTTAGCAAACCTTCATGCCAGTTTAAAGTTAGTTCTCGACAATTTAAATGGGTCTAAATTCATTTCAGATATCGAAGGATCACGAAGTAATTCATCCATTTTTTTTAACTATTAAAAAAAAGGACTGACTTGTTTCCAAAGAAACCAAAATGCAAAACTGATTCCCAATCTGCATTCTAAAATAAAGTTGTTTTTCTTTCCGCGAAAGATGAGAAATACAATACATATTTTTTAAATGTACTTTTTGTTTTACCACCCGGTAGGGGTCGCGGCAGTACATTATGTCGCCGCCACATACAGCCATTTCACTCCACCTGCCGCCAGATTTGTCTCAGGTAGGTCACATAAACTAATCAATCGCAATCATTTAAAAATAGAGAATCCTCTCTATTATTTACAATTATCATCAAATTACATTTTTCTCCCCACCCCGAATACAATATTTTTCTTTTCGGTTTACATTTATTTTGTTATTTTTTAAATAGAATTAACGTTGATTTTTTAGTTTATTCGAAAAGTAACAAAAAATCAACGTCAATAATTCGCTAGATAGAAATAAATATCCCCAAACAATTAACACTAGATTTTAAGTTCGTACATTGTATTAAAATTCTATGTTTTCTATATATTATTGGGGTATATTGAATCGGTTAGCTTCCAAAAGGAGGCTATATTCTGTTTTATAAGACACAAATAATTAACTCAGTGTTAAATATTGTTTTTGTTTTTTTTTAAATTTATAATGGGTTTCTAAATAAGGTTATTTCAGCACGGCTCTTAAACGGCCAAAGTACCAAGAAAAGGTTAAGTATAAGATAAAGAGTAATACACTTAATAACACATCGCAAATTTTTAAAAAAATCAACAGTAATTCTATTTTGAAAACTAACAAAATGAAGCTTTGGCCTAACAGAAATGCCTGGATAGCCCCGTAGCTATTCCCCTGTTTGGACACCTCAGGCAATTATCAATAAACTAACCCTTTATCAAACGAGGAGAAGGAAAATTGTATAAACATGTACATCCTCGAACTGCACAGGACCTCAGATCGGCGGAATCAAGGTCTAAATACAAGACGGTACCGGTCTACACAGTGTAGCATCCATCGGAATAGACACTGCACTCTGATCTTAGCAAAACACCCAAGGTTTATGGAAGAGCCAATGGATCCATGTTACACAAGTTGTGACACATAATTAACTGTAAGGTAGTTGGCATGCAGGGTTAGTGATTACGGACTGGACTAACTGACTGATCATTTAGAAGTCTTTCAAATTAACTCATTTAAACAATTCATTGAACCCGCTCGGTTGACAGTGGAACTCTCCAGTCACATGAGGAAGAGACGCGGCAGCGTAGCAAATATATACGACCGTAGGGAGTATATTTTTGCTAGTCTTGTTATATAAAAACAACCTGACATTGATATCACCAGTTTTGACAATCGGCCCTCGGAGAAGAATCAACCATCAGATTCCTGTGTGTGCAGCTCGCTTTTACTAGATCCAGTATAGTCAAGTCAAATAAGCCTCAATTTTGACAAAAGGTCAAACTAATCGCAACACATATTTTTTTTGCACAAGGTTTTTCTACATGGTCTCTATTTTAACATACTAAATGTCTAGAATAATCTACATATTGAAAATATGCACATTTTGGATTTTTTTAACAGGTGCCTGTATTTTTCAATAAACGAGATTTATGCTACTAGTCGCGCAAAGGCATCATTTGAAATTTCTAAGTAAACATTAGCACATGAAATGATGCATATAGAATGGTTCAAGAACTAACCTATATAACATATATGTTACGGTAAATCATGAGTTTTGATACGATTTTTGTCGTTAAAATACACCGTTTCTTCGTATGTATTCAAAGAATATTCTCCCATTATAAAATTATTCTGATATTTTATGTAATTATTTTATTAAGTATACTTCAACATCAGTATTATTCAATTTAACAAAAAAATGAGTATATTATCAATTACCCACCACAAACACACACAAATAGGTAATGTCTAATCATCGTGTATTTGTTTGTTAGTATATTGTCTGTTTGTTAGCAACTTTATGCAAAAATGATCACCAGATTCCAACGCCTTTTTTACCAAAGCTGTACCTTGGGCTAGGGAAGTCTCATGATAAATACAGCATGTGATTTATATAAGAAGCTGGACTTCGTTGGCTACAATATAGGTCCAGTGGCGATTCTGTACAAATAACAAAACTAGTTATCGCCAAAAGTGTGACGTTGACATTCATTTTTTACGTCGCAAAATTAATCAGTTCTACGTTGGAACATGTCCAATATGGTGACCAATTTGGTGATTTAAGCTTTAGACTGTACACAATTAAACAGACAACAATAGTTTTAAACTCAACTGAAAAAATAACCTCCATGGCGGCAGTAACAAGCGCAAGATTAACCGCTTATCTGATTGCGTAATTAATTCATTGATATTAATTATTTTAATTAAGTATTATAACATCAATATAATAACACTATATATCAACTTTTACACTTCTGTGTATAGATTTTGTGAGACAAACCTGTGTTAATGTCCATGTGAATTTATTAGAAACTGAAGGTTCTACTGCTACTCAAACAACACAAATTCCTTATGAACAAAACCTGTTCACGTAAATATATTCCGAGCGTCTCAAATGACTGTCCTCGGGTGTTATTAATAGTTATGGCAAATGCTAGAATGTTTGTCTTGTTCACAAAGTAAAAATGCAATATTGTTTAGAGGTAACTCATGTTTAGTGATAAATAGCATCCCTCTTTTTTCCGCTGCGCGTGATATGATGGGCCTCCATAAGTCCGTAACCCTTTGATCATCATTTTCTTGAGCTTACGTTATGGGTTTGATCATATTTATGTACCCAACATTTAATGTTACCACACGAAGTTATAGCCATGATATTGGCGGTTGGTTTATTAGCAACATCAACATGTCCATAGTAGAAATTATCATGAAGAGAGAAGAAAAACGAGGCTGAGCTTAAATCGATGTTATTGGAAGGGCTTAATTATGAGATCATGTTTGCATGATACGAATGGATCGGTTGACTGAAAATATATCTGAGATACTCTAGTAAAAACATGTGATGGCTAGTTTTCATTCCGCCTTTTTAGTGTAATAAATTTCCGCTGTGCTTAAACTACGGACGGTAGAACAAGTATATATAAACATATAATTACATATATGTTTTGTTTGTTTGCGGCGAAAAAAATGGATTTACTAAGAGTTCATGTCTCGAACTCGCTAGCTTCTGGTTGGTCACCAGTTAAGCCGGTTAAAACAAACTTTCTGAACATACACTTTTACTCAACTGGCCGTCCATTTCGAGAACTGGCCTCCTACCTACTTAATTCTGCTCCGCTCCGTATGGTATGTGATTTTCAGCTGGGTGTATATTTCTTAGGCGCGTCCGCAAATATCATAAAGATATAGCTGCATCAACATCCGGGTGTTTATCTTCTAACCAGACAAGGTATCTGCATCAATAACCGGATGTTGTTATCCAACCAGCTGTTATCTCCGACACACATTAGATCGAAAATTCAAAATAGGCAGTAACTGTTAAATGTCTATTTGATTTTTAAAGTTTGCCATCACATATTCAGAACCCAAGACGAATTATGTTAACATTCTTACTAAATGTTACACTTATTCAAATTCACCAATTGGAGTACACCATTTGTACGTGTCTGATATTCCTAGTCATCACTGTTTACCTTATGAGAGCGAAGTTTGTATCATCATTCTCTTGTGTTCCATGAACTCAGATTTTGTCTTTTTTATGTTTGTTTCAATTGTCTGGTCATCGCGATTGTCTCGCCTTCAAATATTACTGCTGGCAATTCTGCGGCTGATGATGATGATAATTCCTACCGCACCAGAAACTTGTTCAGTTTGTATTTGTGTAATATTACCCAAACAAATGTGTTTTATTTTTTCTTAGTCATTATCATGAAAAAGTTAGGATAGGAATAGATCACATCTCAGATGGCTATAATTACTCATTCAATGATGACATTTTTACGTGTCGTTTGAACCTCTATACGTCGATTTCTATTTTTACCAAATTTGCTCTAAGCTCACCGAAAGGTTCACTATTCACATGAGTTCATGGCGCGTTAATCCTAAAAGAAATAATTTGCTAAGGGTGTCTTTAGAATAGAAACATATTGAAATAAACAAACTATTTGGCGGACTGTGAACCATTTAATAATCTCATTACATACTGTTTTATTCTCCAAGACCTTTATAATTCTATCCCGTTATTTTTTATTATAGTATGTCTTTATATCTACCTTATTATCCGACGTTGTTTTTAGTATGTGTACATGAGCATAGCTTTTGTGTATTTTTATTTTAAATAGTGACACTTCTTTTTACTCGCTGTTTCGCCTTATACATGACTATCTCGTGTTATGCTTTCTTCCAATAGATAACATGATTGGTTAAATTAACGCCTAATGAAAACATGTGTAATGTAAACCTAATAAAATCTCAATCATGAAAAGATTTAAATATATAAGTATGATATCTTACATCGGATAACAAATAAACCAGAAAAATATTTTGTTATTTCCGATATCATACTCACATTTTAATTGAATAAAAATATAATATGCATAGGAGTAGTAAATAAGTTTGGCTTGAAAATTGTATATATTCCTGTAAAATGTGTTATGTTATTCAAGGTAAACATTAAAAATCGTGTTGAAATTCATACGGAAAAACACACGAACATATGTAATAACAAATTGTCATAGTTATTTTCAATTTAGCAATAAATGATCATAAGGATTCATAATTTTCACACTTATTAAATGCATGTGGGCATGTAGTCATAAGTTGTGAGATACACGTAAAGATCTTCTATACTCCAGAAAGCATAACTATACTAATCATAAGTAAATATAGTTGAATGTTTAATCAATAACTTTTTTAAAATGTCAAACAAATAATATAGTGTATGTGGTTATTGTTTGATTATGTTAATAATGTTATGATAATATTACTATGTTACGATGAATTAGGAATGTGTAGTTAAAACGCTCAGATCACAACTATCATTCATTGACCTTTAATTAGGAGCAAAGAGTGGTATTAATAAAATCATCTCTGTCAAAGGTGTAACAAAGCTCCCCATAACCGAAGTTTTCGAGGGTTTAAGATGCATTTCGTTTGATTTTTACTGAGTAGAGAACTAATTATTCCTTTTCACTTTGTCTGTTTCTGTTAGTCACATGTTTGTTTTAATCCTGTTGTTTAAATACTCCATCAACTTCCAAGTATCAATTATTAATGTCATTGTTACATCCAGGCAATTACAATTAATGTGTTGTTCCAGATATCAGAAAAAATTCAGGACATGTCGCTTCATTTATATTTACATTTTGCCGACCTACTTGAGCGATTACATATGTGTTGATGCTATGTTGTTAAAAACAAAACTTATTTTGCACTGATATTTTTGCTATTACTAGATTTGATTGGTTGCAACCAATGGCTTAACAAAATAATGTAATCGCTGGTATTTCCCCGAATGCCTCCGAAAAAATACATTATTATCTGAAATTTCCATGAATACACTCTGCCCTTGGACATATGAATTAAACATTTTTTTGTTAAAATTTGGATGATATTTTTTATTTAGTATGTGCTTTTATAATTAATAGTATGCTTTATTTGTAATATTAAGCATTCCTTGTCATATTTGTTTTATTCTTTGGGATGTGAGACACTAACCTATCTCATAGCCTTGATGATATTTTAAATATAACTATAATTAGTTTATATATATATATATATATATATATATATATATATATATATATATATATATATACATATATATATATATATATATATATATATATGTATTGTGGGTGTGTTTTGATCACTATTAGTCTTACCAAATAAGGGGTGATTCGTACCAATCAATTCTAGTAATTCGGCATCACGTCACCGGATGCATTTCTAAATTATACCAAGATACACACCTAGTTTAGAAGTAAGGCATTGCATATATCAGTGCAATATTAAACAACAGATTAAGATTAATTGTAACGTTCTGTTATTATTAAGTACTGTATTTTCAGCAACACATCTGTTGAAGTCTTCCCTACAAATTCTCGATTACATAATGTTATAGGATACTCGGATTTATGTTAATTGTGAAATGGTTGAATAAGATGATAGAAGTGATCCCACAAATACATACATTACGATTGGCTGTTCGTCTATTCGACTGAATTCAGTTGAGTTCTCTCATTCACGTGTGTAACAGCACCGATTATCTCTGAGTAAAACAACCCTAATATCTGTTGTGTCGTTATGCAAAACAGCAGAGTAACAAAATAACGTTAAACATTGAAATAAATATCAAAAATTCAACTGAACTAATTCAATTGAAAGAAAATATTTCCAAAGTTGTACATGGGTCGCTTGAATCGACGCGTTTAGATCTTAAGATCATGATCATGATGATCATTATCATAGGCTCAACGTTCATTTTATCTATTAGCGTGCGTTCGACGGCTGTTTAAACTTGCTTGCAAAGTATTGTATCATTGGCCAGATGTTGTCTCTCTTTCCTTTATATTCGTTCTGATTACTTCCTCCCATGTTTTACTTGGGCTTCCCTGTAATGCATAGTTTACATGGTGATATTCGTTACATGCGTCAATTCAAAAGCTCTTGAAATGATGTTTTACAAATTTGATGTGACAGAAAGACTTACTGATTAAATGACAACTATGAAATATCATAAAACTCCGTGAGTGTCTCTGATCATGCTATTTCAATTTTAATCGTGACAGACGAAATTTAAAAAATTCAAACTTATACGTTACAAATTAATAAAACTTGTATTTAAAACCCAAGTGTGACACACACACAGATAAGGTTTCTTATATATAAGCATGGAGGCAATTGAATGAGCCACCATGAACTAACTGCGTGTATATTTGTATTCTGCTGCGAAAGTACTTTTGAATGTACATCATAAACAACAATAAATTTCACATATGGAAGAATAAAATGTACAAACACGATTTGATATATTTTTTTCAAAATAGACAACATTAAACAAAAATATTAATGAAAGTATATTTCTAATGTTTTTGTAAACAATCAATGAGTGTGTTCGTCAAAATAAAGGCAACAACAAACTAGATAATACTTACTAAATCACTCATTTTATTTCTTAATTAATGTTTTTACAATAAATTTGCGCTGCGATTGAGAAACCTAAGACAAAACTTAAAATAAAGTACTTTTGTTTTATGTACGAGTTGTGCCGATCGGACACTATCTGGTCTTTACAGAGCAAGAAATGTTACTTCACAGTCTGGTGGGTGATCCTTTTTCGTCTATACATTTTCCTTAACACATGGATTGTTGCTAGCTTTTCTCTAATGTATCGTACTATTTATGGTAGATGCTCGACTAAGCAATAATCCTTTTTGACCGTTGTAATTATTCGCTACAGCCAATAACTGTGTTTTATCTGTCTCTGTACAAAAACCCAAGCTGAACTCGCATCAACAAAGGTTATTTCCTATATGATCCCATCTCTGAAACAAAATGCAACTAGTCCGCTTTTCAACCGACTAGAACTTGGATGTTTGCAAGTCTTTTTTTAAGTAATGTTCTGTCCATTATACTCACTGCTTCAAACCAATCCGTGACGGCGATCATCGCCCAACTAACTATCATCTTCCTATTTATTCTCGAGTGGTACACATGTCTTGATAAATTGCATTCCCTCAGTAAAATAAGTAACAAGTTAATATACTTAGCCAATATAAACACTAGACATATGACTACCGGTGAATCGGTAGACATTGTGTATTACGAAACAGGTATTTCTGTTCTTTATGCATTCTGGTAGTAGTACATATATATAGAAAAGACTTATCATTCTCTTATAAATACAATTATAGTAATCCAAAATAAAATATTACAATCGATAACATACATTTGAAATGAACTTTTACTATTGATGAAATACTCGAATATAATCATATTTTAACAACACAGAGTTAAGTGTGTACTTAGTATTGAAAATGTTAGTCAATTCAAAGCAACAATGACAAACTCACTATAATTAATATGTATGTATATATGTATATATATATGCAATATTATAATTATCTTTTACATGTATCCATTAAAGTATCTCTTTCCTATGTATCGTTGTTGAGTACGTTAATTGCGTAACATGTTCGTATCAGAAAGGTATAGTTTTTATTTTATGTACATCTTATGTACACATACATTTGAAAAAGAAAAGAGAGAAACATATTACAATCGTATTTGTAATTTGTTTGTCTGACGTCTGACTCTCCAGTATGGGCAATCTCCTGTTGCGCTCTTTTCTGTATGATCTTTAAGCACTGAACCGATATTTCCAATAGAACCTGCCCATTACTAATCTTAAAATAGGTTGGCGTTTCATCTACTAACAATGGTTTTGACCCTACGTATTATTACATTTGATAAGCACATTATTTCTGCTGAGTGAGTTGTTTTATGGCAGAGCTAATGATTTTGGGTTAATTAAAATCCCATAATGTTGGTAAATGTGTTTATGCCGTTGTGATTTTGTGATTGTGACCTACACTATTCCTTGCTATATATAGACTCTTTCTAAACATTATATATATATATATATATATATATATATATATATATATATATATATATATATATATATATACCAACCTACGAGCAAAAGCGATAAGTATTTCTGTAACATACCATTCTGTATTTCTGTAAATACACGCTTGCCAATATACCACTATGTTGTCATATCGATTATCGGCCTTTCACAGTCACAAGTCAAGCGACTTATTACTAAATAACATAACTCGGGCATATGTAGCACACAAAACATGTAACAATTACTCGGACATGTTTCGAATACAACATAGCCATTACTACAACTGCCGATGTTAATCTTTTAAAAAAGTCTTAAGTAATGTGCTCGTAAAAACTGTAAATTACAACAGTAAAATGGAGAAGTTAAAGCCATACTGGATTTTTCACACACTCGGTTTAATAAATCTTTGAAGGGAAAATGTCCAAGTCAGAAAATAAGATTGAAAAAAGTGTGTCTCTTGTTTAGAGTGTTGTAAAAGGTTTAGAGTTATCTCCCAACCTGAAGTTTGTAATATATATCGTTCGACCCAGAACAAAAACGAGAGGTTTGCCTATTTTGCAGCGGATTCAATTTTGTAAACCGGAACACGTAAATACGTTTCAACAAGCTTACTATGTTTCTCTCGATAAGAAATGAAACATTTATCTTAAAGTGTGAAAAGTTACGACTGTGAAAAACACCCGAAAAAGTGAGGAACTTAAATTCCGAGGTTGGACACATTAAACACTAAGAAGAACAAGTACTATTACTAGAAGTAAAAAATACAATCAAAAACAAATCAAACAGATTACACATCATATGGGTATTACAATAGAAACGCTTCATCCAACGGGAACATTTGAAAAATAACAAGAACAGAAAATTATAAAAAATATAAGTCAAGATGCAAATTATGTAAGAGTAAAATGCACTTTCACAAAAAAAGCTATTAGAGCTAAATATAAGTTAGCTTACGACCAACAATTACGTGTGATACCTATTTTTGAGGATACGTATATCTTTATAATACAGATTGTGCGAATTAGACCGAGTTTCAAAATATCTATTTTCTTTTTAATATGTGTGGTACAGTTAAACATGCCAACCACCTCAATTATATATCGTGCACATAAAACCTGACCCCAACATGTGTTTAGCCTTGAAACATATCTGTTTATCAAAAGGTGTAAATGTATTAATCTCAAACGTAATTAAGACCAATATAACACTACTTCTGATAGCGTAGTTTAGTTACACTGCGATAATTGTAAATTGCCTGAGTTTTGGGTGAAATGTTTTAAATGTCTAATTTTTGCATAAGGTTTATTATCAAATATGGATGACGAAATCAGACTTAAATTTTTGTCATGAATTGGAGAGTTAACCTGATTTAATGCTTCAACACATTGCAGAAGACTGGAAGCTTTCTATTAGTGTTCACCAGAATTCGGAAGACATTGAGCAAAGCAGAGTGTCACTTATTTGCAAATTATGTATCAATATAAAATTCAAAAGCTAAATGTTATCAACCGAAGGAAAAACAATCTTCCTAAACCGTGTTCTTGTTCTGAGCAATTGCATTGGTTTAAAGAGTATCCCATTACAATAAAAATGTGTTGCATGGGACAGAGAAGTATACACCGGAAGGTTGAAAAATTAGAAATTAGAAAGCTGTATAAAAATTGCTAAAAGTGACGAAGCTGAAACTATCAGGTAATTTGAGCAGGTAAAATAGTACAAACAGATATAAAGCATCATAATTATTCCTACTCGGATCTGTCAATAATAAATCATAAAACATAGTCAACAATTGGAAAATAAAATTGGGTGATAACGAACACAATTGCTAAAATAATTACTGGTTTACGATTGAAATGTGAAGGCTAGCTAATCGCAAACGTTAGATTAAAAGAAAATATTTTTTAATTTATAACTAAGTAAGAACACATGGTGGTATACTTTTACAATAAGATGTGTTTCTTGAAAAATTAAACAAAGTTTTAGGTACGGACTGGACAGAAAGAATTTGAATTATGCAATATGTCTATAAAATATTTCTGTCAAAATATTAAAACTTTAATGCTAAAATAGAAATAATCAAGAAAGAATGAAGAGAACACTTTTCGGAAGTTTATCTGGTTAACTGCATACATGTTATAACATGACTGCCAAGTGTACATGTATACCAATCATCCAAAGAGTTTTAAAACAGAAAGGAAATGTTCTCATTGATGCATTAATTTAGTATCAATACGACTTAAATACACTCATAAGATCAGAGTATTTTCGGAAATAGAGTACAGTAAACTGGCTTAACTCACAGATAACACACAAGTTTCAAAGCGCCGTGTTTGTGCAGATTACTCCCCAGGATTTAACCATGAACTAAAAAAGTACCACTACAATGTTCATAGTCCAGAAGACATGAGGTTGAATTCAATGATGCTTATCTACAAATACATTGGGACAAGCTGTGCTTAAAGTGATTTGTATAAATACCCATATTGGGGTTCTAAAAATGTGAACAATTATCATTTAGTGTTTAGGTTGCAACAAGTAATAGAGAAAATGATTACGAACTGGAATTTCTAGCAGCCTACCTACATGATATGTTTAGTCATCAGTAAAATCACTGAGCAACACAGATCGCATGCGCACGTGGTATTTAAGAAAATCAGGACTATGGACTATGATAGATAGTTGGAGAATTCGATCTTTTCATGAATAAATGAAATATATTTGGCAAATTATAGACAAAAGTGATAGAAGGCAGACTCAGAGAAATACAATTATATGCCGACTCCGGAAAACGATCTGTCACTACAAAGTTTTCTTCGGTTTACCTAATTATTATAATGTGTTAGATTCAAACATGACCAATTTGTGAGCTCTTCTGATAGAACCAGTAAGACAATATTGGTTCTGGAAAACAATATGCCAGGAAACATTTTTTTAAAAAAACATCACATTAGAATTATTTCTGACGCACTACAATCCAGATATCAAAATCGTTGTGGCTATTGATGTTAGATCGTGACTCATTAAATCATGCATATCCGCCACGTATCTTGTGCGTTACTACTTTCAGAAATAGTTACTGACAAAGAAGGAAGGTTTTGGTATTATTTTTGCAGTCTCCAAATATCACTGTTTTTTTTCATAGAAAACATGTTGTGTAAAAGAACGACAATACGCCACTGCTAACGACTTATGAGGCAACAATTGGTTTACCCACTGCAAACATACTACAGCGATTAGGGACAATTCTCCTCAATAGCAATTATAAAATGGAGTATCTCCCATCGTGAAAAATCAGTATGCTGACGAATTATTAAGACTTATCCCTAAAATATGTTGACCCCCTTGAAGATACACTGATAGTATCACTACAAACTGGAAATACATCGTGTAAGGTCATTACGAATATTCCGGTAACACACGAATAATTAAAAATAAAAGCGTTAGACGATCATAAATAAACCTCATAGAAAAGAAAAAGATCGACATATCTCGAAAGTATATTCAATATGTTATTACGTAATCTTGTACGGCGATCGAGATGTTTATGTAGCAAAGCAAAAAATACTAGCATTTTTAATATCCGCCATCTGAGTATTTAAATAATCAAAAGTCTCATACAAAGATATGTGTATTGGGCAAAACTGACCTACTGTGCCTTAGGATACACGTATATTTTGATAGCCTACTGGATTGTAACCATTACTTAATAGTGGTGGACTGTTTGTCAAAATGGTCGAAAATATTTAAATATCGAAAACCAAACATGAAGTAACAATTAGTGTGTTTCATCAATTGTTCGCCAGGTTCAGGGTCGGTGACTCTATTGTATCAGACAACAGAACGCAATTCACGTATAGTGAGTTTAAACTATCATGTCTACCATCTGTAGTGTAGTATGTCACGGTCGCGCATTAACATGCGAGAAGCAATGATTAGGCATAACGGCTCAGGGATATTTTCCAAATGCGTGGAATGAGGCGACGATTACACCTACCAAAACGACTGTTCAAAAATATGTACAGGTACATAGGATGATCCTAAATTACAATGTCCTATCATTGATGACGCAGGAAGAAGCAATGTTTTACAGACAATGTAATATTGTGTTTGATAGAGTATTGTCAAGCAATACGACACCAGAACGTCATAACTATTTCACGAACGGATGCTTACAAGTTGTAGAAAAGTTTAATTGGGGGAATTTCAAAGACAATACATCTTACTAGTGGATAGGGGTATAAGATAAACGACGTAGTACATGATTAACATGGTAAAGAGGCACAAGTTAACCAACAAAAGACGTATTATTCACATGAGGAAACAGTATTCAGATGCCGCTGAGAATACTACCCCAGAGGGTGAACTCATGGATGGACTGTTTGACGCATTTGATGTATTAATTCCGCTGACAGATTATGAGCAGCGTAGATTAAAAACGTAAAGCTTACGGACTTTATTGTATAAAAGACTTAAACAAAAAAAAATTGGGATTCCTTACGAAGCAAGGTTAAAAAGTGTATGTTATAGTATAATGTTGATCTACCATATTCGTGACTATATGGACTCTTTTAGACAGTATGTATAGAGGTGCCTACGATGAAGGACGAACAATATTTCAATAACATGCTAGTCTGTATATATTTACATACACAGTCTTGTAAATATACCACCATATTTTCTTATTTAGTGTTATATCGTAAGAATAACAATAAGTAAATAAGAAACCACAGACAGGAATGGGAAGAAATATAGGAAGTGTATTAAGAGTACTTAATAACAATAAGTTGGTCGCCATTACCGGCTGTAGGCAGATGTGTTAAGCGGTTCGCTAATTGGTTCGCTAAGCGGTTAACCTCGATGAGGAGAAAAGTGTCGACTTCCTAGTGACCGGACGGACCCATCCTGTCACTATGGGTGAACCCAGATCAGTACACAACACCTCCCCATTAAGATGTATCTCTTCCTGGAAATATATATATATATATATATATATATATATATATATATATATATATATTTAAATGCATTTTTCGTGGTACAAAATTTAATAACGGCGAGGAATGCAGACGTTTGGGACATTTTGGGGGGGGCGTAGAATAAAATTGAACAAGTATAAAAACGAGAGGATATTTAAAAAATCATGAATGTACTAAACCGACATTCGTCCACACTCATCAGAATATAAACGTGGAAGTAATTAAATACGACTATAAACTTTAAATAAATTTATAATCAAAACTAGTGACAAGTTTGGGAGAAAAATATATATATATGGGGAGGACGTTCACAAGTTGATTACATTCAGTCTTTAACGCCACTCCCTTTGTTTACAAAGCGTAAAATTTGCTAATCACATTTCTGTAGCTGTGCGTCGGTGTTACCAGGCATCTAATTCTAGAATTGTGCTTTCTGCTCGACCCTAGCTCAAATCTATTCATAAGGATGTTCTCCCACCCCAACACGTCAGTAACATTATTTATCAATTTAAATGTCGGTGCGATGTCGTATACGTGGGAAGTACAGTGCAAAGGTTTGAATTCAGAATAAAACAACACATCTCTCTGCAATACGCCGGGGCCGACTAAATAATTTAAATAATTTAGTCAACACATCCGGGTCTGCTATTGCTGACCATCTCATAAATAGCGCTGAATATACGTCGACGTACACTAGATACTGGTTTTCTGACATAAGTAAATCGCATTCTCTATTCCACCTCAAAGTCCTGGAAGCCATATATATCAAGTCAATCAAACCCTCCCTTTGTAAACAAAATGAGTGGCTCAATGTGATCAACTTGTGACCCTCCTCCCCATATTTTTTCTCCCAAACTTGTCACTAGTTTTCATTATAAATGTCTTTTAAGTGTTTACTCGTATTTAATTACTTCCACGTTAATACTCTGATGAGTGTGGACGAAAGCCGGCTTACTACGTTCATGAATTTTTTTTTAATTTCCTCTCGTTTTTATACTTGTTCAATTTCATTGTACCCCCCCCCCAAAAAAAATTGTCCCAAACGTCTGCATTCCTCGCCGTTAATATATATATATATATATATATATATATATATATATATATATATATATATATATATATATATATAATTTTTGGGGTCAATCTCCAGACGTTCTGTTGATATTCTCTTTCTTTTCGTTGAACGTATTACTTCAGTAGCAGGAGTAGTAGTAAGATTTTCAGGAATCGGTACATCAAAATCATCGTATAGTATCTCCATGGGTTCCTCATGTAAGGGGTGTTTTTTCTACATATCTACATCTCAACTGATTTACATGACGCTTTTTTCTACACCGGACACTGATGCATTTATATCAGGCGTCCGATTCTCCTACTGACAATACGGTTTTGCCAGAACCTTTTACCGTTTGTGTAATGTTTGTGGCGAACATCATATCCGCCGGTGACATGTTTCTGTTAGGTGTGACCCTGTGAACCCTTAATAATTGTTGTATCTTCCACTCATCGTTTACATTACATTTAGCTTTTCTTTAAGCCCCTTTGAAGGTATCTACACACTATTCTGCTGGCCTGTTAATTCTCGGGTTTGTTTTACCCCATAGTTTTGCCAAGCGTATCAATCACTTCTGATGTGAATTGCGTCATATTATCGGTTACTATTTCATCAGATAATTCAAACCAGGCAAACAGTTCATGAACAACAAATATTGTTATAGCAGATGTTGGCCTTTCGCAATTTAAAAACCTGTGCCCATTTTGTAAAACACTCCCACTACAATAAAATAATATGCATTATTTAGCGGTTTAGCTAAATCTAGTTTCCGTCTAGATCATGGTGTATCACCTTTCGGTAATGATGCTGTCATTATTTGTGGTGATTTATCTGCTAGAGCACAACCTCTACAGCTATTACTGTCCTCTCAATGGCCTGATCAAAAATGTATTAACGTATAAGCGATTTCATTTTGATCAGTCCTGGTTTACCACAATGAAAATCCTGTAACAGTGTATTTCGTTGTGCCACTGGGATCTCGACATGCTCAGCGTACATTTTAAAGTATCTAGATCTCAAGATATCGATATCGAATTTTATAAATGATATATATATATTTATATATATATATATATATATATATATATGATTCACATTAGTCTATCGGACTGAATTAGCCTCCTAAAAAAGAGTATCCTCTTACTCGACATTGTTAGATTTATAATTGTTGTACCAACCAAGAAACTTTCCTCTTTAGAAAATATAATAATCGATACAGGAATGGCTTCATGTTTATTTAAATAAACAAATATCATATAATATGCAGCTAAGCGTAGCAATCTTCTTGATTTACAATAAGTTATTTTCAGTGAGAATTGATTTCATTCAGTTTAAACATTGAATATCTGGTTCAATTGGTGCTATTTCTACTTCATCTTTCGGGCGTTTTTACAGAAAATTCAAATGCTACTGGCAGTTGATGTTGTCCGTTTCCTTTAACAACAAGAGAGCGCACATATCTACAAACAGAAATAAATATTGATCGTAATTATCAGAGGAATTGAAATGTTGTAATGGTGTCTTTGTTCTTAACGATTCCTATGGTATTTTCAAGTTCATAATTTATATTTGTTTTCATTAATTTTTGTTCAGAGTTAAATTGTGCATTATTTATTTAAACATAATAAACCATAGGACCTGTGACTCACTAAGCTTTGTAATTGCTTAGGGTTTTATTCTATTGTCATATCTATAAATATAAAAAAGGGAAGAAAAAATAAAATTCCAGATAGTAACGTTTCCGAGTATTGGTATTAATATGTCTTTACTATGTTCTTACTTGTTTAACAATTACACTTTCTACATGGACCTTACAGAAAATTACCTTGAGTTCACTTCTCTTAATATGTGTTGATGAAGACGTTATTAATATATATTTCAGAAACACAAAATACTTTGTTAATTTTATTAAGCACTTTTACTTAATAGTTATTACGTCAGGAATTTTGTATTTTCCAAGTTGTAATATGTGAGCCCAATATGTTATATATAGAGCAACTCTTGTATCTGCAGATATAATTGCTTCACAATTCATTTCTTCAGATGTTAGGTAGCGTATTTTCTTGTCTCATTAAGATGCAACTAAAGTTTGAAAATGTAAGTTTATTTAACGTATTTATGTATATATATATATATATATATATATATATATATATAGAGAGAGAGAGAGAGAGAGAGAGTAACAGCCAGAGAGAGAGAGAGAGTAACAGCCAGAGAGAGAGAGAGAGATAGAGGCTACAGTCGTGCAGAGAGAGAGAGAGAGTCTAAAAGTGAAACGAAGACAGTTGGAAAATGTTTGTTTATTTAACATACTATATATATGGAGATAAAGACAGAGTCAGAGATTCGTATTACTTGATAACATGGAGTAGTCAATGTAAAATACAGCTGCTGTTAATGTATGATCGTATATAAAAGTTGTTAGAAAGTTCACGATAAAAAGGACCTACTTTATATTCGCATAGGTATACGAGGTGAACATATTTACTGTAAGAAAATGTAATAATACTACAGATGTTGCTTCTATGAGTAAAAACTGAAGCGCATTTTTAAGCCAAACAAATATCGTTATATATAAGAAACACTAAATTGCAAGTTAATCACAAGTTGCTGTTTTACATCTGGCGATGTTTATACACTTCGAAACAATAACAATACGAGCATGATACGAGTAAATATAAATATCTAGATAATTTCATAATCTGCGAAAGAAGCAATTAGGTTACAAGATCATAAGTGAAGATGTGAGACTGCAAACTCTATGCTTGATATAACATATGTGAAAATTTATTATTCTACTTAGTACCAAGAAATTAATTCCTTTACTTGCGCACCCGTGTACGCTTTCTGTAACCACACGTTCAAAATAACTGAACTTACTTATCACTTGCCGGTAAAAGTATGCAGTAATTACCCTCGTAATGTTTCTGATCAGGTTTGTTTGATTCCACATTGTTAGCCAATTGTATCACTAGAAGGTCCAAATTTCGGGCATAGTTTAACTTAAAAATTAATTAACAAGAACATAAATCAGTAGTGCGACGGCATCATTCAGAATAACAATGTAAAAGTGAGCAAACGTCTTATCAATGCTCTATTGCTCCATATTGTATCAAGTAGTCCCACAGTTATGTCATGTAAACATTGATAACTCGCAACTATTTATCTGATCAAGCTGAAAGTATTAAATTCTTGTTACTGTTATCAAAGCGCATCAACGCCATACATTAAATTTAAAACAATCGGAAACTGGAAGTCTTTAAAAATGTCGACCATGGCCTAACCTCTCAAGGTCAAGATCAACAGTAAAGGTAAGAACCTATCTGACGTCATTGGTTACAGTATGTGTCAGTAAGCGAGTTGTTACAATAAAACGTTTTAACTATTTCAGTGACTTTAACTTTCACTTTGACATTTGACATTTGGCATAGATATCTCAAACATACAGAACTTGTCCACAATTTTGAGATAGCCTGGTGATTATTGGCTAGGCGGTGACGATTCTAGGCTAACAAACACACACACCGTGGCCACCGAGAGTTGACAAGGCCAAGCAACTAACTTCTTGCCCCCCTCTGACCTAACTGCATTCCGTGTCAAAACAAGGACCGTAGTAATAACAATAAGAAGGCATTTCGACTTCTCTATTCACTAAATAATCCATCAAAATTCAGGAAATCAACCAATTTTAATGAAATTTTCAGTATTTATCAATTACTGATCACGGGATCTAATAAATCTATTACTTTATTATAAAGCTTGGTGCAAATGTATTATTTCTTGTAAACAAAAAACACTTTTACAAAGGTTATTCAAAATATAACAACATGTTGACCATACGATATTGTAAATATTTAAAACGAAGCATTAGAAAACTTTTAAAATTGCATGTAAAAAAAGAAAAGAACACGATTCGATTCATCTTGAAACTGATCTTTATTCAATATAAATTTAAAGAAAATAATAATTAACGATCAAATACTGCAAAAAACTGAATTATGAATTACCATTATTTAAACTTCTAACCCAATCAACCGTAAGTAATTCAGACTTTGATATTTGTTTAAAAATTATACAAAAAAAATAGTTCAATGTTAACTGTCTTTAATAATGGAATCAAAATTCAGGAAATCAACCAATTTAAAAATAATTTCGCGCTTTTTACAATTTCATTTCATAATTCACAAAGTTTAAATGCCTATTGCATATGTCTGGATTTCCAAAAGAGAAATAATTACTGCAAATATGGATACACGTAATGTTTACACCGACTAAATATAGTGTAGTAAGTTTGAATTTTTTTTAATTATATAAAAAATCAAGTCTGAATTACTTATTCATTATTTAGTAAAACAGTAGTGTTCTATTTTTTTAATTACTTTTTTTCGATGTCTTAAGTGTAGTATAGTTTATCTTTTCTCTGTACTTTTGTAGATTAAATAAATGAAATAATAACATCATATTTAATCAAAATATTCACAAAATTATTAATTAAACAATGCTTTATTTAATGATAATATCGTTAATTTTTCGAGTTATACTGATTTTATTAACAAAAGTGTAGGGGCATTTTACGTAATATATACGAAATAGTTTTTTTTTAAAATATTTTAAACATATACAGATCTTACTTTTATTAAAGAAATCATAGATTTTTTTATATATATAAAAATATACGTTTAGTAAAGGTGTATTTTGTATTAAAATTAAAAAATCAAATACATTTTCACTAAGATTTTAAAATATGTTTCACTATATCTCCTGTGATTGATTATTCATAAATATTGAAAATTTCATTAAAATTGGTTGATTTCCTTAATGTTGATGAATTTTTAAGTGAAGGGAGGGTCAAAATGTTTTTACATTTTGGGGATCGGCCTTTGATTTTGTACGTACCTATCTCTTAATAGCAAGATAGGAGTTGGTGATTCCATTATTAAACACAGTTAACATTGAACATTTTTTTGTATAATTTTAAAACAAATTTCAATGTTTGAATTACATACGGTTGATTGAGTTAGAAGTTTAAATAATGGTAATTCATAATTCAGTTTTGTGCAGTATTTGATCGTGAATTATTATTTTCTTTAAATTTATATTTAATAAAGATCAGTTTCAGGATAAATCGAATCGTGTTCCTTTCTTTTCTTTTTTTACATGCAATTTTTAAGGTTTTCTAATGCTTTGTTTTAAATATTTACAATATCGTATGGTCAACATGTTTTGGTATTTTGAACAACTTCATTAAAGGTGTTTTTTGTTTACAAGAAATAATACATTTGCACCAAGCTTTATAATAATGTAATGGATTAATTAGATTCCGTGATCATTAATTAATAAATATTGAAAATTTCATTAAAATTGGTTGATTTCCTGAATTTTGATGGATTATTTAGTGAATAGAGAAGTCGAAATGCCTTCTTATTGTTATTACTACGGTCCTTGTTTTGACACGGAATGCAGTGACGTAATTTTCTAGCTAACCGGCCTGTAGTAACTCTCGGTGGTCATGCACACACCCGACCGAAACCAGTATCTCCCTGAATAGTTCTACCGGAAAGTGATAGGTAGATTCTGTTTTAGAACATGTAGTTACAGAGAGCGTATTTGGGTGCGTGAATAAACAAATTCCTATTGAACAACCAAACAGGACAATAGATTCGTTCAGATGTTATATCAGGTATATTTCTGAACACACTTCGAATTTAAACTTTAATGATATCACTTTTAAAACATTACATCATATTAACATCGCATGCATGTGCTTCTATTAAGCTAGCGGTTTAATAACGTGTCATTGTGTGATATTCAGGCAAAAGTACTCATGCAACATTTTATCAAAACTGTTCGTATTTTATTGCGCAGATCTTGCTTTACAATATTATCTATACGATTACAGACACCGTTCCTCCGTTTTTATTCCATTTATGCTCCTCTCGTCATCTCGATATGCTCCGCATGTAACCCATGCATCTCGTTAATTGCCAGTAATGAAAATAAATGTATAGAATGCTTCTACATTCAGCCAACATAGGCTATAAAATTAGATACAATGACAACCCATTGTCATACTTTTTAATTAACTGGCATAAATCGCCGTTTAAATCTTTTTTGAATAATATTTTTCTTATTTTATATATTATCTTATTTACTTAAATACATTTCAAAAATGGAAGAAACAGGAGTAACTTCACGGAATTAAAAGAAAACTAGTAATATAAAAGAATAGAAACGCAATAATGTTATCAGTATTGTTCTTGAACTTGTAAACTGCATAAATATGGTAATTTATATTCAAGGCAAAGAACGCACGCTTGTCGTAAACCTTTAAAATATCTATCAAAAGCCATTGAAAAATGCAATATAAACTAAACAATAACGGATGTTATTGAAACGCATGCATTTTATCTGTTCGTTCTGCGATGAAAATATTATGTATAACTAATGACGGACAGACGCTCGAAAGAAGAAAGATAATGATATTCCAAATTTAAGTCGAGAGACAAACGAAAATGTCATTGCGATCTGAATTGTGACTGATCAAATAATATTACATTTCAATGACAAGACCCAGCGATGTACGTAGAGTTGTATGATATGATACATTTTATATAAAATGAAATGTAAGAATTCCCCTTATGTCTTTGAATTGAATAGATCTGTAAACAACTTCTACATATCGAATTCTCCTTCATATGCATTTTGTCGCTTCATGGTACATGCATCTACACAATTAAATATTTTCGATAGAAGTCAGCAATTCCTATATTTTATCTGCTATAGCATGTTGTTTTAATTAATTATTTCATATCCATAGTAATAAGCTGACATCGTTCGAACCAGAGCACCGTAAAATAAATCTGGTCAAAATCTTAGTAGGGTAAATTGTTTAAATTACTCAATCTGTCAGCTTACATTGTATTAAACACTACGCCTTTAAACAATTATGGTGTTAATAACAATATTTCTTAAAGTTACATTTCTAGATTTCATGTAATATACACGTATCCACACTTTTCCCCCATTTTGTAATATAAATGACAAAAATACCTCAAGAAATATATGTTTAAGCTCAATCTGTATATAACACACGCACTTTTATTTATTATTTATCATTAAGCATGCCTGTTTGGGTTATTTGTTTACTTCGAGCCAAAAATAGTATTACTAGTTAATTATCATAAAAAATATCGTAGTTACAACTACGATACAACATATCACCGGAAAGTATGCCAATTACAAGGGACACGATGCCCTTCTTCGGTATAACATATCACACATGTGATAATGTCTACTTTTATGCATTCATTTCCATTCATTTTTCATTTTAATTAAAATGTAATTAATATTTTCATCATTATTCCAATCCTGAACCGGTCTTTTTAAAAAAACATATTACGTAATTCTTTTAAATAAACACTGACCTGTTTACAAATAAGATCGATACAATAACTATAATCGAACTACTTTGATTCCTGGAAGATACTACTTTGTCAGTTTATATCTAGTGACTTCATTTTTACATAATAATCTTCACCTTTACGTAAATAGGTTGCTGATAGGATACACTTTCTTAGTTATGAAATAATATTAATGTTTCAATGTACATTATTATTGATAAATTTAATAATTAAAGAAACACTATGATTAATATTTACAGATACTATTTATATTGTGGGTCGGAAGTGGGCGCGGGGGTTTCTGGAGTTCTTAGATTTTCCTGGACAACGCGCGTTCATAGATGCCGTTAGGTGCAGTCGGAGATTCGTGGTCCCGGTGACATAGCAATAGATTTATTGTGATCATTTTCACACTAATACTGTGTGTTAGTAACCCGTTATTTTACCTTGCTAAAAGTTAATTAAAGATGTGTGTTCAATTGTATTTTTATTTATTCATGGAAATGTAAGGAGCAAATAAAACACATACTAACTTTAAGTGTTCCATGGATAGATTCCTACTCAATAAGCAGTCATTCCCTTCCTTTATCAAAAACCTCACTTATGGAATGTGAGGACTAAAGAACAAAAATCAGAGAAGCGAGAGTCACGAGGCTGCGGAAAATAAATACAAGGTCTACTTTCTATTCTCAAATTAGTTGTATCGTTACGGTTTCTAGAGCTAGTTTTGTTCTAGTAAGACTTTATTGAGCTGTTACCTGTTTAACAGATCATAACTGAGATGCATGGAGAATATACCATTTACAGTTTCAATGCGTGGCCGAACGACCGAGCATGAGGAACCACATAGCAATCAGCAATCCTCTTTATCATTAAAATCGATTAAGCGGCATCCTAGTAAGATTTCGATCCGTAATATAAGGTCATCATCTCGTCGGAGCAGGACACAACGAACGCTCCAGAACTGCCGCTTGTGTTTCTTGTAGTTTCAGATGCCTAGCTAAATTCGGGTTTAAATGCAGCACATTGTTTTCTGAAATGGTCACCTATCTACGAAATGGTACAACTCAAAATCTGCTTAAATTCTAGGATCATACGGCAACATCCATTTCAACATTCATTATAACCCGATGCATGATTTTCATAAATAAAGCATTGTATTGATCTCAAAACAAGCATTCATTTATTAAATTCAGATACTTTGAAAATATATAATTTATACGCTTTCGTAGCTTTTGTAAGCACACTGTCAGTGAAATAGTATTAAACTTGAACACATAATGTCATTTAAGTATACACAATGATATGTGCACGTTTGCGTCACGCGTTCAATTTTCAGTTCGTTGCTTTTTATTCCGCTAGCTTCTTTTTCTCAATGTAGACTATTTGTTTATCGACATAAAATGATGATGATGATGATGATGATGATGATGATGATGATGATGATGATGATGATGATGATGATGATTGTTCATCGTTTGCGAAGATGCCCGTTATCATGTAATTGATTTGTTAGTTTGGAGATGGCTCGTTACTATGATCCGGACTCAAGTCTGTCTCTCCCTCATATAAAGCACCTTTTGGATAATTCTGTCGCAGAGTTGCTGACTGCTCGTTCATTCCAAATTGTAGGTTTCATTTCCGCGAGTCTCAATTCGGGCAGATTCAGCAATCGTGACTTCTTTGTAGCTTGCAATACGACAAGAATATTTGTTCTGAGCTAGGTTTTCCCACGAGTCGAAATACATACTTAACAGTTTGATGGACACCTTCAAGATATCCTTGAACTGTTTCCACTGACCTCCTACAGTTATTTTGCCTTTGACAATTTTACCGTAAAAGAGTTGTTTTGATAGTCCCGAATACGGCATGCGGTATATATGGCCTACCCAACGAACCTGACACTGTTGCAGGATGGTGTATGCTGACGAGAGACTGATCTGGCTAAAACCTCTGTGTCTTGTATCTTCTCTTGACACTAGATGTTGATCAATCTACGCAGGCAAGTCATGTAAAAATAGAAGAGAAAAAGCCTGCACAAATGTCAATGCATACAACATAATAGTTAAAGTATCCGTCTATGTACGTTTTCTCAACATTTCTTTAATATTATAGCCAATATTAAATATTGTTATACATGTTTTATGAAAATTATGAAAATATTCATGTTTATGATGATGATTAATATCGGATAAAACTATCTAGAAAAGTGTTGTGGACCCGTTTAGGGGTAACAACAGGTTTAGAGATACTAATAATGAATTGTATTGAACAGAGAAATTATACACAAGTCAGTGTTGTCAGTTCTAGTGCCGAAAAGTGCCCCCCAATGTTCTCCCGGCAAAACCGGTATTTATGGTAGCCGGTTGCTACCATTTAGTTGTTATTAAAGGGTAGGTAGGTACACCCACAACACCCCCCCTCCGAAACTCATTCCCCCGGAATCTCAAGGTATATCTTTTTCCTAGGATTCACCTCGAAACTCCCGGTTAATTTACGTGTTCTTGATGAACGTCTCTGTTCCGGAGACGTTTTTGGTGTTGGCAGCTCAAATGCGTCGTATAGATCTTCCATGATTGTCTCACTCTGATCCGATGGGCCTTCTCCTGGGTCGTCCAACATGCAACGACGCATTTGGTTACAGGTGCCTCTAGGACCCTCTACAATATACACCATCTGTTCCTGGAAGAACACCTTCTCTCCATCCTCGTAACTATTCTTTGGTGCCGTAATGTTGGTCGATTTTACCTGTTTTGGTAAACGTTTGTCGAATATCGACTTTATTTTTCTTCCAAACATTACTTCCGCCGATGGTACTTGGGCGGGTGTGTTCTCGTTGGGTGTAATTCTATACACTTGAAGGAACTGCTGGAGTGCCTTTTCTCTCGGCGTACCCGTCGATTTTTTCAACGCTCTCTTCAAGGTATCAACACATTTTTCTGCCTGTCCGTTTGACCTCGGATGGTAAGTCGGAGTGGTGATATGTTTGATTTGAAAGTCTTCACAAAATTCTTTGAAATCTCGTGAAGTAAATTGTGTACGGTTGTCCGATACAACAATGCCAACAACTCCGAATCGGGCAAACAGTTAATGCAACGCGCATATCGTGACATCCGTTCTTGGGTTTTTAAATTAAACAACTTCTGGCCATTTTGAGTAGCTGTCGACTATAATTAAATAGTAGAAGCCTTCCAATGGCCCTGCAAAATCTATGTGAATCCGGGACCATGGTGGCTCTGCCTTTGGCCATGGAGTGTACTGAATAGGTTGTGCTTTCGCTGCCGACGCGCAGCCCGCACAGGCCTTCACCTTCGTCTCTATGTCCCTGTCCATGTGTTTCCAATACACATCAGATCTCATTAGTCTCTTTATGCGTGTCGCTCCGGTATGCCCCTTATGGAAATCCTTCAGGATTTCTTTTTAGCGTAGCTGGGATTACTACTCGCTCCCGGTATAATAATATGTCCCAACAGACCGAAAATGCTTCTGCCGTTTGCTCATCGTCTGTTTGTAATTTATTTTTAATTTCGATAATAAAATCATCTTCTCTTGCCGCTTTTTGTATATCGCCAAGTTTGACTGGCAGCTCTTTTATTGTGTTACACAGTACTTTACTATAGTCATATTCAGGCCGAAGGGATGCTATAACTGTACCCTCGAGCGGTTCCGTGTACTTTAGGATGAGTCGTGATAAACCATCTGCGTGTCCCAGTCTTTCTGACGGTAAAAATTCCATCTCAAAGTCATAATTTAACAGTATTATACCCCATCTCTGTAGGCGGTTTGCTGTGTAGGTTGGCAAGCCTTGTTTTGATCCAAAGATGGTGATAAGTGGCTTATGGTCTGTTTGTAGGATAAAATGACGGCCGTGTCGATACCTGTGAAATTTGGTCATTGCGAACACAATACCCAACGCTTCTTTTTCAATCTGAGAGTAATTTTCCTCTGCAGGAAGTAAAGTTGTTGAAGCGTGCGCGATGGGTTTCATCGGGCCATCCGGCATTTTATGGAAAATGCACATCCCAATGCCGTAGGAGCTGGCGTCACTTGCAACAATAGTTTTTAGCTCTGGATTAAACTGAGTAAGAAATAATAGTGAAGTTAACTTCGTTTTAAGGTTGTCGAATGCAGATTGACAGTCGGCGAACCATTCCCATTTACTATCTTTCTTAAGTAACTCATTTAAGGGGGCTCGAAATTTGTGCATACTGGGAATGAATGTTTCGTAATAGTTTGCGAGACCCAGGAAGATTTGTAGTTGGGTAACATTGTTCGGTTCGGGCATATTCTTGATGGCTATAGATCTTTCTAGGTCGGGACGTCTTCCAGTCTTATCAATGACATATCCCAATTATTTGATCTCTTCTAGAAAGAATTCACACTTTAACTCTTTGAGTGTTAAACCAAAATCGCTTATCCTTTCGAATACTTTGTTTACGTGCTCACGGTGCTCCCCGACGTTCGTACTTTTCATTAAGATATCGTCACGGTAGTTGATCGAAAAATCGAGCCGGCTCAACATCGTGTCGATTACCTGCTGAAAAATCGACGGGGCTACTTTAATTCCAAAAGGGAGACGATTGAACTTTAGTAGCCCCCTGTGTGTCAAAATACAGAGAAGCTTAGAGCTATCTTCCTCTACAGGTATTTGCAGATAGGCTTCACTCAAGTCAATTTTTGAAAACAGTTTTCCAGCGTTTAATTTTGTGAAAATCTCTTCTGGAGTCGGCAGAGGATAGTGATAATCTTTCAGCGCATCGTTCTAACCGGTTGAGTAATCGGCACACACTCTGATCTATCCAGATTTTTCTTCACGTAGACGGTTGGTGCCGCCCATTCCGAGTAGTCAACTTGTGTTAAAATACCTTTCTCCACTAACCGGTCTATTTCTGCATTAATTTTTTTCAAGAGAGGCAAATGGTACACTTTGTTTTTTCTTAAAAACGGGATTCTTATTTTCAATTAGTTCAAAACTCGCCTTCATTTTAGTACAGCGTTCTAATTCATTAGAAAACACCTTGGAGAATGACTCTTTCAAATCCTTCTTCAATTTTCTACTTCAGCAGAAAAGTTCTCTATTCGTTGACAATAGGTGCTTATCGGCGAATCCCAGAGTTGGAAATGCTGAATCCAATCTGAACCGAACAAATTTCCTGTATCTTTCATTACGAACATGCGTAATTTGAATGTCTTATTTTTTAGTGTCACTTTTGAAATAACTTCCCCTTCAAAGTTTATTTTCTCTCCGGTTACCGATCGAGCCACTTCATCTGTGCGTAGAATAGTCGGTTCTCCGATCTTTTTCCAGATATTAGTATTAATAATTGATAGGTCAGACCCTGAATCAAGCTGTAGTTTAACATCTTGATTGTTCATTTTTACCGTAACATACTTTCGTATGTTTAGGTTGCCGCCATTAATTCTGGTTGTTTTTATCTAACTTTTTTCTAGTGTTACTTCTGCAATGTGAGGCTTTGTGTCCCATTTCATGGCATTTGTCACCATTGTTTCGTTTAAAAGGAAACTTCTGGTACCAATGTAAGTCCCCGCAACCCCAACAAGGGTGGTTTGCCAATTTTTAATCCGACCTTTGAGGTAAATCCTTCCTGAATTTTTCCGTTGAAGAGTATGATTTTTTTGAAAAACGACGAACATTTTTAATATTAGAATTTGCTGCTTCCTCTATTTCTTTAGTCTCCTTTTTCTCAGAAATATGGCGTTGACAGCTTTCGGTCAGTTGTTGCATTGTTAAATTTGGCTCGGTTTCAAGTTTCCTTATAGCACGTCTTCTTAACTCTACATCGTTTCGCGAGATCAGCCCGTGAACAAATATTAATACTTTGAAATTGTCCGCTGTCAAGGATGATAACTTAAATTCGTGACAATGTTTATTGACGATCGAAGCAAACGTTGAGTAATCCTGGCTTTCTTTTCGCGTTAGGTTCATACATTTCCACCTTTTGTGGAATAAACTTGTTTTGGGGCAATATAGTTCCATTAACATTTTAATGGTTTCATTGAAAGATAGTTCGCCCGTTTTCTTCAGCAGAATATAATAAACAGATTGTGTATGCTCTGCCGTACCTAGTCTACGAAGAACTAAACGAACATTTTTCTTTTCCGACCATGTGCTACAATCAATGTCGAAAAAATCCTGATATTGACGGTACCATGATTCGAAGTTTAGGTCCTCTTCAAGCACATGTTGAAGGTTTCTATAGCTGACCATATTGCATTTTGGATGAACGCGTCGCTGTCGTCATTCGGCGTATTTATCATTGCTTGTGCCAGCTGTTCAAATTTTCTCTCCGATTGAGTTTGTTGCTCTAATTGTAAATTTTTTATCCCAATCAATTGTTCGTCTAAAGATTCTCTATCTTCTCGCTTTTGTGCTAAATTCTTTTCTTCAAAATATTTCAACAAACGTAATTGCTGCGAATGAAATACCTTCTGTAGAGACGTAAGTTTTTCATCGTTTGCCTTCTGTTGAGCATGATGTTTTTCATCGTTTGCCTTCTGTCGAGCAAGATGTTTTTCATCGTTTGCCTTCTGTTGTTCTTATTGAAATTTAATCATCTTCAATATCTGTTTCGAGAAATATTCCATGATTTAAGAAATAATTTCTTGAATAAGTGTTAGTCACAAATATTCCTTCACTATTTTTTTCTTTTCAAATGCTTACTGTTTAAAACTAAACTCAACCCCTTCTCATCACTGAGTCATTCGGATCTCGTATTCGACCGGCACTTGCTAACTTTTTTTTCTTCTTTCAAAGTTCTTTGAGAAAAAAAACGAATTTATTAATCCGGCTTATTGGGTAATTAATTTAACAAATTATTTGCATTTTTGTTCTCCCGGCAAAACCGGTATTTATGGTAGCCGGTTGCTTCCATTTAGTTGTTATTGAAGGGTAGGTAGGTTCACCCACAACAAAAAGTAAAGCAAATAAAATAGTTGTCTTGTGTGAAATTTAACACCACAATGCTATAAGCTGAAAGCAAACGCTTCATTTACACGGCCACCGATAAAACAATATTATGTGTCGTTTAAACCTCCTTGAATTTATTCGACGTAGCGATTTTGTTCCTCTCTACATGGATCTAAGATGGTTCGATTATCTTAAATATATAAATATCTGTTTTATTTAAGTAAATCTATACTAGTAAACATTTATCCAACACTGTTTACTCATTATGTATAAGGAAAGGGTGAAGATATTCTCTTCAAAGTAATCCATAAAACAAGTATATACAGGGATTTGATGTGAAACCATAAACAATTATTTGTATAACTTACATTATTAAGACTTGAGTGTAATTATCATAATGTTTCGGCCGCTGTAGCTTCCGGCCTTCTTCAGGGGCATCTCTTCGAACTCTCGGGAATGTGGACATAATTTTTAACAGGACCATTTATTTAATCTCTGGGGGTAGCATTCTCTCGCTTCGTCAGTTATGACTAGGAGAAGTATTCAGTAATTTGAACCTTAAATATACAGATGAACCTTAAATATACATATGAACTTAAAATATACAGATGACTATAAATTAGAACGGACTTTTACTTTATACTATATCCACTACACCACGGGTCATTGCGGACAATTCTAGTATGAATGTTGTGAGCCTTAAGCCGATTCTTGTTTTTACTGTGGAGTCTTAGTACTTATCAGTATATACTTTTATTACTACATATCACTGTGGACAGTTGCCCGAATAATTGAAAATATCAATCCTGATCTAAAATATTCAGGAGCATCAACGAATCTTATCGTCATATTTTTTTACTTGGTTAATAGAAACGCCAAACATGTAGGATTAATTTTTCCTTATGCTATTCTTACATGATACTAATTTTGAATGCTGGATTAAAGAAAAGGTTTAATAAGTGTTGATATCAATAAGAATATCGAAGCAGATATGGTGATTATACGTCTGCGATAAGTGTTGCTCTTGGACTAATCGTTTAGCTATGATGCCAAGACACATACACACATACAGACAACATTGATATATTGATATATACATATAGATAAATATTTGATGCCATATCTCTTGTCGTTGCTTGTTTAATATTATAAACCATTTTAATGTACAGAAGAGATAACAACACATATGTTTCGGTGATTATTACAATACGTATCTGTTTTTTCTTCAACAAATGATGTCATATGATAAAAGCGAGCAGATACCAAATAACTGGAATATGTCACAATCTACTACAATGCACGCTATCCAATTACTACACATATATATACATTACGCACATGTTGAATCTCTCAACGTGCTCTCTCTTTCGTCAAAAAGTATTAGGCGATACTTCTATCCTATTATTCGTAAGCGATAACCCGAAACAAGCAAATGATAGAATTATTCCTTCTTAATCAGGCACGTGTCATTTCAATTGTTCTTTTCTACTTTTATACTCTTTTTATTTTATCATGACTCATGGTCCCATCAGTGATTACAGCCGTATCAGGTCAACTTGTATGTACTATCTGTCATTCAACATCATAATGTCGCCGTCAAACCAACTAACGATATGTGTTCGTTTCCAGCATATTTGATCGGATGTCTCCTTTTTTCTTCAGATAAGTTAGATGTGAATGGAACATTCATTTAGTACTAAATGCAATGTATGCTCAATGCGCATTGAGACCAATAAAAATATGTAAACAGTAATACAATTCACTAAACGTCCATTGAATTTAAGATAGGGACTTGTGAGATCAGAAACTACTCGACGCGTAGTCGCTTGGAACTCAATCCCTAATTGAGCATGTCAAAAAGCTAATGTTAGTAGATAAGTGTTGGAAAGTTATGTTTATTGGATATTTATTATAATTTCAAATATAAAAATGCGTTAAACTTGTTTTGTCATCATATTCCCTCATGCACATTTCAGTCATGAAAACGGATCCGACGACACGTTTTACTTTGTTATAATGACCTGAATCAAAATGAATTGACCATAGCTTAGTAAAAACGACAACTAAAATATAAGTTCTTGCTCAATACTCTTATAAATAATTCCAGCAACTTTTTTTAACATTTTTAGAAGCTAGTAATGTAAAGTCGTTTACCTAAAAATAATTGCTAATTTTAATATTCTTTTCGAACTTTCAATAGAATCCTAAAATAGAAACACTGTCAGTTTCATAGCTTTTATTAGGAAACATATGCATTTTATTTATTCTCGTTTTGTGATGTTTGCCGATATAATATTTAGAAATATTTTTTATATTATTCAGTTTTAAATATTGGTGAATGTATTACTCTCCTCATGGTATCTTGGATATGAATCCGAAAATAAAACTCAATTACTGTATTTTATTCAATACGAACCATACGTCTTCAACTACTCCTACCGTATAATATTTATCTATGTAATCTTCGGAAATAATCTAACTTTCATCAGTGTAATTGGAAGTTAATTATGAAGGATTTAAAATACATGAGTATTAGTTATTAGGGGTGTTACCCACATGTCTTTTTTTATAAAGCCCGTTGCCACCTTTATATTTATTGATATCTCACATTTGTGTTTTACGTAAGATGGGTGAGGCAATGGATCTCTGGTAAAGCTTTAATATCCTTTAATATGAATTAAAAATAGTTAGTTGCTTCCATCCCTTTTTTTCAAAAAACTAATTAAATTTTGTAAGGGTATTTTTTTTTTTTTTTTTATTAATTACCTGAAACTCATTTTCAAATGTGTTCAATTCCTCATATTAAGTATATATATATATATATATATATATATATATATATATATATATATATATATATATATATATGTATACAATAAACCATCTAAGTATGCTAATGTAGTGCCCACTATACTACAGTTAAGTTGTTGTATACGTAATGATGGCTAGGATTAAAGTTTCTTTCTTTTTTTTTTTTTTAATATTTATCTTCAGCACTTTAAAAGTCCTAGCGTTTTCATATCTTTACATGTTGAAATAATTTATTTTTAACTCAATGATAATGGTATACCTGCTATACATTTTATTAATATGTTCATGAAACATTTTTTTTAATTAATTACACTAGTGTATTGATAAATGTTATGAAATTTCTCCTGATACGTATTTGTCATGGTTCTGTCTTAGAAAAGAGATTGCGTCCGGAATAAATCGACATACTTTATGTTTTCCTCGTTGGAACTGGATTCAATGTAAATTTATTTTTTTCGTGAGTTTCTTCTATGTACTGCCTTTAAATATATATCTTCTTGAAGCGAACTTTTGATGTCTGAAGAATAGTATGGGAAAGAGATCCTTGATTGACGGAAACAATTTAGTGTTCTTCTATGTGCGAAACGGTCACTCAAAATGCACCGAAATGTTTTGATTTATGAAAAAAAATGTAGAAAAATTAATAAATACCAGACTACTTATATTTAACATAATATTCTATATGTATATAGGCTCTGTTGTTAAATGTTAACAATCATCCAACTTGTACCGTTAATAATTTTGACTATATAATAACAAATATAATCAAGAACATATATCTCTTTCTCTTTCTCTCTCTCCCTCTCTCTCTCTCTCTCTCTCTCTATATATATATATATATATATATATATATATATATATACAAAGTAATCCAACAAAAGATGAAGCGTCAACTAATATCTTATAATTAGTGAAACATCCAGATAAAAACTGAAGCTCAATATACTGGATAGAGCATTAATATTATTATATGAAATGAAATAATAAAATAAGGTGTCAATCAAATGTCATCATAATTCAAAGTTCAAGCAAAGTATCTTAACGTCCTTAGCTAATGAGTTTTCAAAGATAATACTTCTCCTCAGAAGTATTACCGGTAGTAATACCACTACGGTAATGGTCCTCTGAGGAGAAGAATTATCTTTGAAAACCCATGAGCTAAGGACGTGAAGATACTTTGCCTAAAACTTTGAATTATAATAAAATTTGATTGACACCTTATTTTTTTATTTCCTTTGATATTATAATATATATATATATATATATATATATATATATATATATATATATATATATATATATTGTGTGTATCGTGTGTATTTCAGCATCATTCTGTCATGTAAGCACACTTTGATAAACACAACATAACTGTCTTGCTATTGAATTATTAGGCCGTAATGTGGTGTAAGTGTAGTGATAAATAAGTCACCGCTACTAAAAAATATTTACTGGAAAACATAGTGTATTTACCAACTGTAGTTCCAGATTATAATTAAAGTCGGAAATGTACATGGGTTGAACAAGCTCTGATTTTAAGACGAGATAAGAAACCATAACTTTTCTGTCAGTAACCTTGATAAGTAAAGATACAACTTATAATACAAATACATATGGTATCGGACAGATCACAATTAGGTACTTGTACTAAAAGCAAGATAACATCCTACACTACCGGATTTTGTCTGAATACAAAATTATAAATTATAACGTGTTAAATGGAAAACAACTACTGAATAAAAGCGACGAAATGGGTATTAGCTGTAAACACTTGAAATATTCTAGTAAATCTACCATAACACACCATGAGCTTACCTTGATATTCCTATTATCCCGAGAACGTATACAACTACTAGAACTTTGAATAACTCATTTAAGAATTAAACTAACAAATTAACAGATAATGTTTACTATAACAACGACGGCAATTGACGGTGTAGTTGTAGAATGAAGTAATTCAATTGAGCAAGTTTGTATCAAACTGTAAGACAAATATGAAATATAAATATAAAGCTCTCGTAACATTGTAACAATAGTAGATGCTTAACTCTCACTATTTTTTTACGCTGATAAAGATGAATTAATCTTTTTAATTTGCTGTCTCATGTTTGCACTCAATACATCTAGTTTGTATTTGTTTGTAATATCAGCTCCGACTTGGTTTATAATAGAGAATCCTATTGTGGGGGTATCATTTTATTGATATTATGTATGTTTTTAAAAATGTATTTCACTTAATAATAAGTATTTAATAAATAGGTTTAGTAAATTATATATAATGGATCGAGTAACATATAGCAGTGGTATATGTTCAGTTGGGTAATGATAATACTACAATTATTACGGAATAACTATATAGATAACACTTAACGATATGTTTATCTTGTACGTGATGTAATTACAAATAACTTAAACTGTTAAACTATCATTTAGTTCGTCTTGTTATATAATGGGACGCATGTGATGATGGACGTACGGATAGATCGCTTAACTTGCGCGATTTGTAACGGAGTCATTTTGTGCAACTTTGGTGCGATGCTTTCTCATGATTCGCGGTGACAGTTGACGAAACCTCGGGTCGGGGATTGGGTCGCACCTGTGCGTTTATCACGAGATTTCGTGACGTCACAGTTTTCCCGGTAAGAAAACTGCAGACAGAGTTGAGTTCTTGACGGGAAGCCGACGAGTGAAGTCGCCTTAGCCATGTAGCAATCAAATAAGATATGGGAAATGAGATCCCCAAAAATGAGAGCCAGACGATGTCCCCCTCTTCCTTTCCTTACATGTGATTAAGTAATCAGTCAATTAACTAGCGTAAGCTTCTCTCTCTCTGTTTGAACGAACCTGATTCGGTGTTGACCAGCTAATAAATGAGAATAAATGGCTCGGAACCAAAAAAGGAGAATGCTTGTCATATTTTGTTATGTGTAGATTGATTTCAGTTACTGAGAGAAACCGCCGGCACGAAATTGTGACGAGAAATCGTCTGCAGAGGGTGGCGGCGACGGAAGAGACAACAGGAAGAAAGGAAAATGTAATTCCCGAATTGGGTTTACTGCTGTGTCAGCCGAAAGGAAGAGATTGAAGTCGGGATCGACTGGCAAGACTACTCGACGTCCCCCGGATCGGCAAACGACATATCGTTGCGTTAGCAAGCGATGCCGTTCGCTGTATCAACAAAGGAGCTGTTTTACTACGCAAGATTCCGACATGCAATTCATTATAAACAAAATATTCAACATTAGCGATTTCGTGCAAGTTGGCCAGCCCCCCCCCCCGTCATGGGGAGGAAAGACGCAAACCGGTGTTACCACGAGAAAAAGACAACTTTGAAAACAACAAAGGGGCCAAGCAGAATCATTGTAAGTAGAACTTTCGTTTATTGTTGATCGAGTCTCAGAGCGAACTTTTTATGAAAAACAAAAAGAAGAACAATTGACTAAGTTGCAATCACACACACACACGCAAAAACCAATAGTTGTTTGAAAAAAAAGGAAATGTATATACATATATACATGCGTAATGTCATTACCAGAAGAAAATAAACAGTGCACTTTACAATATATACACACACACACGCAAAACAAAACTTTTTATAGAAGAAAAAGAGACGATTGAGACTTGGGAAGAAACTTGTTATGGATCTTGTTTCTTTGGTTTTTATACATATTTGTTCTTGTAGGGGAGGAAGAGGAATATTTTTTGTTGATATTGTTAAAAAAAGAAATGTTTTATCAATGTCTATTAAGAGAGAAGCACATCATATTTTCCCTAGTTATTTTTTAATGTAACCAGAAAAAGAAGTTGGGTTACGTGCGTTAAAATGAATTAAAAATTAAAAAAACAGTTATTATATCGTAATAGATTCATGGTCAGCAACGCACAAACAGATGTCGGATGTTGAGCATTGACTTTGAGATTCGATGAAATTTAAGCGAGGATCCGATGTGGAGGCCGAAGGGCGTGTCTCTTCCAACTGACGGGTTGGGATTGAGTTATGTTCTCTACCTGTGACCCGTTGAGGTAGCCGGTGAGCTTGCGATTATACGGACAAAGAGTTGTTCGGTGTCACACGCGTGAAAAAAAAAGAAGCGAGTTGTAGCCATGTAAAGATTGGCATGATTATGGATATAGTTGTGGGGCCATATCGGAGTTACCGCATTGGTATTGGTCAATCAAGCATAGAATGATGATATATTACATTTTTAAGAATGGGTCCGTCCTGGGTTTTGGATGTGACCGACCGTGCGCAGAGACACCTCTCCACCACCACGACATAGTTAAACTCACGGGAAGGGTACAGTTAGCAAGCGATGCAAGCGAGTCCGCATAAACGGGGTGTGGAGTTAATTTGGGGTGAGGGAGCACTTCGTGCGCGTGTCGGGGGCAGACATAGCCATGGATAGGTTCAACATTGAATGAACGTGCCGTATTTAAGAACCCGGATCGAGAAACGACATATCGTCCCGTTAGCAACCGATGCCGTTCGCTGGATAAAAAAATGAGCTGTCGTACTACGCCAGATTCCGACATGACAGCGTATTATTATTATTAACGAAATATTCAACGCTTCTTTAAATTCCATAAACTCCATCTATTATTATGAACTTGTTTAGTAACCGTATTAAGTAACATTTTAAACTTTAACGTTTTAATGTAAAACTCACAGCTTCATGAAGGACACGTCTGGCTATATTAACATAACCGATCTCAATTCCAGTTTAACAATCGTGCCCCACTCCGTTACGACTAAATATAAGATCGGAATATTAGCTAAATTAAAAATTACGTAAAACATAGACACTACATGTCCGTCATCTACTTAGAGGACGGCATTAAAATTCAACCAGACCAACAAACTATCTTATCGTAAAGTGATTAGAGTGATGCGCATCTTATATACACACGATGGGATTTGCGCTCTAGCATAGAATACACCGACATAAGCAGATTAAAAGTCTTATATCAACTAATGCCCAGAGAAATTCACGCTTACATGTTCCCGTGTTTTCTATAATACAGTTTATCAATATTTAGAAAACATACCTGGTCTCCGATCGTTATATTGACGTTCACGTGTCTGGCAGTGATCTTCCTGGCGGTCGACAATCTCCCACTGTAACCTGAACCTATATAATAAACACGTGACATATAATAATTATATAATAAACACGTGACATATAATAATTATATAATAAACACGTGACATATAATAATTATATAATAAACACGTGACATATAATAATTATATAATAAACACGTGACATATGATAATTATATGATGTATAAACACGTGACATATAATAATTATATAATGTATAAACACGTGACATATAATAATATGTACTTATATATGCTACCAAACGAGGTAGTATTAACCCTGTTTAACTTTGGTTTTTATATGTCCTAGTATCTGCCTATTGAGTTCCCACTGAAGAAATTTTTGAACTCTCATGCAGGCCTGCATTTTAGCCTTCTTATTTCTATTGTTTATGCTTACTTGCAAGAGGGAAACCTATCTTTAACTTTCTGTTCCCTTTTTAGTATTACATTGAGCTTATATGTATATATATATATATATATATATATATATATATATATATATATATATTCATATGTGTATATATATGTATGTGTATATGTATATATATATATATATATATATATATATATATATATATATATACGTTATATTAGAAGTATTATTTCGATTTTTTTTATTTCGATTTTTTTTTTGTAACCTGCGGGGGCCAGGAAATACCCGACTAGTAAACGGACGTGGCTATTTTACCCCTCTCGGAGTGTTGGACCCGTAAGACTTTGTATGGCTATCCATCTATGAGAAGGAAATCTCTGACAAAAAAACCTTGCTACCACCTATTTACGCCGTGGCAGTAAACCGTTGGGGAGGGAGACCTCCTTAGTCTGATCGACAACCTTCCTAAAGTTGGAATCTCGTAGAAAATAACCGGTTTGCAAACCTACAATTGCTTAAGGAGTAGATAGGTTCTGTCTATCGCCGGCCCTTGCACCCCTCCTTTGTTTATTAGTCAGGCGCAGAGGTAACAGTACAGGAACCTCTCTAAACACTCAGTGCCTAGCCTTGTTTCCTTACTAGGACAATGAACGCCGTTCCCCTTCTCTCTATTTGGGCAACTTGGGGAACATGTTCTCGTCATTAAGTCTTACATGACCAGTCTGGGGCTCTCCTGTTCCGACAGGTTGAGGGTACAGGTTAGACAGCTTGTCTGGCTGCTGTTTCCGACTGATAGGAAGGAGCCCAAACACTTGGGTAGCGCCAGGAACGGCTGCTCTATCATCAGTTGCATAATACCGTGGGTAGTTGTATGTGCCAGGTCGTGCACTTATCTCCGGTGGGCTTTCCCGAGGCCACAACCCCCATGTATTAGATCGTGACTAATGGACTGGTTGTGTGAGCTTATTGGCACCAAACAAGTACCCACCTTGGCCAACCCACTCTATAATCAAAACAAACATGTCATTAAAAAAAAGCAAACCTAAACCAGATACCCAACAAAAACACTCTCGCCTCCGCCCTTGAGGCTCTCCTTCACAAATATCCGGGGACTTAGAACCAACATCAACGACGTAGAAACCTTCCTCCTGACAAACTCCCCGGATATCCTAGCTCTAAGTGAAACTAACCTTCAATCCTCAATCTCCTCTCACCACTTTGACATGACTCTACCGTAAAGACTCTGACAAACATATGCACGGGTTAGGAGTTCATGTTCGGAACACCCTCACCGCTGACTAGAGAACAATCTTTAGAATCAGATGACCAAGACTATCTGTGCTTTAGATTGACTATACATCACAGCATCAGTTACTTATATTTCTTATACCGTTATCCGTCGACCTAGGACTGTACTCTGCTAAACTCTGTCTCTGAAATCATAGATAGAGCACTCTTAATGGACTCAAATGCCCAGATACATGTATTTGAGGAATGTAATGCCCACCACCGCGACGTGTTGGGATTCTCCAGCCTTACTGACGCAGCCGGCAACTCTCAGACTGTCAATGTTCCGACCCGCATCCCCGATCGAGTAGACCAACAAGCCTCACTTCTAGACCTTTTCTTGACGTCAATGCCCGAGGCTTGTGTAACGAAAGCTCAAAGCCCACTCGGGAATGCTGATCACATTGTGCTAAAGATACATATCACCCTAAAAAGTCGTCCAAAAGCTGATGAACCGTTGCTCAAAATAACAAGATACTACAAGCAGGCTGATTTTGAGTCAATCAGAGATCACATCATTGACGCCCCATGGAGGGAAACCTTCTCACTCCCGGCCGACCAGTGTGCAAACAAATTAACGGAAGGGGTCAAAGCAGGCATCGAAGCCTATGTCCCCATGCGAACGTTTTTAGCAAGCCCTACTCTCCCCAATGGTTCACCTCGGAATATGCAGCTGCCATTTCTAAGAGGCAACAAGCATTCTGTAAATTCGGCCGCCATAAGTCAGCTACTAATAGACATACATTTATAGAGTCAAGAAATAATTGCAAGGCCGTGATAAGTGAAGCGAAGAGAAGGTATAATGAGTTAACAAAAAAACGCATCCAGTCACAGAAACTAGGTACTCGTGATTTCTGGAAAATCTACAATAGTGTAGTGAATAATGGTCAATCAACGATTCACCCACTATCAAACCACAATGATGTCGTATGCACGGCCACTGATAAGGCTGAACTACTTGCCCAGCGCTTTGCTTCTAACTCTACTTTAGACTCAGATAACCACCCCCTCTCCAAATTTCCATTGCGGACCGAAGCCACACTTGATAACCTGGTCATCACCCCATCCCAGGTCAGAGACATCATAAAAAACCTTAACACCTCCAAAGCTTGTGGTCCTGATCTTATACCAGTATTAGTAATAAAGAAATGCTCTGCTGAACTGGCCCGTGTCCTCTCCAAACTCTACAATAAATGCCTAGCTGAATCTAGCTTCCCAGATAGCTGGAAAATTCGCTCTGTGGTACCAGTCTACAATAGTTCTGGGAATAGAACCGATCCTCACAACTATCGCCCAATCAGTCTGCTGCTGATCTTTGCTAAAATCTTCGAATCCTTAATCAATCTAGCGATAGTAAGGCACTTAGATAATGCTAAACTTCTATCTGACCGCCAGTATGGATTTAGAAAAGCACGATCTACCGCGGACATCCGAACGGTCATCTCTGAACGCATGTATCATACACTTGACAAGGCAGGAGAAGCCAGGGCAGTGGCGCTTGATATATCCAAGGCCTTTGACAAGGTATGGCATAAAGGGATTCTCCTGAAAATACGCTAATACGGTATTACTGGGCAATTTATTAATATAATCAGATCCTTCTTAGACAAAAGCAAAATCCAGGTTGTCCTTGATGGTCGTTTATCTAAGCAACATGACATAAATGCTGGTGTACACCAGGGATCTATCCTTGGACCTCTGTTGTTCCTGATCTATATACACGATCTCCCTGATGACACAGTGTCTGAGATTGGTTTATTTGCTGACGACACCACGCTTTACTCTCGACATGTTGGCAAAACCGACACAATCCTACCCGAGACATTGGCTGAATCCTTAGAAAATGACCTCGAGGCTGTAGTTGGTTGGGGTCACACATGGTTGGTAACATTAAATGCCGCTAAGACAAAACTTCTTTCCTTCAATAACTACAAAGAACCTCTCCAACCACCGATTGACATGGCTAATAACATCCTACCTGAGACTTCATCATTCAAACTCCTCGGCTTAACCTTCACAGGTAACATGAATTGGAAGAAATACATCGAAGACATTGCCAAGTCTGCCGCAAAGAAGGTTGGCTCCCTTTACCGTGCTAGTAAACTCCTCTCACCTGACATTATCCTGTATCTCTACAAAGCCACCATCCGCCCATGCATGGAGTATTGTTGTCACATCTGGGCTGGTGCATAATCTACTAGTCTCTCTCTCCTTGACAAGGTCCAAAAAAGAATCACTCACCTAATAGGTCCCTCACTGTCAACCAAGCTTCAGCCTCTGTCTCATCGCCGCAATGTAGCATTCTTGTGCTTGTTTTACAAATACTTCAATTGATTATGCTCCGATGAACTGGCTACTCTGGTGCCCCGTCGACGTAAATTCACTAGCCTAACTCGACAATCAACTAAATCTCATTCATTCACTGTGAAGTTCCACAGATGTTGGAGAGCCTTCTACTCAAATAGCTTCTTTACTTGTGTTGCTGGCCTCTGGAACTCCCTTCCTGTCCCCTGTTTCCCCAACAGTACAGACATGCAGAAGTTTAAAACTAATGTAAACAGACATCTCGCTGCACAGATCCCAATCTAAGTTTACTGCCCCCTACCTTCTCTCATCTTCTTTTTTATCAGTAGCCCCTTACGTCTACAGTGGCCTCCTGCCTTGTTTGGGGTGAACTATGTTAAAAAAAAAGTCAAGTCGCAAACCACAAAAGTTTAGGTCAGTTAATAAATCAATAAATACATTTTCATGTGAGTAGATGTGTTTATTTAGTCGAGTTCGTCTTTGGGCTGTACTTCAACAAGGGATCTGGCAAAGAGTACGTCCATAGGAGCCCCATAAAATCGAAATTATTCGTTCAAACCCGATGTCAGCACATCTCAAAGATGTATGGTCATTCTACTTGTTATATCAATATCTCTTCTCACATCCTTAGTCTGAAGCCAGTTTAATACACTTTGACTCCCATACAAGTCTATTGATGTAAAGGTATACGCGCCTGAAACCTGCCGGCCCCTTGTCTGCGCTGCATCCGGTAAATGTTTTCATCTTTTAACGAAGTGTATTCAACCATAGTATTACTAGATGACATACCTATCAATATTTGGCAAACACCTGATAATGAAAACAAAAGGTTTTACATAAACTTTTCAATTCAAAGTTTACAGCGTAAATATTGGGATAAAACATAACATATCACTTCCGTTAAAACTTATAAATATATTTGCTAGCTTTGGATATTTTTAAATTCTTATAGAAGTCAGATTTAGTGGAGCTATTTTTGACAGAGAAAATGTTGAATAAATGCGAACTTCTTATTCATTGATAACACCGCCATTACTATCAAAACAGCTCATTGTTTCTTAATTCAATACTACAATATCATCTTTTGAAATAGTGTATACAAAGTATGAAGCAAAATACAAACACAAACACACCCATTCTGTGTTAATCATTTGTTATTTTATTGTCTAATTCTTCTATATTTCTGCACTAGTTTTCTACATCTTAACAGTAATTAATAACAATTATCAACATGGAAAGAAAGTAATATCGTACTGTTTACTTCATCAGTTTGCAGTCTCCTAAGTTGTACACAGTTCTAGATTTTGGGGTGAATTGGTGTCTTAATATCTTGCTTTGCCTTCCAGATATAGTAATTAGTTTGAAAATATTAAATTTAACGGTCTCAGCCGTCAACAAATGGAAATTAGTGATGAGCATCTGAGACATTGCATGCTCTATGAAGTCAAAAACGGAAACTCATCTTCAGAAGCTACAAGGAATATTGAAACTGTCTATGGGATAAATGTTCTGAATGATCGAAAATCCAACAATAGTTTGCGAACTTTCCTTCTGGAGACTTTAACCTGTCAGATTGGCGACGTTAGGGAAGGCCAAAATCAATTGATAAAGACGCCATTAAAGATACCGTGACGGCCAATTTAAAGTTATTCCGCAATTATGTCATGCTTTCACGAGTTAAAAAAAGTTTCAAAACTTAGATTCTGTGTTCCCCACGATTTGACCGACACTCAACGAAATCAAAGATTGACTTTTTGCACATCTTTGCTTTCCAGGAATCATCGAGAAACATTTTTACAATGAATTGTGACTGGAGATGAAAAATTGGTTCTTTACAATACCCAACACAAAATAAATTGGTTAGACCGAAACCAAAGTCCACAGACGCACAAAGAAGGTTGTGCTCACTTTACGGTTGTCTATAAGATGACTGATACAGTATGAGTTACTAGAGCCTAATCAAACAATCACAGCAGTAAAATATTGTTCGTATCTAAGAATTGATCTATCAAAAAACGACCAGCATTACTCAATTAGAAGGGTGTAGTACTTCAGCATGATAACACAACACTCACTAAAGAAAAAGGTCATAAGTTTCAATTGGGAAGTTCTGTCTCATACGCGTTATTCACCTGGCATTGTTCCATCCGACTACGATCTTTTCCGGTCGTTGCAGCATCACTTAAACAATAACATTTATGAAAATGACGACCAACTAAAAAATGACCTAAATTTTTTTTTCTAAAAAATCAGATGATTTTTTGAAGAAGGCATCAAGAATCTAGTTGATTATTGGACAGAAGACATATTAAATCATGAAACTTATTGTAAGAATTAAAAATGCCTTGATGTGAATGTTTTAGATGAATAAATGTGTTGGAGGAACACAACATAACTTTCTTTTCAACCTGATATTTATATAAGGAAAATGCTAAACTCCCAAAGTATGTCTTAATATATGTTCAGTAATTTTAAAGGGAGGTCATTCAAATGAAAACTATTAGTTTTTAAAATGTAAACAAATTTATATTAAGTATATGTTATGTAAAAATAATACGTATATATAAGTTAATAGCCGCCGAATAGAGTGGTGTGAGTTGCTCGTATGAAATAAAATTGTAATTTACGATTACAGATATGCATTACGGTTTATTTTATGTGTCAACTTTCTTTGCTAAACTAACTTCATAGGTGAGTCCTGCGCGGTCACGTTATTCTAAAATCAATTTTATAAGGAGAAGATGGCTGCAATTCTCTGCCAGAATATAACATGCAGAATGTCATTCCTGTACGAATTTTTTACATTTGTTTTAACTTTCATTTTTATATCAACCAAATTATTTTTTCCTTGCATCAGCCAAAAATATCAAAAATAAAAAGTGATACGTATATTAATTACATAAAATATGTCTTACTTATATTCAGCGATGCGAATCAATAATAGCGATGAAGAGAATCACTCAACAATGAGAACTAAATTGAAAAAGTTTCCATTTTTTTATCTATATGCATAAATAAACTATTTTGACAGCCTTCAATAAAATGGTCTACTTGAACAGGTGTAATTAAGTCTCTTTCTTTTACGTTAAATGATAGTTCCGAAAGCAATGAATTATTTCAATTATGTCAAGAATTCAATCGATTGTAAACGCATTCTGTTTTTTCTCTCCGTGTCATATTGACAACTAAATTATCTGCGTGTATAAAATAAGAAAACTGTCTTCTATTTTCACCAGACAGCTGTCAATATCGATGGGCACAATTTAATGTCATGGTTTTCGAAAATAAAAAATATTGATTAGTCGTTTATTTCCTCAAATAGGTAAAATATATATATATGATACTTAAGAATTGTTTGTCTACATGAATGTTTATTTGTCTGAACATAGCTTCTACTAAGAACTTAAATACATTTACGAGAAAAGTAGCATTACACTTTATTTTTCATACTAGAAAAAATACCCAGAACAGCTTAAAACTAGTTATGCCATCTTTACGGAGATAGAAATCAAAATATTATACTACTAAATATTATGGCTCGAATCATGAATCCAATGTTTATCAAAATACATTAGATCTCAATGTTTAGAAATAAGAGTTTGAGTTTAACGTGTCTTAGGAAGAACCTGAACTCCACGGTATCTAGCTTAATCGGTGTTTAATGACGATGGATGTAATTTAAGACACATCTGGAAAATTTCAATTTTAAATGAAAGACTGTGCTCACATTAAGCTCCTAAAAATCATTGAAACTAACTTAAAAGAAACCAAATTTCGGGGATATTTATTATAGATGTCTACCAACTTTGTTAACATTCTTACAAATACCGGTGGAATCTTAATTTTCACGTAGGATATAAATCATTTTCTGTTACTATTTTATTCTTTAGAATGTTAAAGTGCAAACTTAATTTAAATCATAACTTGTGTTTCTCCGGTCGGCCTCTTAATACACACGCTTTGTTTTCTATGCCTTCTTAAGCCGAGGAGTATTCACTACCTACAAAGGTCTGCTACAGTCACTTTAGATAAAGTATCATTCGATTAATTAATTTAACAGGTTATTACAGCGGGAAGATGACTTAGTCGTGATGTTATGCTCAAAAGCAAAAAAAGGATAGAAACAGATACTTATTTAACAGTGCATTTATTTGGTTGATTTTAACGATTGTCAGAAACTATTACGATGTGTGGCAACCATCCGAAACCTCGCAACTTCACGCTTTCAATAAAGCGTATGACGTAGCTTCCGCTAAACAATTCATCAATCATTTCCAGTACATGATCCATTTCCAACGAATAGTTATCGGCTTGATTTTTACTGAGACTTATCTACAATACATCCTGTTATTTGTTCACAAGGGCACAATTTATTTTAACAAATAGATCTATTAGCTGAGATATTTACGAATATCTAACACAAAATGGCAGCGAATTGAGCATGATTGTTGCATGATTATATGTGATTATGTCAAAATAATATTGAAACCTAGTTTTTCTACATAAAGCTAGAGTCAGAATTACTCGGAATACCCCTATATAGGGGTAGGAGTAGAATTACAGCAACATCTCCAAGAGGTCGTGTCACAGACAAAAATCTCTAGTGATATGTAGAGGATACGTTTATAAAATATTTTTTCTGGAGAACGAGATGTTCCTTTCCCCTATGAGAGTTTCGCTAGTGACATCATGTATGCATAGTGTTAATTGAATACACACCCAGAGAATTCAGAAAATCATTGGTCAACCGCCAAATGTTCGTGTACTACTTTTAGAATGACCTTTTTTTTGAAGATGAAGAAGACACACAAGTGGAAAGATAACAGACACGTGCTACGTGTCATCTACCCAACAAGACTCTAGCTGTGTATGTCATGAGCCAGCTGGAATCGAGTAATTGTTAAACTGTAACGGTACATGCTCGTACATGGTGATTTTGAATTCTATTTAGCATACATGAAAGATAGAGTGGCATAGAGAACACTGAAATGATCAACATTGAAAATAATCTATTATTTGATTGAAAAATACTTAATTACACCTGTTCATGTAGACCATTTTATTGGAGGCTGTCAGAATAGTTGAGTTATGCATATAGATAAAAAAAAAACTGGAAACTATTTTCAATTTAAGTCTCATTGTTGAGTGATTTGATTGATTGTCAAGGTCAAGAGTTGCAGAAAACCACGAACTGATTGATATCATTTCAAATGCACATACGTTATCCTTCTTTACCGAGCGGTGCCCTTGAGATCCTACACGCATCCTACTAATAAGTATACGAATACTATCACAACTATTACCATTACTCATATTACAACTGCTAAAAAATGAAAATTGATATACTCCAAAAGTATTCAATATAATTGATCAAAATATGACCTGTACGATGTGCGATAGATGTCAATATCCTGCAATAGCTACTTAATATACGAGAAATAATTAACACCTTCATATATATTCGATAGAATGGAACCAAATTTTACATGAATATCTATATGTCAGCTTTCTTCTAAAAGCAGTAATGCTGGTTGATGGAATGTATATATAATATCGCATGTGTTCTTCGAAATTATGTAGTCTATTCGCTGCTTCTTTTGTTCCAGCTCGTTTTACTCGTATGTCTCGTGGTCTCCATCAATTCGCTGTTTTGATACCTAATTATGATGCAACTAACAATTCAAGAAGCGTATTTCCAAATACGGCACGCTTGTGGAACTCTCTTCCTGCTGACTGTGTTTCTCCTACTTATAGCCTTGGTAAGTTAATAGGTATCTCCTGTCTTTGCGATAATCATATTTCGTTGATGTTAGCTCCTTACATGAAATGGCATCATGCGTTTACTTGAAAAAAGTAGTGGCATATGAAATCCTGTTTATGGAATTGAGATATCGTAAGCGGAGATTTAGCTGGTATTATCAGTTCGAATGTAATTTAAGTGACGTTTATAATTTAATTTGATGCTACTAATTACATGTTATCAATATATGATTTTAATTACAAAACATGTTTTGTTTATTTATATTTTTTCAAATTTCAAATTAAATACATGTGGTTGTTGTAGGAGCAATTCTGTGCCATTTTGGCAAAGAAACTACTACACATAAAATAATTATTCACTAGTAGTAGTTGTTCAGTTGTGTGAGTAATGGTTGTTTGAGTATGTCAGAAAAAGTTAGGGGCACTCACCTTTCAACGGCCACTGACGGAGTGACTTGAGACCAAGAAGCGAGTGCCTTGCTTGCAGTTGTTTTTATTCCATGATCAACGTCACGTGTCACTTGTCTGCCATAAATACAGGCTGGTGCACACGTTACGGGGTTAATTTTTCTACTTTTTCTTCCCTTCTTTGCCGGCTTTTTTCTTAGGCAAGTGTTGTTTTCCTTGGCTAAGATCTCTCTTATTCAGATCTTTAACGATCTATAATTTCCCGAAATTTACTTCTACAACTACCTGACCTAGCACAGGAATACACAGTGCGAGGTCGCAACATCGGCAATCTGTTGCAACCATATCAAGGTAAGGCGTTTTCCTTCTTTTTCTCTGCTTCGTCAGTTGCCGTTGTTGGATTAAGTCGTTTTCATGTTTTCCTGTTAAGGTTAGCACCCCCCCCCTCTCGTGCCGGTACTTCCCACTGGAAATCGGCACAGCAGTAGTATTTTAACACTTTTTGTTACAGCATATCAACATTCCTGCACAAATAAACAACACATATTAAAAGATTCATTGTATATAGAATTAATTGGAAGCATGTTTCTATTTTTCCCGATCGTTTGGTGAGATATACTGCGATCATAAATTTCCCAACCTTATCAGTGAGGTAAAAAGCATAATCACTCCTGTAGAATCATGACTGTAGTAGTAGTAGTAATATTAATAGCAGTAATATTACTTGTATTAGTATAAGTAGTGGTATTCCAGTATACGTCGCTTCTTTGACGACAGTATGATCAGATTTTCCAATTTTAATTGTAGAGCTTACCAGGATGTATCATGTTAAGTGAAGTGCAAATGTAAAAAGAAAATACGCTATTAGTTATTTTTCAGTTAGGAAAAGCAGGGGATGTATTGTTTTATAAATTGTGTTTATTTACTTTTTAGAAAAAAACTGGCAAAGGAATAAGATCATATAAATAGACATATATATATATATATATATATATATATATATATATATATATATATATATTTAAATACATTTTTCGTGGTACAAAATGTAATAACGGCGAGGAATACGGACGTTTGGGACATTTTTTTAGGGGGGGGGGAGAATGAAACAAGTATTAAAACGAGAGGAAATAATTTGTAAAATTCATATATTTATATATATATATATAAATATATATATATATATATATATATATATATATATATATATATATGATTATATTTATAAATACATATTTATCATGAATATGTATATATTTGTCAAATTGTAGTAGTACAGGGTCAACCGGAAATATGCCAGCCACGGAACTGCACTAAAATGTACAATGTTTTTTTTGCAATCTAGATATATTAGCTGTAAATACAGTTCATGAATAATTTTAAATCATGAATGTCCAACAGATATTATATTTCAGATAACCCTTTGCAAAGAAATCTTGGGGATGAAGCTCCGGTGAGTGTGAATCCCTTCATGGTCACACAACCTACGAATAAAACGATCGTCAATGTGCCCCGTTATATCACTGGTTTATTTGTAGAAAATGTGGTTAGATTTCAGAATGCATTTTAAATTTAATTAACTCGTGAATGTGCAACAATTTCGTCTCACACGCGGAATAATAATAATAATAATAATAATAATAATAATAATAATAATAATAATAAAAATAATAATAATAATAATAATAATAATAATAATAATAATAATAATAATAATAATAATAATAATAATAATAATAATTTATATTTTTTCATCTGGTTAAACCGGATAATTCTTTTACACCTGCCGATGTTGCCATTCATTGTCGTATTGTCTTGTATTCTTTTTTTAATAGTTGTAACACTGATCACCAGCATATGTAGCTGCAACAATAACATCAGAACATCTAATTATAATAATTAATGAGAACGCTTACAGTACATGTTGTAAACATCATAAAACATGTTCAAACGGAACTTTAACAGAAGACATTCCAATCATGCATCAACACACATAAATACATTTTTATGTGAAAGTAGTTTGCGCTTGCTCAATAAAATAGCCGTCTTTATTATCTGAACGTGCCATCTAATAACGACTATTAATACCTACTTATGTCTTACAAGTGCTCTAAATTGTACGTAGGAGACACGCACAGCACATTCCAATTTAGAAACTACGCACATCGTTGAGGAGGTTCTATGTTGTGTAATGGAATATTTAAATTCATATTAGCAGAAATATAATTTCCGCAATAGATAAACATTCGTTTTGCCGTTCTTTTTTTATACTTTTTCTGGTGATTTCGAAAATATTTATGTAACCTTGTTGGTGAGATGAAGTAGTAGTCAGCAGGACTGACTGTATGCTTGGCGTGTCATTTGCCAGTCCTGTCATAACTATTGCACCAATTTCAAGTAGAACATCGAAACATTTCCCGATCAGTTTTGTGTGTGGGTTTCTCATTCTAAACATAGAAACTCAACATCTGAATGCAGCAATCTAAAAGAAGTCGAGTACACTTATATAGATCGTGACTTCTGTGAAACTGCAGCATAGCGTGAAGCCATGTTCAGTTTATTGTCATATATATATATATATATATATATATATATATATATATATATACTAAGCTATGAAAATATATTCATGGCAATTAAGCTACATATAGGCTCCCGCGTTTCATCCCTGGGGGAATCTTCAGGCTAAATGAAACGCGAAAGCCGATGTGTAGCTTAATTGCCATAAATATATGTTCATAGCTTACAACCTAGCTCTCCTTACGTATCGAACACTGTTGAAGTAAATACTTGAAATTGATACATAAAAAATGTATCACCTTATTAAATTGTATGTGGATACATGAAATACTAACAATTATATATATATATATATATATATATATATATATATATATTTATATATATATATATATATATATAGTAAGCTATGAACATATATTTATGCTAATAAAGCTACACAGAGGTTCCCGCGTTTAATCCCCGGGTGAAATCTTCAGGTTAAAATGCATTGAGTTATTTTTGCCGGGTGTTTCTATATACACAGCTAGTTAAATAAACACTCACGATCTTTGTTGTTCTCTCAGCCAATCGTTGGGCTTCCCATGAACAAAGAACCAGTTAGTGTTACTTTCTATATCCTGTTCTATTATTATGTTTCATATAGAGTGGCCTATATCCTGTTTCTTTGTTGTGTCAATATAATGGGTGAACTAATTTTTACACGTGGTTTCCTTGAATTTCTATTTTAGGTATTATTTTTTTTATTTTGAGGTTATAGTTTAATTTATTTTTTTTAGATATGTGTTTAATTATTTATTTATGTATGTATTGTTAGGCTTTGGTAAATTTATTTTTTGTAGGCAGTTACTTGCTATCTCACTTATACAGTTTAATAGATGTTGGTGGTATTAAAGTTTAGGATTTCAATTTTTTCATTCAGACATAGATTATGTCTGAATAAAAAAATGAAATGCTAAACTTAAAAAAAGACAAAAGACGCTAGGCTCCGCCTTTCGAGTAAGTGTACGTTAATGTCAAAGACTGTCTGTGGCGATTCATCGCGGTCGTGTGGGCATAGGTGTTAGGCTTGTAATTCTAGGCTGTATCTACGAACTGCGTTCGAACTCATTCGACCGCTTGCAACCGCCGCTCCTGCACTGATGAGGATGGAAAACCTCACGTTAGTATATATATATATATATATATATATATATATATATATATATATATATATATATATATATATTACAATTAAGTCAAAGTGAAACCGTGTAGAGTCCAAAGTTGGTCAGCTCCCTAACAGATCCATCTCTAACAAGACTGTTGGCTTGAAAGTTTCTCAGGTAGAATAGATTTCCAGTTGTACGACACCTAATGTAAACACCTATATCGCAATCCTGAAAAGCATACTATGTTGGTTGGTGTATATCACCCTACCTCACTTGATTATCAATGGGAATTTCATCCGAGAGCTGACCACTTTAATTAGTTCGACTTTCAATACAAATATTAAGTTGATTGAATTTCTCATTAAACGCCATATTTTCCAAGCACCTTCCAGACAGCCTCGCGTTTGACTGTGTCAAATGTCTTTGTTAAACATACAAACACCTTACAAAAAGTGCCATGCTGTCCTATACACTTTTCGAAAAGCTGATTAGCTAAGATATCTTCATATACAGTCAAACGGACATATATACTTTTGCAATCGGTTAAGCAAGAGCCGTGGAATTACCTTTCTAACGGGTGATAGCAGTGAAATACCACGGACATTTCCACAATCTGACTATTTAGCTTTTTCTGTGTACAACATAATCAAGATGGCATAAATCTAGTATTGGGTAACTTAGTCACATTGCCATACCGACTACACCAAAGGGTTGACCGCATAATTAACATTCATACAACCGTATTTCAAAAGCTCAGCAAGAATGTCAAATAGACCAATAGCTGTATTTGTGTTCATCTGTTTTATGCACTAAACTGATAACTCGGGGGTTTGTACTGCATCAGGATCTGTTCGAACGGATTACTAAGGGATAGTATCCACTGCAGCAGCATCGACGTTGGATGGAAGGTGAGAGAGATGGCGAAGGTGTCCATGCTATCGATGCATAATTTCATCTGAAGTCTTCAACAAAGTTGTCCAACTTTTCGCAAGGAGTGTAGTTGAAGAGGAGCTCGGGCCACATGCCTGACGATGCAAGGCATACACCGTCTTAACATCCATGCAATCATAGCCAGTCTGTATCTCTTTGGAAATGTAAGTTCACAATTTGTTTTAATTTGGCGTACACAACGCTGAAAAGTAGGTAGTAAGAACTGATCTGTTTAGAGATGGAGAGTTTGGAAATCCAAAATGAATGTGTCGTTTCTCGCCCATGTGTAGGTTACATTTACTGAATTTATCAGCAAACAATGACCAGTGTCTTAGAACCATCAATCCAAGTACCTCTACATCTGTGTTGTACATGGTATGTCTAGCTCTCTCCTAATCGCAATCAGAAATATGTACCTGGTCAAAGCCAGATTTGAGGGAACTTCTTACGACTGGAGCGTTCAACTTAGAGAGATACACACGCTTAAGTACTTTAACTTCATTTAAACGATTTTTCCCGCGAATAAAAATGTTGTGATCAGTATAACAGTCGATACAACACATTAATCCGATAGTGCAAAAGTTTCTTAGAGCACCACGTCTACATACCACGTAATCAAATAAATGGGCATGCTTAGACTGCGGATCGAACCAGGTTGGCTTGTTCCCCCGGTTAAAACAGGTGTTAGTGATAACTAGATCCAACTCACTACATAGTCTAAGGAGAAAGAGACAATTTGCATTGGCCAAGAAATGTCATATGGACCTAAGAGGGAAACGGTTTAATTGCCCAAGCTGACAGGCGCATTGAAATCATCAATGATTGCAAAACTCTCGGAACAAGACAAAACAGTTATAATTGATCGAAGTGTATGGAAGAAAGAAGTAATATAATTTTCAAGTGAAGCAATCGTCTTCCCATAGACGTATAAGATATCCATATATCGACCAGCAGCAATTTGATTATACGCTCATTAATGCAAACGGCCTGTTCACTCTCGTTAATTAAGGAATTATTAACAGCAAATCCTACACCAGTTTCACGTGTCTCTCTGTTTCGATTTACCAGACCAGAGAATTATTTAGTCTAGATTTCGATCAAAACAGGTCTCAGAAAACGCCGCAATGTCCAAATTGTACCTCCGTATTCTCTGGACAAAACTGCCGTGCAAAGTTTAAGTCTGTTTCCGTTGTCAATAAGTGTTCCCACATTCTAAAATAAAGCTGCGGTGAGTATCGTTTAGCATAATTTACATTGTTCCTGCTACTATGGGCATCCATCATTGTCTAAAGGAGTATCTGTACAAGCATTGTTAATATAAGGAGTGTAAGCTTTGTATGACAGCTAAATCTCTCACTCTGTTCAAAATGTATAGAACCAGCAACAAGCAAACGCCAGACAGCTAGTAAGACAATGAACTGTAGACCAACAGGATATAAGGAGTGATCATCTTGAATTTAAAATCAGGGATTTACATCTCCTTGGAGATGTTGCTATAACTACGGCTTACGGAACTCCCCTCTGCACCCTATGTTATTTGACCCATGATAGGAACTAAAGTTGCTGGCTACAAGAGCGTATACTATACGCCGGTGGGGTATGTGTGTCTCAATTAACAGAGCAACGAACCTCGGGGTTTTTTGTAGGCATTACTTCACCATTATTCTTTGGTTCAAAACTGTCAACTAACAAAAGAGTGAAAATTCAGTGTGACGGCGCTAAACACTCGCCGTTCACCATATCCCCGTTGGTGCAGCAGTACTCACGATTGCAAGTAGGGCTGGTTTGCATGAGAGAAGCTCTATTTTTTCCTAGGACAACTTATTTGTTTTGACACATACCCAAACACAACACCTTGAGCATACATACACACACACACACACACATAAACGCACTTGCTTGTGTGTATCTTAGTCTTATATATAGCAGCGAATCACTGGCAAGTGTTTTTGTTTTCAACATTCGCAACGAGAATATTTCTGCTGTTAATAGTCGTTAATACAAAACCGAATACGTCGTTGCGTCTGCTTCTTGCCCACGACGCTCACAATTCGCGAATCATTTGGTGATATTAAAAATACAAAAAGTGTATATGTGAATTTCTTTTTTAAATTAAAAAAATATACGCGTTTTTGCTTATTTTTGTTGCTTTCGTAAACGATGTTTGTATATATGGGTTATTAATAACAAACGTTCAAATCGAGACGTTTGAATGTTTAACTTCATCAAATAATACGCGAATTGATAGCGTCGTTTACACAAGCAACACCACGAAGCAGATCGACTATATATATATATATATATATATATATATATATAAATTATTTCACCCGAAACAAGACAGGCCGCAACTGTACAGGTAAAGGGTTACCGATATTTAGAGTATAGGTTTTTGGTATCACTACAAGTTTAGAGCAGTGTAGCGGATGTCTGTTTACATTACTTTTAAACATCTGTATGTCGGTACTGTCGTGGAAACAGGGAGCAGTGATGGGGTTCCAAAGACCAGCAACACGAAGAAAAAAGCTATTTGAGTGGGAGGCTCTCCGGCATCTAGGGCCAACACAGTGAATGGATGGGACTTAGCTAAGTGTCGAGTTGGACTTGTGAATTTACGTCGAGGGGACACCAGAGTAGCGAGTCTATCAGAGTACAATCCATTGAAGTATTTGTGAAACAAGCACAATGATGCAACATTGCGGCGAGTGGATAGGGGTGCAGCTTGGTGGATAGTAACCTATCAAGTTGCCGACTCTTTTTTGGACCTTGTCTAAGAGGGAGAGACAAGTGGATGATGCACACCCCCAGATGTGGCAAAAATACTCCATGCATGGGTGGATGGAAGCTTTGTAGAGATAGATGATAATGACAGGTGTGAGGAGTTTACTAGCACGGTAAAGGGAGCCCACATTCTTTGCAGCAGCCTTGGCAATGTATTCAATGTATTTGTTCCAATTCATGTTACTTGTGAATGTTAGGCCTAGGAGTTTGAAAGTGGAACTCTCAGGTAGGGTGTTATTTGGAATGACAATCGGTGGTTGGAGAGGTTTCCTGTAGTTATTAGAGAGAGTGTAGCGTTGTCCTTGCGGCTTTAAAATGTAACAACCAATTCATGACCCCACTCCACAACAGTCTGGAGGTCATTTTCTAAGGATTCAGCCATTGCCACGGATATGATCGCGTCCGTTTTACCCACATAACGAGAGTAAAGCGTAGTGTCGTCAGCAAATATACCAATCTCAGACTCTATGTCATCAGGGAGATCGTTTATGAATATCAGAAACAATAAAGGTCCAAGTATAGATACTTGGGGTGCACCAGAATTTGTCATGTTACTTAGATGAACAGACATCGATTACAACCTGCATCTTTCGTTTTGTTAGGAAATATCTAATTATATCAAGGATGTGCCCAGTAATACCGTATGAGCGTATTTACAAGAGAGTCCCTTTATGCCAAACATTGTCAAAGGCCTTGGATATATCAAGTTTTTCTAGTGTATGATACATGCGTTCATAGATGCTCGTTATGTGGTCTGCAGTAGATTATGCTTATCTAAATCCTTGCTGGCGGGCAGAAAAATGTGTAGCATGAAGTAAGTGCCGGACTATCGCTAGATTGATTAAAGATTCAAATACTTTAGCAAAAATCGGGACTAGACTGATTGGGCGGTAGTTCTTAGGATCAGTTCCATCCTCAGAATTATTGAAGATTGTTACAACAGAGGACATTTTCCAGCAATCGGGGAAACAAGATGCAGCTCAGTGTTTGTTGTACAGGTTTGAGAGGGCAGGGGCGAGTTCAGCAGAGCATTTCTTTATTACTATAACACCGACAAGGAGTAAATACCTCAAATTCAACTAAAGCTTGTTGGTAGAATGTTAGAAAGAAACAGCTAAGTTCTTAATGTATTGTTTATGAACTATCTCTATCTTAAATTATTGCATATATTTGAGTTGTTGCGTTAAAAGAATAATTTTTCCGCAGGGTTTTCGTTTCATTTTCTTCTTGGTCTACGACTCTTCATGTGTTTTTCATTTTCTTTTTTGTTATTGATAATGTTCTGCGAGTTTTTTCATTGGAGGGGTCAAGGCATTTTAGGTTGGGGAGGCATCCGCTATCAATGCAGTTTTTTTTTTAAAGGAGAGGTCCTAGCGTAGCCTTCTAGCCTGAGGTTTGTGAATACCCACGTGTTGATACATTTATATCGACCACCGACGACGAGTGGAGACCTCAAATTCAACTATAGCTTGTATGCAGAATCTTAGAAAGAAAATAGCTAAGTTCTTAATTTCTTATTTCTGAACTGTCTCTATCTTAAATAATTGCATATATTTAAGTTGTAATGACTAGTTAGTTAAACAATATTTTTCCACATAGCGCAACAACAACATTGCCTTTTATACTTTAACGTCATAGCTAAAGTGCACTTAGTTTGACCTACTCAATAGTATATGACCCCCCACACACCCCATATGGCCGGTGTAATGCCTCTACAACACATTTCACTTGTAATAGTGTGAGAGACATTTATCTTTAGTCCTTTATGATATTTACAAGCCGGTGATTAGACTTATTCTATATATATATATATATATATATATATATAATTAGATTTTTCACTTATAGAATAGATAATTCAGTGAAGACCGGGGGGGGGGGGTGCCAAGACAAACAAGCTCGATGATACTCAATTACAGAGTACCGAGCATTTATATACGATTTTATAAAGGCTTATTAAATCATTCTTTTCAGGACACCAATGATCACCATTAAATATTTTTTCTTACAAATATTATTTATTCAAATTAAATGTTAACATTTAACATTTAATTTGAATGAATAATATTTGTAAGACAAAATCTTTAATGGTGATCATTGGTGTCGTGAAAGGAATGCTTTGGTAAGCCTTCATAAAATCGCATATATATATATACATACATATATATATATATATATATATATATATATATATATATATATATTTACGGATGTGTGCATATGTGTATGGAAAAAAACTTTTTGTAACCTGTGGGGGCTTAGAAATACCCGACTAGTAGACGGGTGCAGGCTATCCTCTCTCAGAGTGTTGAACTCATAGACATTGTCAGGATATCCATCTAAAAGAAGGAACTCTCTGATAATTAAACCTTGCTACTAACCATTTACGTCTTGGCAGCAAACCGTTGGGGAGAAAGGCCTCCTTAGTCTTGATAAACAACCGTCCTAGAGCTGAGATCTCGAACAAAGTATCGGTTTGCAAACCTATAATTGCTTAAGGAGTAGAGTCGTTCGCACTCCTTATTTGTCTATTAGCCAGGCGTAGAGGTACAAGCACTGTGACGCCTCTGATCACGCCTGGTACTTGGCGTTGTTTCCTGACTAAGACAATGAACGCCGTCTCTCTTTCTCTCTATTCTGGCAACTTAGAGAAAGTTTTTTGTCACTAAGTCTTACATGACCAATATAGGTCGCTCTTGTTCCGACAGGTTGAGAGTACAGCTTAGACAGCTTGTCTGGCGGCTGTTTCTGACTGGTAGTATGGAGCCCAAACTCTTAGGTAGCGCTAAGAATGGGTGCTCCGTAAACAGTTGCATAATATCTTGGGTAACTGTACGTGCCATGTCGCGCATGGAAAGGGACCCTACAGTTATCTCCGGTAAGCTTTCCCGAGGCCACACTCCCTATAGACCAAGTCACGACTATTCACTACTCGACTCTGTCTCTAAAAGCTTAGATAGAGCATCCTCACTCGACTCGAATGCCCAAATACATGTATTTGGGAGTTTTATTGCACACCACTGAGACTGGTTGTGATTTTTGCAGCTAAGAATTCTACGTGTATTTTCTCCTCCGCTCACGACTTCTCACAGGCTGTCACTTTTCCGACCCGCCTTCCAAATCGCGCAGACCAGCAAGCCTAACTTCTCGACCTGTTCTTGACCTCACTACCTGAGGTTTGTGTGTAATGATACATATCACCTTAAAAAAACTCGTCCAAAAGCTGAAGAGCCGTTGCTTTAAACGACCATAAATATCAGCAGGCTGATTTTGAATTCCTGAGGGATCACATCAGCGACGCTCTATGGGGTGTAAGCTTCTCACTGCCTGCTCATCAGTGTGCACATGAGCTAACCGAATGGGTCAAAGAGGCATTGATTCTTATGACCCCATGCGAAAATCTTTCAGCAAACTCCACTCTCCTCAATGGTTCACCTCAGAATGTGCAGCTGCTATTCCTGAAAGGCAAAAGGCATTCCGTAAATTCAGCCGCCATAAGTCAACTGCGAACATAACAAAATTGTAGAGGTAAGAAATGATTGCAAAGTAGTGATAGATGAAGCAAGTAGAATGGTATACAGAGATAACGAAAATACGCATTTAGACACATAAACAGGTACTTGTGATTAATGGAAAATGTGTATTAGTGTGATGAACAATAGTCAATCGACAATTCCCTCGCTATCAAATCACAACGAGGTTGTTTGCACGGAATCTGATAAGGCTGAACTACTTCCACAGCGTTTCGCCTTAAACAGAAACAGATGGCAGACAGGCTGTCTAACCTGTACCCTAAACCTGTCAGAACAAGAGCGACCCAGACTGGTCATGTAAGACTTAGTGACGAAAAATCTTTCCCCAAGTTGTCCAAATAGAGAGAACGGAAAAGGCGTTTATTGTCTTAGTCACGAAAAAAGGCCAGTCACTGGGTGTTTTGAGGTGTTCCAGCGCTGGTACCTCAGCGCCGCTAAATATCTGCGTGGGCATATCTCACAGTAATCCATTGGGGATTGAACACGCATAGCACTTCAAGTACGTATATCCGACTTTTCTCATGAATTGTAAGTGAAGTATTTTGATATATTTAGTACTTTACCATTCTCTGTCTGTCTTTCTGCATGCCTGCCTCCCTGCCTGCCTGGCTGTCTTCCTCTACAATGTGCTCCCTCTCCCATAAATGTATCTCTCTATATATACTTATATATATCTATATATATATATATATATATATATATATATATATATATATATATTAATCTCTCTATTTATGTCTCAAAATATATATTTATATATATATATATATATATATATATATATGTATATATATATATATATATATATATATATATATATATATATATATATAATTAATGAGTACGCCTCCTTCTGTGTGTGCATGGCTATCCCAAACACGAAGACATACTAGGCAGTGTACTTGAATATAAGTGAATTCACAGGTGCAAGATTCGCTTTAAAAGAGTGATAGATATTTTTCTAACATGTTACACAATAAAATTCATCTATTTATAAGCCTTTATTTAAGAGTATTACCAGCTATCTGAATAGCTCAGTGGATAAAATATATAACTGAAAGGTTAAATGTTTCTGTTAAAGTAACTCTACCTAATATAATGTTGCATATAATGTTAGCTTACACTCTAACCTGGCCAACGCCAAATAATGTTGCTAGTAATAAAACATAACTGGTAATTTAAGTAGATGTAATATGTAACGGCTCTTTGTTTGTGTCTGTTTTCCTCTATTTATCTCACTCTCTTATTATCTCACTCTCTTTTTGTATCTCCCTATATCTAACAATATCTACTCTTAATACAACGAAGAGGGGCTATACCACAGTTTCTAACTGCCCGTCCCCAATAATTTGTGTAAACGTAATAATTTCATTGGGGAACTTCTAACTACTTATTGTAGATTAAATCTATGTGTGCTTTAGCTTTGCAACGTTCATTAGCTTGTCTTCCCCTGCTTTCACATGTTGGTCCAGGGTTCCCTTCTATCTTGAACGATCATCTGCATGGCTTTCCCAACACCCGATACTGATGTCGATCGCCTTCATGTCCCTAGCTTCATCTGTTTATTTAAGTGTATGCGTTCGGAGATGACTGTTAGGATATCAGCAGTGGAAAATGCTTGCCTAAATCAATACTGATTGTCAACAAAGTGTTAAGCATTAAACACGTACCGGGCTATTGCTAGATTTATTAAGGAGTCACATATTTTAGCGAACAGCGAGAGTACACTGATGGGCTGATAATCCTGAGGGTCATTTCTATCTCGAGAATAATTTGAAGACTGATACAACACAGTCAATTTTCCGCCAATTAGAGAAGGCATTTCTTGTAGAGTTTTGAGAAGACATGAGACAGTTCAGAGAGCGTTTCTTTATTAGTATTACTGGTAGAAGACTAGCCATATATGCATTGGGTCTGTTAAGTTTATTATGATGTATAGCACATGAGAGGAAGTTGTTTGCGGAGTTCAAAGTAGATACAAGCAGTTCAGCCGTTTCAGTTGCGATGCATACTATATCATTTTGGTTGGATACCGAGGGAATTGTTTATTGCCTATTGTTCACCATTATAGTTTCCAGAAATGACCATATTATTATCGTTTCCAGAAATTACTAGTTTTTGCTATTCCTGTTCATCTATGTATACATTCTCCTTGCTTTAGCTATCACATTTATACAATTTTTTCTTGACTCTATTTGTAGTAGACTTATAGCGGGGAGATTTTCGGAATGCTTGCTCAATCTGAGCAATTACAGCGGCACACTTCGAGGTTAATTATTGTGGGAAATTGGACTTGCTGTAGAATGTTCTCATACGAACATGTGCATCAATGCCTGTTTTGACCCATTCAGTTCCACCATTTGCGCACTGATCAGCAGAGAGAGAAAAAAATCAACTCCATGGTGCGTCTCTAATCTGGTCTATGGTGGAATCAAAATCAGCCTGCTTGAACAATCTCGTCGTTTTGAGCAACGGTTCTTTTACTTTGGGACGAGATTTAAGGGTGATAACAAGATGATCAGCGTTCCCAAACTGGGCTGTGAAGCGGGTCTGAAACGAGTCTGTTAAAGAGAGTACGCTATACGTGAAGTTACCAGCTGCGTCTGTATAGCTGGAGAACTCAAGGCATTCGCGGTTATGTGCATTGCATTTCCCAAATACAGGTATTTGGGCACTTGAGTCAAGTGAGAATGATATATATATATATGCTTTCAGAGACAAAGTTAAGAAGGGTACATTTCTGGGTCGAAGAAGCACGATATAAGAAATATAAGTAATTAACACTGTGTTGCAGGGTTAATCTAAAACACATGCACACATGCTTATCTGTTTTATGTTTGTTTATTCAAACTCCAAGCTCGTACATATGTTTTACAGAGTCTTTACGGTAGAGTAAACTCACTTTTGATATTAAACTCGTGGGTCACCATAAATAAACACGGGAATGAAGAGAAGTTAAACTATTATATAATACCAAATCAACGGAAAAATGAAGTAAGCTTGATAATATAGTGTATAACAACAGTGGCTGGAACATCGATTTATGTCTAGTGTGGCTTATTGTTTTCAAAAAAAATTACCTAAAATTTTAGGACGCGATAACAATATGTAATTTCTTTATAATAAAATATTTATTGCTAATCCATACAGGAACTAGTTGCTCATACTTACTTAATTTCAAGAACATGCGAATTACCGCCGTTTGAACGATTCGAACTCAGTTACAAGTAATCTTTGTGTCTGTCATATTGTATTCAACCCCTAGGTAACCATAAATTAACATGAGGATGAAAAGAAATTTAAATCAATATAATGTCAGATTAGCGGAAAAGAACAGTAAGTAAAGTCAGATTCTGTTCAACATCAGTGCCATGAACATCGCTTAGCGCATATATTCGAATATATAGAACATATATACAACTTCTATATCAATTGCTTCAGTCTAGAATGATTCCTCGGCGCCCGAGCGAGAATAAACCAGATGTCACAATTTGATTACAACCCTCGTAAAAGAGTCTAATTTTGGTTCATAGTTTATCAGTTTATTTTTTTATAATTTTTAATACTTATTGCATTTAATGTTTCACAAAGCAAGTTTAATGCGTGTTGGCTTTACTTTTTATTTTTCGTGATAGACGCCATAGTGATCGAACTATCCGCGGTCAATGCCTTTTGGGCCCATTGTCTTCCGTTGAGACACATTTTTAAAGCAAATCCCTTTCAGTCATGAGTAAATATAACAAATTGCGTTCGATGAATCGAATACAATGACTCGTTTCAATGAAGATCGCTTATCGGCATGAAACAATCCACAAAGGGTTAATATTCTTCAAAGCAGAAAGCGCCACGAAGTCAGTTTTCAGAATCCTTCTTATTGGATTAATGCTTGCTGATGTGCATATTTCGTAAGTTGTTCCTATAAAAAAAACTCAATATCCTTTGTGTTGCCTTTGTTTATACCTTGAATACAGCAAAAGCGTAAGTAATTAAGTGACCGTTCAATAATTGATTGTTCGCGGCAACAAACTAGAAATTATCGCTCACCCCCCCCCCAAAAAAAAAAGGATGCATGGATACACGGTAACTAAATTAGCGATTCATTTGTTATACGAAAACAAAGAATTCACCCTCACCTTAAAAATAGCAACACAGATCAGAACAGTAACCGTTATTATATGATATAATTGTTGTGGTTGCAAGGTTGAACAATAATTAGTGAGGAATACAATGAAGACGCAAACAACAAGGAGAATGCAATAATAAGTGTATTAAAGAAAAGGTATAGTTACAGTATGTACAAATGAAGGTGTCGAGTCAGAGAGTCTTGGTGGGAGGACATGTACGCTCTTCGGCGTCACTTCCGGTGGCATTTAGGTAACACACACTAAGGCCAACCTAGGCTTGCCATTTATAGTGTAACGTTATTCGTATATGCAAATGAGTGGTTGCCACCGCAACACACCCCTCCCAAGATTTGAAGTCACACAGATTTCAATATCTTTTTCTTTTTGGGTTAATCATCAATGGTTCATTAAATTTTCTTTTCCTACCTGATCTTCGGGGTTCAGGTGTATATTGAGGCGGTTCCAAATTAAAGGATTCGTATATGACATCTATGCTTTCCTGTTCTTCGACTGTTGTCGTATAATCATCATCTTGGATATGACGTTTTTTATCTGATTTAGGTGCCTTTTATGTATACTCTGTGGACCTTTAATCATATATGTACACTCACCAATGCGTTTATCCACTACTCCACATTCCCAGTAAGATGTGTTATTCTTGTAGCACTTAAAATATACTCGATCTCCCGAGTTATATTTCTTTCTTCTCGTGTGTGTAGTGTTTCGGATAATTGCCTGTCTTGGCAACAGTTTATCAAACGCTGATTTTACCTTTCTGGCAAACATTAGATCAGCTGGTGATATGTTTGATGGTGTACTAGGATGTGGTGTGATCCTATAAACTTGCAAGAATTGTTGCAAAGCTTTTTCTGTTGGTGTTCCAATGGATTTCTTTAACGCTCGTTTTAGCGTGTCCACGAACATTTCCGCAAGGCCGTTCGACCTTGGATGATACGGCGGAGTCGTGATGTGCTTCACTCGGAACGTGTCGCAAAATTCCTTAAACTCTGCGGATGTGAACTGCGTTCCGTTGTCAGTGACCAGTGTGTCTGGTACACCGAATCTTGCAAACAACTCGTGTAGGAACCCTATTGAGTTGTTCGTTGTTGGATTACTGCAACGCATTACCTCCGGCCATTTTGTGTAACTATCCACTACAATTAAATTATAGTTTTCTCCTACTGGACCAGCGAAGTCCATGTGGATTCTCGACCATGGTTGGTCGGTTTTCGGCCAAGGTTTGTGTACTATAGGTGGGGATTTTGCTGCTAACTGGCATCCTTTACATTTATTTATTGTTGCTGCTATGTCAGTGTCCATGTTACGCCAGAACACGTAGCTTCTCATTAACGACTTCATTCGATTTATCCCCGGATGTCCCATATGGAAATCTCTTAACATCCTATTCTGCAATGTGTTGGGTATTACCACTCTCTCACTGTACAGTAACACATCGTTACATATGGAGAAAACTTCCTGCACCTTTGTGTCCGTTATAATTTTCCCTTTTATGTCGTTTATGTATTCGTCTATCGCGGCTTCCCTTTTAATGTCCGACAAAGTTACGGGTAGTTCCTTAATGATGTTTGCTACTATATTTTTTACTTCAACATTTGTCCGAATTGCTGCAATGACTGATTCTTCCAGATTGTGTTTCTGTGGTATCAGTCTTGACAGTCCATCCGCATGGCAAATCTTTTGTGATGCTAGATGTTGTAGCTGGAAATCGTAATTAAGTAAGATTGTACCCCAGCGCAGCAATCTATTTGCGGTGTATACCGGCAATCCTTTTTTTGATCCATAGATCGTGACTAACGGTTTATGGTCGGTTTCAAGTAAGAATTGTCTACCGTATAACTATCGGTGAAATTTAGTCACGGAAAAGATTATGCTCAATGCTTCTTTTTCGATTTGTGAATATGCTCTCTCGGCTGGTATCAGCGTTCTCGAAGCGTACGCTATTGGTTTTCTAGATCCATCCGGCATAATATGTTGAATGCATGCTCCTAAGCCGTAGCAATAAGCGTCACTAGCGACGACTACTTTTAATTTTGTGTCAAAGTGCGTTAAGAATAATTCGGATGTTAGTGCGCTCTTTATTTTGTCAAAAGCGGTTTGACATTCTTGCGTCCAGTTCCAAGGTGTATCCTTTTTAAGCAGATTATTTAAGGGGGCTCGCAAGTTATGCATTCCTTCAATAAAACATTGATAATAATTTGCGAGTCCTAAGAAACTCTGCAAGGTTGTTACGTTATCAGGTGCTGGCATATTTTTAATTGCCGCAGATCTGTCTGGGTCTGGACGTCGTCCATGTTTGTTTATTATGTGTCCCAGATACTTAATCTCGCTCATACAAAAGTCACATTTACTCTCTTTTACTTTAAAGCCGAATTCTTGTATTCGAGTAAATACTTGTTTCAAATGTTCCTTATGTTCTTGTAGAGATTTGCTCCTGACAACAATGTCGTCCAGGTATGCACATGCGCACTCAATACCACTTAGCATGGTGTCCATCGCTTGCTGAAAAATGGCAGGCGCTATTTTGATGCCAAACGGCAATCGGTTGTATTTGTACAATCCCTTACGCGTATTGATGCATAGTATTTTTGAGCAATTTTCCTCGACCGGTATTTGCAAATATGCATCGCGCAAGTCTATCTTGGAGAAGAAATTACCACCATTTAACTTCGTGAATATTTCCTCTGGACTTGGTAGAGGGTAATGGTGATCTTTTAATAGGGAGTTGACCCCGGTCGAAAAATCTGCGCACACTCTAACTTCGTCATTCTTTTTCTTTACGTATACGGTGGGGGCTGCCCACTCGCTGTGTTCTATTTTTGATAGAATTCCTGTCTGTTCCAATCTATCTAATTCTTTATTAATCTTTTCCAACCCAGCGAACGGAACGTTTCGCTTTTTTCTAAAAATTGGGCTGGCGTTTTCTTTAAGTTCAAACGAGGCCTTGAATTTATTACAGCGACCTAAGTTAGTCGTGAATGCTTCAGGAAATAATTCTTTTAAATCGTCTTTTATATTTACTGTTGTTGGAGAAGAACATTCTATTTTTTTAAACAATGTATTGATTGGATTATCCCATAGTCCAAATTTCTCAATTAAATCTATTCCAAACAGATTTTCACTATTTTTCAGTACGAATATTTTTAATTTCTTCGTAATCCCTTTTAATTTTATCGGAAGGACAACTTCTCTTTCAAATTTTATACCACCACCAGTTACCGTCCGGGCTGATTTACTCGTTTTCATCATGGTTGGTTTTTTACCCAACTTTTTCCATGTTTCAGGTTTATAATAGAAATATCGGAGCCGGAGTCGAGTTGTAACTTTATTGGTGTTTTAAATATTTCTACTTTTACGTATTTTCGCCGATCTTTGTCTAATTTGGTATTTGATTTTGTTTGCTGTACTCTCTTTCTGGTGTAATCTTTATATCTGCAGCAATCGCTTTTGTGTCCCACCTTCTTACAATGTAGCATTTTTTCTTTTTATAAGGACAATCTGATTCCCAATGCTTTTCTGCACATCTCTTACAGTTATATCTAGGAAGAGGCTTGTTATATTCTGTCCTATATTTATGGTTATTAGGATTGTAATATCCCGTTCCATTTCGATTGCTTTTCTTTGTAAAGTTCTTGGCTGGTGTGTATGGTTTTCTAACTTTTCTTACATATGCCACTCCGGATTCTTCTATATTTTTTTAAATCCTTTTTTAGTGTAATGGCTCTTTCACAGTCCTCTGCTAGTTTCTGGAGGGTTAAATCTTGCTCAGATTCCAGCTTAGACAACACTCGTCTGCGTATTTCTGCATTTTTCGTGGAAACTAACCCTTGTGCGAAGATTAGACATTTAAAATCTTCTACCGTTAGTTCCGCAAGCTTAAAATTATCGCAGTTTTTATTGACAACTGATGCGTATGTCAAATAATCTTGGTTGTCCATCTTTCTTAGATTCATGCACAGCCATCTTTTATGAAAAAGAGATATATTTGGATGAAATAATTCTTTTAGTAATTTCACAGCTTCCATGAACTCTAATTCCGCAGTTTTTTTAGGTAATATGTAATCTATGAATTTGCTGTGTTCTGATGTACCCAATTTCCTGAGTAAGAGGCTCACTTTCTGGCTATTTGGTCAATTTTTGCAGTCCAGTTGAAAGACATCCTCGTATCTTCTATAGTATGCTTCAAAAGTATTTCCTTCCTCCGGCACATAATTAAATGTGTCCATACTATTAAAGATAGTTGTATGGGAGAAATTAACACTGTCGACATTTTCTCGAGTACTCTTTAGTAGTTCCAGTGTTTTAGCAAAACGTTCATTTTGTCTTTCCTCGCGGTCAGCTTGTCCCTGATATTGTCTTTCCTCGCAGTCAGCTTGTGCCTGTAAAAATTGCATGAACATTTTTGATAAGTCTTCCATTTTTTTTTTTTTTTTTTTTCGTGACGTTTTACTGTATTATCCGTTATCCAGTGACAACTTTAAAAAAAAATCCTTTCCTCGAGCTTTAATTTCTAGCTATGGTATTTCCTTTTAGTACCGCCGCCAAACAAATTATTAATTAAAAGATTCCTTTAGTTGCTGTTTTGCTAACGGGGAGCAGTAATTAGAATCCACTGGTGAACTTCTTTTTTTTTTCGTAGGTTACTTCCTTGCTTTTCGTAATACGAGTTTGACCTGTCGTTTTGCGACAGAACAAAATCCGCTTTTCGTTTGCAAGTTGGTCCTTTAGTAATACAAAACAGATTTGTCGTTTAGCGACAAAACAAAAATTCACTTTTACATTCGTTTGCAAGTCGGATTCCCAAAAAAACGGCGTAAATTGTAGCTTTTGCCACGTTCGAGTTTTTTTTTTATTTTCACTTAAGTTGAAACTTTTCTTTAGCGTAAAATCCGTTTGCTCGTCAAACTGTTATATTTGACGCTTCATATCTCGTCACCAACTGTTGTGGTTGCAAGGTTGAACAATAATTAGTGAGGAATACAATGAAGACGCAAACAACAAGGAGAATGCAATAATAAGTGTATTAAAGAAAAGGTATAGTTACAGTATGTACAAATGAAGGTGTCGAGTCAGAGAGTCTTGGTGGGAGGACATGTACGCTCTTCGGCGTCACTTCCGGTGGCATTTAGGTAACACACACTAAGGCCAACCTAGGCTTGCCATTTATAGTATAACGTTATTCGTATATGCAAATGAGTGGTTGCCACCACAACAATAATAAAGGGCAATTTGTATTTATTTTAAATATATATCTATCCCGTTACACAAAATATTGCTCGATGATACGTTTTTTATTTCCTTTTTCTTGTTTTGCACTTTCTAGTCTTTGACGTGTTTTTTCATACTTATTTACTTCGGCTACCAGACAATTTATAAAATTCAGAATAATTCCATTGATAAGAAAAATAAAAACAATTCACCGTACAAAATACAACTATAAAGTTGTATTTTGTACGGTGAATTGTTTTTATTTTTCTTATAAGGGATACAATTAAATGCTAATCTGATGCATTTGAATTTTCAAATAAGAATATTTTGAATTGGAATTTGCAAATATGACATTTTCAAATTGAGAATAGTTATTAACTGATGTTAAATATTTATGTGAACATTAAAAAAAGATGGGGTCTGCATCCTTTTTACCATGTGTGCATGGAACTAAATAAAATAAACGAAAGATATATAGATCAAACATTATTGCTGTATTTTTGCAGTGTTGTGAAGAAAAGCATGATATATCTGTATACTTTTGTAAAGGTTTTATTCACAAACGAAATCAATAACAAAAATACTGTTAAGTGGGAAGCAGTTATAGTGAAAACGAAAGAGTTTATCCAGGGGGTGGGGGAGAGAGCTTAAGAATATTACACTTTCCTCTTCAAGTTTGTTTTAATGTATTTTAAAAAAATTGTTGTTATTGTTAATTTTAGTTATTTATTTATTTTTTTTTATTAATTTTATTCTCCTAATTTTTTAACTTTTTTTTAACAAGTGCCTTATTTAGTAACGAAGGTTTTGTATTTGTCAGATCTTTGCAGTGGCTCAAATGGGTCTTTACTCTCAACTGGCTCTACACGAGGGTTTTTCGTCTACATATTCAATTTACAAAGTCGGATTATTGAGACGTTCTTCTACTACAGAAAATTCGTCCATAATCTTTCAGAGAAAATATTAGCAGTAAGCCGAAATAGAGAATTCCCACTATCTTCGTTGGCACTAGACACTTTTATATGGGTGAGGAACGACTTGAAAGAGGCTATGCTTGAAACGGTTGACCCAGAAAAAAGAATGTATAGTAGGAACAGATGCAAGTAACAACTGTATTGCGGCTACCCTTGATAAAAGAAAACCGTCCGGTTGCATTCTATTCCAGGACACTAAGCTCTTGTGAAACGAAACATCATGTAGTAGAAAAAAAAGCTCTACGAATGTGGGGACACTTTCTGTTTGTCAAGCACTTTACTGTAATTACAGACTTAACAGTATTAGCTTCATGTTTATAATACCAGGAAATCGAAAATCAAAAATGACAAAATATGCCGTTAGCACATTGAACTGTCTCAATTTATGTTTAGCATCATCTACCGTCCTGAAAAAGAAAATACGGTCGCTGATTCGTTTTTTTCCCGAATATCTGCACTCACTCTTTCTTTCCAAGATCTCTGCGACCTTAACTGTATATTAGGCTACCCAGACATTACAGGGCTATTCATTTTTCCACAGAAAGATACTTTCATTTCTCACTCGACCAAATAAAAGCAGTGACTAATTCGTTCTCGTCTTGCCAATATTTAAAACCCAAATTATTTACCGGTAACGAAGCGACTTACATAAAAGCTATGCTGTTGTTGCTATTTTTAAGGGTGAGGGTGAATTCTTTGTTTTCGTATAACAAATGCATCGCTAATTTAGTTACCGTGTATCCATGCATCCTTTTTTTTGGGGGGGGGATGAGCGATAATTTCTAGTTTGTTGCCGCGAACAATCAATTATTGAACGGTCACTTAATTACGTACGTTTTGCTGCATTCAAGGTATTAACAAAGGCAACACAAAGGATATCGAGTTTTTTTTTATAGGAACAACTTACGAAATATGCACATCAGCAAGCATTAATCCAATTAGAAGGATTCTGAAAACTGACTTCGTGGCGCTTTCTGCTTTGAAGAATATCAACCCTTTGTGGATTGTTTTATGCCGATAAGCGATCTTCATTGAAACGAGTCATTGTATTCGATTCATCGAACGCAATTTGTTATATTTACTCATGACTGAAAGGGATTTGCTTTAAAATGTGTCTCAACGGAAGACAATGGGCCCAAAAGGCATTGACCGCGGATAGTTCGATCACTATGGCGTCTACCACGAAAAATAAAAAGTAAAGCCAACACGCATTAAACTTTCTTTGTGAAACATTAAATGCAATAAGTATTAAAAATTAAAAAAAAATAAACTGATAAACTATGAACCAAAATTAGACTATTTTACGAGGGCTGTAATCAAATTTTGACATCTGGTTCATTCTCGTTCGGGCGGCGAGGAATCATTCTAGACTGAAGCAATTGATATAGAAGTTGTATATATGTTCTATATATTCGAATATATGCGCTAAGCGATGTTCATGGCACTGATGTTGAACAGAATCTGACTTTACTTACTGTTCTTTTCCGCTAATCTGACATTATATTGATTTAAATTTCTCTTCATCCTCATGTTAATTTATGGTTACCTAGGGGTTGAATACAATATGACAGACACAAAGATTACTTGTAACTGAGTTCGAATCGTTCAAACGGCGGTAATTCGCATGTTCTTGAAATTAAGTAAGTATGAGCAACTAGTGCCTGTAAGAATTAACAATAAATATTTTATTATAAAGAAATTACATATTGTTATCGCGTCCTTAAATTTCAGGTAATTTTTTTTGAAAACAATAAGCCACACTAGACATAAATCGATATTCCAGCCACTGTTGTTATACACTATATTATCAAGCTTACTGCATTTGTCCGTTGATTTGGGATTATATAATAGTTTAATTTCTCTTCATTCCCGTGTTTATTTATGGTGACCCACGAGTTTAATATCAAAAGTGAGTTCACTCTACCGTAAAGACTCTGTAAAACATATGTACGAGCTAAGAGTTTTACTAGAGAACATAAAAACAGATAAGCAAGTCTGCATGTGTTTTAGATTAACTTTGCAGCACAGTGTTAATTACTTATAGGTCTTTATATCATGCTCCTTCGACCCAGAAATGTACCCTTCTTAACTTTGTCTCCGAAAGCATATATATATATATCACTCTCACTTGACTCAAGTGCCCAAATACCCGTATTTGGGAAATGCAATCCACATCACCGTGAATGCCTTGAATTCTCCAGCTATACAGACGCAGCTGGTAACTTCACGTATAGCATACTTCCTTTAACAGACTCGTTTCAGACCAGCTTCACAGCCCAGTTTGGGAACGCTGATCATCTTGTTATCACCCTTAAATCTCGTCCCAAAGTAAAAGAACCGTTGCTCAAAACGACGAGATTGTTCAAGCAGGCTGATTTTGATTCCACCATAGACCAGATTAGAGACGCACCATGGAGTTTATTTTCTTCTCTCTCTGCTGATCAGTGCGCAAATGATGGAACCGAATGGGTCTAAACAGGCATTGATGCACTTGTTCGTATGAGAAAATTCTACAGCAAGTCCCATTTCCCACGATAATTAACCTCGAAGTGTGCCGCTGTGATTGCTCAGATGGAGCAAGCATTCCGAAAATCCCCCCGCTATAAGTCTACTACAAATAGAGTCAAGAAAAATTGTATAAATGTGATAGCTAAAGCAAGGAAAAAGTATACATAGATTAGCAGGAATAGCAAAAACTAGTGATTTCTGGAAACGATAATAATATGGTGATTTCTGGAAACTATAATGGTGAACAATAGGCAATAAACAATTCCCTCGCTATCCAACCAAAATGATATAGTATGCATCGCAACTGAAACGGCTGAACTGCTTGTCTCTACTTTGAACTCCGCAAACAACTTCGTCTCATGTGCTATACATCATAATAAACTTAACAGACCCAAAGCATGTAGGGCTAGTCTTCTACCAGTAATACTAATAAAGAAACGCTCTCTGAGCTGTCTCATGTCTTCCCAAAACTCTACAAGAAATGCCTTCTCTAATTGGCGGAAAATTGACTGTGTTGTATCAGTCTTCAAATTATTCTCGAGATGAATGACCCTCAGGATTATCAGCCCATCAGTGTACTCTCGCTGTTCGCTAAAATATGTGACTCCTTAATACATCTAGCAATAGCCCGGTACGTGTTTAATGCTTAACATCTTGTTGACAATCAGTATTGATTTAGGCAAGCATTTTCCACTGCTGATATCCTTACAGTCATCTCCGAACGCATACACTTGAAAAAACAGATGAAGCTAGGGACATGAAGGCGATCGACATCAGCATCGGGTGTTGGGAAAGCCATGCAGATGATCGTTCAAGATAGAAGAGAACCCTGAACCAACATGTGAAAGCAGGGGAAGACAAGCTGATGAATGTTGCAAAGCTAAAGCACACACGCAGAAAATAGAGCATCAATGCCAACAGTCAATAGATCACAAATGTGTCTGACCTTTGAGACAGTGACTGTCGCTCTCGCACTTGTTTAATCAGCAACGAGCAGTTCTGATTCAGCCAAATAGATAGTCAGGCTTACTAGGTTAAGGATGCATCACCCATGGTCGACTAATCGATGGAAGCCTTCTACTACTACTACCATAACGTCTAATACTACTACTACTACTACTAGTAGTAGTAGTAGTAGTAGTAGTAGTAAAGATAATCACTTTATCGCCAACCCCTGAAAAATGCGGCGTACCAGCATCTGTTGGTTACACAGAAAGAGACAAGGAAAACGAACAGATTGATAAGTGAGAGTACTATTTTGAGCTCAAGTGAGACATTTTATGATATAATGTGTTGATGTTTCCCTCATTCGACAAAGATTCTACGATGTGTGAATTAGGACCTCGTAATTGGATTACGTCACGCCATAATGTATCATCTCTATTTTGAAGACAGTGTGTTTATAGTCAAAACTATATCAATCTCTAATAAATAAAAATCTATTTTATGGACTGTATAATGGGTATTTACAAATTATGTGTATGTGAAATTGATACATCTATAAATACTGTATCCACAAAATAAATTATTTTATGTGTTTAAAAATATTAAAACCTCTAAAAATAAGTTACCAACATAAATTGATCGACATTACATGTCAAACCTGAGGGGAACGTGTCTGCATCTTTTAAATGTCTTTTCATGTTATTTTTCATTTATTTTTGCTTTTTTGCGTCGATTTTGATGTTTTTAGTATATTTTTCTTCTTTGATATCTCTTTAGCGTTTATTTTGTTGTTTTCATCATTTTTATTAATGTTTGTTTATGTTTTTTGTAATTTCTTTGTTTGCTTTTTTGCGCTAATTTTGATGTATTATTATAGGCTGTTTTCTTTTATTTCTTTTTTTGATGTTTTACATGTTTTTGTCAATGTTTTTTTGCTATTTAGCGCCAATTTGGAGGTTTTTGATGTTTATTTTTGTTTTCCAATTGTTTTTTAACGTTTTTTCCATGTTTATGGCGGTTAGCTTTGTTTAACTTCATGTGCTAATTATAATGTTTTCTGATGTTTATTTTAATATTTTGTTTGTCTTATGGATGTTTTTATGTTTCTTGTCTATTTTTTTGCTATTTTTTATGCATGTTGGTGGCTTTGTTTGGTTTTATTTGTTTTTTAATGTTTTTTCATGTTTTATCAATATCTTTCTTGCTTTTTGGTGCTTATTTTGATATTTTTACATTTAAAAAAATCTCTATTCGTATTTAAGCATTTTTTTGTTGTTTTTTGGCGACAATGTTGACGTTTTCAGATGGCAGGTACCTATATAGATTGTTTTCTTGTCTTTAAGCGCCAAATTTGATGTTTTTTAATGTTGTATCGTGTTTTGCTTTTTCTAAGTTTTTCATGTTTGTTGTTGTTTTTTATGTTTTTATTGGGTCTTTTTATGTTTTTTCAATGTTTTTATATTTTTTTTGCTTTTTTTCGCCAATTTTAATGTATCTTGATGTTTTTTCTATTTGTATTTTGATGGTTTTGATGTTTTTTTAATTTTTTCTGACTAATTTGCGCCAATTCTTACGTTTTTTGGTGTTTTTCGTTTTTTATTTGTTTTTTAAATGTTTACGAATGTTTTATTTGAATTTTTCCTCTGCTTGTTTGCACTAATTTTGATCTTTTGTGATGGCTGTTTATGTTTTTAATTGTTTGTTTTTGTTGTATCATGTGTTTAGTCAATTGTTTTATTTTGTTCTCTGACGCCAATTTTAATGTTGTTAGATGTTTTTTAATTTCTTTTTCATCTATTTTCATGTTTTTGTTAATTTTTTTCTTTTTTGCGCCAATTTTGATATTTTAATCCTTTTTTGCTTTTATTTGTTTTTTTTGTTTTCCATGATTTTCATCAATGTGTTGTTAGCGAAAATTGTTATGTTTTTTAATGAGTTTTTTTTATTCATTTTGAGATTTTATCATGTATTGTCAATTTTTGTTGCTTTTTCGAGCAAATGTTTATGTTTGTTGACTGCTTTGTTAGTTTTTATTTGTTCTTTTTATGTTTTTTCGTTTTGTCAATGTATTTTTCTTGCTCTTTAGCGCCAATTATGATTATTTTTTATGTTTTTTCTGTTCTTTTTTGTTAATCATGCCATTCTATTTTTTTACAGTTGTTTATTTTCATTACTGGACCAATTTTTAATTTTTTCGATGTGTATTGGGTTTTTCCATTTGTTTTTTTATTTCTTTCAGTTTTTTATGTGACATTTTTCGTTTCATTTAATTTTATTTTAGCTCTTTGGCGCAAATTTCCATGTTTTTGAAAGTTTATTTATTATTGGTTATTAGATTTTTTTCGTGTTTCTTATTTCGTTTTGACGCCAATTTTTATGTTTTTTACGTTTATTTTAGTTATTAATTGTTTTAATGTTTACAGATGTTTTTATTTGTTTTTTAGTGTGTTTTTGTCATTTTAAAAAGAACGCCGGATCGAGATACGGCCAGATATGGACGCGTCAGGCGATTATCTGTCGAAGTGTTAAGGTAGTGTAGTATATATTTATTGCCTTCATTCCACTATTCCATGTATTACGCCTCCTTTTTAAGAGGGGTGGAGGTAGTGTTGTATCTGTTCTGCTCAAGACTATTAAAAATATGCGAACAGGGGCTTCTGCAGCATACCACTCCTATGGGATACGTAGTTAAGGGCTTGTGCAGTATTTCGCTTCTATGGAATACGTTTATTACTACTTCTTCTTATTCATTAACAGGGGCAGAAAGGCATCATATCAGTTCTTTGGTACGTCAGGGGCGCATTAGAACGAGTACATTTGTAATTATAGTGACGCTACATGAATGAACTTGATGTTTGTCTTTAATACGACAGGGGCGCATTAATATGAGTTTTTTTTATTAAAGTGACACAACATGAACAAACATAATTTTAGTTATTTGATACAACAGGGGCGCATCAATATGCGTTTTTAGGTATGCGCACCGGAGTAGTTATAGGTACGTATATAGTATGCGCACCGTGGCGGCGATAGGTACGTATATTGTAAACGCACCGGGGCGGCGATAAGTACGTATATAGTATGCGCACCGGGTAAGAGATTAGTACGTATATAGTATGCGCACCGGGGCGGGGATAGGTATGTATATAGTATGCGCACTGGGTCCGTGATAGGTACGTATATAGTGTGCACACTGGGACAGAGATAGTTACGTATATAGTATTCACACATGGGCCGATATAGTTACGTATATAGTATGCGCACCGGGGCATAGATATGTACATATATAGTATGCGCACTGTGGCTGATATAGTAACGTATTTAGTATGTTCACGGGGGAGGTGATAGATACGTATATAGTATGCGCACCGGGGTTAAGTAAGGTACGTATATAGTATGCGCACCGAGGTGAGGATAGGTACGTATATAGTAGGCACACTGGGGTAGAAATATGTACTATATAGAAGGTGCAGACATAGGTTGTACTTTTAATTGAAATATCACACACTTTTGCACCGGGCAACCGAAGAGGAAGGGTGAGGAAAAGACAGCTTTCGCTGATAGAAACAGGGAGAAGATGGCAACGGTGAGAAGGGGCGGTGAAATTAGGCTACCAGAGAATAGACAACCCGGGCAACGCCGGGTAACCCTAATGGTAGATAATAGAAGCCTTTGAATCAGTGTATGTCTCATGGAAATTCTAAAGTCAAATAAACCTATTTATTCAAAAAATATATAATCAAAAATGACGTTTTGTTTGCTGTGACATACTTTACAGCATCAGGTGGATGTCTGAAATATTGTTTCATAAAATGGCCTCAGGAAATTATTGAGATGTGAATTATGGTCGATCTCGATAAATATAATAGAAATCTGATTGTTCAGTGCATAAGAATGATTATCGTTTCTGACACCGTTTTTCGATCGTAATAGCCTGCGGAAAGAAAGTAGACGCCGATTCGTCATAAATACCGATGTTTGAGAAGGAAAACTAAAAGTTTGGAAAGTGTCCAGTCAGTAAACACCGGCAATTTTAAATAGCCCTTAAAGTAATTCTACTAAATTCTCTAAATGAATTTAAGAAAAAAACGTAGGTTGTAGATCACTGCTTAAGCCAACAAGAGATATTAAGCTTTATGGAACTTTTATAATTATATTGTAATTTGCTGGTAATAAATGTGTCATTCTTATTGTTACACCGGCCGTTATTACACAGGAGAAACTGCACCGGTTGTCACTATAAATAGTGCGAGTCACCAGATTCACCGGAGACACAGAGAAGACAAAGCACAGTCTAGTAACTGTCTAGCCAAGTGCTAGTCACTTTCTAACTTTGTTAATACACTTGTTAAACCAACCCTCGACTTGACTTCCTTTATTTATTATTTACTGTTGGACAACTTCACAACATTTATAAACCAGACAATGCGTTTTGCTTCTTTTAATTAAAGAGTAGCATTGTTTTTCTATCAGTAGTCTACGTGGATTGCAATGGGTTAAAGATGGCAGTTACCCCTTTCTTTCTTATTAATAATCACAGCATTTTACCATCAAATATTTGACGATCGGCGACTTACGCCCATAGACCAGTTTCCTTTACAAAAGAGACGTACCGGACCCTGCAGAAATTACAAGGTAACGATTTTATTTACCTCCCCAGGAGGTTAGGCACAAGGCCAGTTTTATCTTACTCCCACAAGTAAGATGTGACCCAAGCTCGGGTCGGGAAAGTAGGGTTTGAAAAGCCAGCGCCCGAGAAGGTGAACACTCTGGCCATTAAAAATTGCCTGGGCAGCCCCGTCGGCATTCCCCGGTAGGGGCGCCTCAGGCAGTAAGCAACAAACTTACTCCTCCCCAAAGAGGGGAGGCAAAGCCTGGGAGGGTGGACCTTCTAATTACAAGGTAACGATATCGAAGAGATATATAGTCTAAATTATCTGTCGGTACGTTCAAAGGACCAAGGGTGGGCTTTATTTTTATAATTATCAACGGTTAATCATACTTAGTGTGAGCACATAAGAAAATAGAATTAATAAGAGATATCTTAAAAGGCATTACACACAAAATGATATTGGTATAACGTAATTCAGGATTTTCTGAAGGAGGCCGGTGAATAAAACTGCTGAACATTTGTGAACATAGCAATATCCATAATGTGAGCAACAGTTAAAATGATGTAAACAATGTAATGGATAATATATCAGAAATATTTCCTGTGTTCATTTGAATATAAGATAATACATCATGTTATATATCATGTTGTATTATCATATTTGATTTAACGTTGTTCTTATATTTTATGTGTTTTATTTCTTGGAGTTTTATTAATCTTCTTCTGGAAATGTCTATCTCGTTTTTTGATGCAGCGCTTCCATTCTGCTGATCTGTTATGTAAAACAAGAACACACCTTTTTCGTTTTGAAAAGTTTCGGTTTGCCTTCTCTTTCTAAGAACGAATAAACACGTTTCGTATTATTTTTTACTAACGAGTTACTCGTTAAGTTACTTATTAAGGCCCCAAATAATTTGAGGATAAAGATTAATTGGATCGTCAGTTCGCCATGGGCAACACTTTTCAATTATGTGGAAACTGTTAGTAAAATGGTCAGAATTCGTTTGGTTAAATTGACGGCTCAGCAATAATTTGTTTACCATTGGATTAAAAATGACAATTTTGTATTATGATCAGAAGCATCTCTGCTGTATTGTATTCGTATGATACGTTCTTGAAAAATAAACTTTATTCATGGAAGTTATGTATAGTTTTAAGCAAAAACACAAAGAAATGCATCTTATTTACAGTGCTTGTAGGTAGACCTTTTTAAGCTGTGAATGTTTTCTAGGTAGTAACGAGAGATTAGAGTGCAGTTAAGACTCTTATGCAAATAGAGGATTACGTCTAAAATGATGTACATTCTGAAGCAGTAGGATTATGCCAGCATTTTTCTACATCGAAACTCAATGCTTATCCCGAACAATTTATTGCATATTTGTTGAAGTTAACTTACCCAATCTCAATATAAATGTGGAAATACCATAACTAGCGAGAGATAAGTAATATCGGCATAGCTTCTGCCAAAGCCAATAGAAGTAGATAACTATCAACTGTGACGATGTTATGTCTTCACTTCAACAATACTATTTAATAAACAAATATGATGATAATGTTGTTATAGACCGTGTAAGTATTAATTGCATGTTTCATAGTTTTTTTACAAGAAACTAAGCAACTGCAACCAAATATCGGATGGGATGTTAATTCGGAGTAATATTACTGCTAGAACAATAACATACACGAATTAAAGAGGTTAATCCCTGTTTATATACGCATATGCATGCACTAGTGTAGGTGATAGCGACCTGTGTGTTAGTGGATATCGTCATAACATATTAGGAGACCCGACAGCAACACAGTGTGTTTATTTGATACAGTAAGAAGTGGTTTAATAACGGGCCAACAAGTAGTAAACCGTGAAAGTGAATCATTTGTCCAACAGCATGCGGGGTTGTTACTAAAGGAGTGGTGATCTGCAAGCACGCTGCGACATCATTATATTTATTAGGGAAAAGAGGGGGTAAGTAATAGAACACTCCCATCTACCAAAACGACAAAATCCAATGATATTTTTCGTAATATATGTTAATAATTTTACATGGCAAAGTGTCCCGACTAACAATAATCTTGGGTGTCGATTAACTTACAGCTACAAGAAAAATTCAGACGACTGTACCAAATTAAAAGTAAGAGACAAACCAAATGTTATACTACTACGTCCTTTCAACACAACACAACTGCAGCGGTTTATGTTATGAGATACAACCTGAAGACCAAAATTGGATGACTATGAAGCAAGGAACGTTTCCCTTAAAACGCCAATAAGAGACTTGTCTTTGAGCACATATGAAATCACACTATTTTAAATGTAATATAACGATGTTCAAAAGAGTTAACGATCCACGGCATGTAAGCGTGAAATATATGAATGGACATGTCTTGCAACGTTTTTACATAAATACTTGTCAGAATAATCATTAACGCCGGATTTCTCACCATCTCTTTTGTCACGTCAATATAAATAAATATTTCTTTTTACTTTAAATCGCAATATAATATTTATAAAAAGAAATAAATACATTATTCAGGTGCCTGATAATTATCGGTATCGACTATAAAATAACTAAAACGCTATGGTAAACAAATGTTTTTCAAATGTGAGATTCGAACCCTAAATGACCGCATATAATATTGGAACTAAAGGCGAACTCTCACTAACACAACCACCAGTAAAACGAAAATAGTTACTATTTGTAAACTACTCAAACTGTGAATGTGTTCTGCGTAAAGATGTAAACTTTTCTTAAATAATAAAACATAAAGAACAGGTTAATTTTAACAAAGTGAATGGATGTCACATAGATATGATGATGTGAATAAAAATATGTTCATAATATATATGTGATATATTTATAAAAATACGTATATATGTTTGTTTATATTTATTACTGCTAGTAAAAAAGGTTTAAAAGTACGTTGTGCAGTCGGCTTAGAAATGGAATGTTTACCTATGTTTCTAATATGATTTTGACGTAAACTTTAACTATTAATAATTAGTTTAAAAAGGGTTAAACGTATACTGAGATCGGTAAAAAACATTGAATAGACAGAAAACAGAGTTAAATACGCTTCGACAATTTTAGATGGGGGTTGATAATTCGTAGAATTTCGTATATTCGTACTACTGTTCTCATCTTGGCTGATTTATCACAACGTTTCGATGGTTACATCGGCCGAAACGCTGTGATAAAACACCCAAGATGAGAACAGTAGTCAGAATATACAAAATTCAGCGAGTTAAATCAGGTTTCCCGTTAAATGTTTGGAGTCACAAGAATATATATATATATATATATATATATATATATATATATATATATATATATATATTTATTTATTACATAAATCGCTGATGCATTTATTTTGTTCAGCCTGACTGTGGAATTGTATACACGGATAAAGCTTCCTTATGTATATCAGTAATATTTTATATATGATAAAAATATTTTTTTAAAGAGACATAATCAATTCTTTGTAAATAATGTTTTTTAAAGGAAATATGGAATGTTTCTCAGACTATCTAGGGTTGGATGCTCTTAAATGAAAAGTTCTAGTTATACACTATAGAGCTACAACATAAACCTTCATGTTAACTTCGGAAAACTTATATTATGTGTGTATATATATATATATATATATATATATATATATATAGAGAGAGAGAGAGAGGGGGGGGAGAGAGAGAAGTGTATTTAACGTACTTTAAGGTGGTTGATAACTATCGTAAATAAAAGAACCAACACATAGAATAGCATTGCTCAAAACACCCTCCCCACCCATACCGCTGGTCGGTTGATTCAGAGATCGGGAACTCAAGTGCATAACGATATTTCTATGTAGAAGTAAACTAATATTGGCGTCAGCATCCTCTGACTGCAATAGCGCAAGTAATGGTTTGCTATGAAAAATAATTATTTACTTCTCTCTTTGCATTGGGCAAATAAACATTTCTCTATCTCCGATTAGACGAAATAACCCTTGCTAAACATCTACTGAGTAGATGTCTGGGGAAATCAAAAGGCGTCTAATATTAAAGTAAAAATAGTTAATATCCGAGGTTTTGCACACGAAACATATCCAACTTGAATACAATTTTACTGCGACGTTGCTACAGATGTTTGATAAACATACGACAGACAACCACTCAACGTCCATGCGACAGTAACTCGTGACGTTCAAAATAATTTTCCTTTGTAAAGTCGTATTAATATTCTTTTTAAGATTTTACGAAACATAAAGCACAACAAATAAGAACACGGTGAAACAAAAGAAAACAGGAAAATTATTTTTTTTTAAATATGTTTTTGAGTGTTTTAACAAAATTCGCAGAAGTTGAAAATGTTACCAGGTGTTGCGCAAGAAATCGATAATATATTCCGGGAAAACATTCAGCTCTGCAACGTTATCAAAACAACTTCAATGATAACAGAAGTAAACATGAAACAAAAGAATAAACAACAGAAACGACTGTGTTTGAAATATGGTCCACTGGGGGAAATGCATGTGAGTGCACTTTGAACATACAGACAACTAGTACAACATTTAACTAGATCCTGTATTCTAAAATAAAAGAGATGTAATATTGTTAGATATGAGAATATAAGCAGAACACAAACAATTCAAGCAAGGAGGTCAGCCATAATGATAATTAACAAGAAGTAAAATATGACCACTTTTTTTTTTTCGCCGTCTAAGCTCTATAAAATGATCAAGCTAGCAGTAACTATTAAGCAAATGCATGTAGGTACTACGGAACATGATGAAAACTACTGTAATACAATGAACAGTTCCGGAAGAACTTGCAGGAAATATAGGTATATAATGTAATCACAAAGAACATTGACATCATACAAAACATGGCCAATATAAAAAATATATTTTACATTAAAGACAGTCCTTGAGTTCGGATGCCAACTCACGTAACGTTCAAAAATTACAAATAAAAATGAAATAAAATAACACGGTATAACCTGAACTAAAATCATAGAAAGCACATTACAAGAAACCAAAGGAACTAAAACTACAAGCGTAGTTCATATAAGACCTCAGATAGCGATGGTATCCCCCTAGACTTGATTAAGCACTGCAGACTACAGCTGTGTTTCCACTCCACAAAGTATTCTGTCAGTGTTGGCAAGAAGGACTCATACTACAGAAGATGCGGGGCGCCAAGATCATTACTCTCTACAAAAACAAGTGTGAGAGAAGCGACTTAACAATTACATATATTTCTACCTCCTCACAATTGTCGGCAACATGTATTCTCGGGTCAACTGTTTCCGTCTGCAGAAGCTGGCAGAACGTTTCTACCCGGAACCACAGTGTTTGTTCCCATCGGAAGGATCAGCGGTAAACATGGTATGTTCTCTCAGCCTACTCCAGGTAAAGTGCAGATGTCCCTGTACGTCACATTCATAGAGATCCCACCAACATGTTTTACCTTGCCAGCAGAGAGTGCCTATTCAATATCCTCCCGAGGATTGGCTGTCAACATCAGTTGAAGTACATAATATAGACCTTGAACATTAGATGAAGGAGATAGTCCAGTTCTGCGTGAGCTCCCAACACCCCTTCAGTATATGCAGCTGAGTCAACCTATGGTGTGTTCTTGCTTCAATACTCTTTGGGATCTTCACCGTCCTCCTGAAAGACGCATTTGGCTCTGCAACTGAGAGGATATATAAACGCGCCAGATCAGACGTATGGCTACTCAACCTTGCCCGCCTCAGAGTAAGAAAAAATATACGTAAAGTTCTTATCAGATACATCCTGTTTTCTGACGACGCAGCTGTTGTGATGAATATCCAGCTAGAACTGCACGACAAAGATGCTACGATGTGGGAATTAGGACTTCATTATTGAATTACGTCACGGCATAATTCATAATCTCTTTTTTAAAGACAGTGTGGTTATAGCCAAAACTATAGCAATGTCCAAAAAACAAATCTATTTTATGGACTGCATACTGTTTATTTATAAAATATGTGTATGTTAAATAAAAAAATCTATAAATGATGTACAGACAAAATTAAATATTTTATGTATTTGAAAAATATTTAAAACCTCAAATACAAAAAAATAGTTACCAACATAAATTGACGCAGCATTACTGATATAACATGGGTGTTATACTGTAAAACAAAACAAATACATCAATTAAGCCGTCAAAAATATAGATGTCACCACGACATGTTCGATAAGATTGAGAATAATGATAAATAGGAAGTCACACAACACTGCATGAATTGCCCCACATTAAGGTTCTCATCACAAGATGTAATGTAATGATATACCTAAGCTAAGTTCTGATAGAGCTAAATATTAATGAAAATATATTTTGTTCAGAAATTAATTTTGTAACGATAGAACACAGTGGGTTATACAACAATACAAAAGAGTATAGCTTATTTTGGGGGTTAATATTGACCAAACAGAATAAAATAAAAAGGCACAACAAAGCAATATCATGCCGTTATTCGGCAATCAGTAAACACTAAATTATTAAAACAACTAGAAAACACACGGTTTTTAGAACCGTGTGTTTTCCCGTATAACAAAAGTACGTAATAAAAATACAATAACCAAATGAAAGAACCTGCTTTTCTTCCATACGTCGTTATATATTACCAGTTTATGCTCTGAATCTCCATTCTTTTATCAGAAACCATCTTCATCTGTATCAAGGACTATCAGCTAGGTGTGTTGACACATGAATAAGATATGCTGAACGACTATTTTCGCAAGGTGAATCGAAGGAAGCGAAGATGATAATAAATATATAAGGATGTAAAAAATGCTATAACAGCAACATGTATAAAACAAGTAATGGACAAGTTTTATTTGTATTATGTGTACCTTTATTTAAAGAAAGTGTTATATTAGTATATGCTTGTGTATCACTGTTTTCACAAGATGAATCGCAAAGAAAACACGGTAATACATAAAAATGAATGACAAATGCGATAAAAATATACATAAAACAAATAACGCAACAAGTCTCTATTTGTAATATAGTTAAATTTATATATTTATATACAATTAGATATGTGTATGTGTTTATATATTTGTATTACATTATTCACACCTAAACTGATTAAACGATCATTATAAATTTGGATAACATATTTTCGACTTAAATGGTAAGAGGTGGGTTGTATTTGGTTTCATGCAGACGGGGTTAAAATAGTTTTGGAAGCTCTTCGCAAATTTCACATGACTTCTGATATCTGTGAAATAAAACAAATATGCTATTAGACATCAGTTAATTAATTTTCCTCAAATGCGAGTGCAATATATTAAAGGTTTTAAGAGATATAATATAGACACAGCCTCAGATTTGAAAATCAAGATATATAACAATTGTATATTCATCTGACACCAATACAAGCAATATCTCTATAAATTTTAATTTTTTGTCAAGCATTCGTAATCTGACGACTTTATACATTTTCTAAAATCCAAATCATGTAATGGATTTTTATCTGAGTTTGAATATTGAGTTTAAACATTAAGTTTAGTATAATTATATTTGTATTTTAACCTTTGTAATGAGAGATCGAAGAAGTGAAGCACTGCTCCGGTCGTGGATTATTTTAGTGCTTCTGGGACGTCATTATCATAGATTATCATAGTATATATATATATATATATATATATATATATATATATATATATGTGTGTGTGTGTGTGTGTGTGTGTGTGTAAAATAAAAAAAGCAATCAATCCCATTCATCTCGCGTCCTTCGAAGGAGACAGGCAACTGCTGATGAAAATAGTACAAAAGTCATGTTTCTCATTTTCTGATTATTCACGTCAACAGCCATGCTGAAGTCTGGACACTTTGTGACATATCAACATTTATATTTTGTATGATTTTTCCACATTGTGTTCTTCAACTTGAAGAACTGTTTCAATAAAACAGAACATTGATGAATATATAAATCACATAGTTTTAGCTTTCTTTTTTATTTTACATTACGTCGGATCATTTTACCCCTACCTTTAGTCATATACATATATATATATATATATATATATATATATATATATATATATATATATATATATTTATACTCGCCGCATCTTTCTATATGTAAATTTCACCACTTGAGTATTTTTTATGTATTGTATGTTTATGCGATTTCCGCGTTGCTTTATTTTTATGGCGCACACCGTAAACACATTTGTTAGTAAGACAGAAATATAACAAGTCTGCTTTCTTCTGTTCTTCTCTATCATATATATAACTATATAGAAGTAACGACACTAGTTACGCAATAATAATGGCTGAACAGATCTTGAATAGATTTAAATAAATACTGGTTAAGTTTCTGTCCCAATGGGTCACGGCTGTGTCGTTGTTGGGTTTTACGGTGTGCCAAACATCTTGTTTCACTATTTGCTGAACACTGTAAATGCGTTGTGTATTAGAAAAATCAATTAGATTCATAGATGTATATTTCGTAAACATATCTACTGTCACCGATATTTTCTATGAACCTAATAGATAGGCTACTAACAGGTACAACCTAGTCGGGTCAGAGTTAGCATAGCTGTAGTGCTAACGAATGGAGTGACTCTACTCTGTTACATAATCTCTCACTCGGGCAGCATCACTGTGCCATACTCACAACGTTCAGTCATTCATACAGTTGAAAAATAGCATATACAGACAAAATTATGAATAGCACAGAAATATTTATTTCGGTGTAGTGAGTTGGGATACCGATTGTACATTGTCGATTGGTAGCCAGGGCAGTTTAGTATCGTGCCCGCGAATGGAGATGATTATTTGCACTTAGCGTTTTCTTCTGGAAAAAATAATTGAACATGTTCGCTTAGCAGTATCGTAACATTTATATTCGGTAAAAGTGCATCTACTTCTACAAGCACCGATCTTCTTTTCAGCTAGTTAAGAACTAAACATCGACCACTATGTTCTAGGATTCGAATATCGCTGGTACTAGACACACTGATGAGGCATAGCGACGGAACGCGTCTCTGTAGATAGAAATATATTATATACATACACAGACACAAACGTATATCTATACAACAAAGTAAAGTCGGTTTTTCCTGATTTCATTGGCTATTATACGCTAATCTGTTGCGCAAACCACTAGGTCAATTCCTCATGCGTGTTTCTAGAAACTATGCGTTCGTTCTGTTTTCCCTTCAAATGTCCTACTTTTTTCTGGGAAGGCTGCTTGCACCAAATAGATGTTTTACATAACTGGTCCCAATCATTTTCAACCACATCATAATATCTACTTTACAAACCCCAGTATCCCCGGGAAACTATTGCTAATAATATTAATTTTTTCGCTATAAACACTGTTTGTGTTTCTATTTTTCACGGAAAAATGTGTATCTGTACCCTTATATATTTTAAACCAAAAATCATAAACTCTCTCTTGAGCTTCCAGCGTTCTGATGCTTATTCAGAATATTGTATTGCTTATTACAGTGTCATGGAATATGTGAATAAGTGGTTTGTAATGCCAGCCACTTCAGTATCAAGTCTGGTCGATCAATACAAAGTGCGGCACACACCGGTGCCTTAGGGAATTTCACAGTCCCAGCTGGTGTAATGAGCACACAACCGAGTGCCTTAATAGCGTGGCTGCGAACGTTAGAGCCGAATATGAACAAGAGCTTGACGCCTGGATCAAAGATGGCTGGTTGATCACGTACCCCAACCAAGGGCGTGGATCTCCAAAGGGTCTTATCCCTTTAATGGCAGTGATACAACATTAGAAGTCAAAGGTGCGACCAGTCATGGAATACCGTAAGCTTAATGAATATATTGAGGCTTACACGACTGATGCCGATGTATGTGCAAGCAAGTTTCGAGAATGGCGCCAAGAAGGATCGAATGTATCATTGCTCGATCTAAGGAAGGCCTATCTGCAGGTGAGAGTCGACAAAACTTCATGGCCATTCCAGACGGTGGTATTTCGCGGCAAGAGATACTGCCTAACCAGACTTAATTTTGGGTTGAATGTGGCACCGCATATCATGAAGACAATCGTTAGTGCTGTGTTATCCCAGGAAGAGACCGCTGAAAAGGCAACATCGGCGTACCCTGACGACATTTACATCAATCAAGATGTCAAGTCGGCAATGCACGTCTGCGCAAAATTGTCAGAGTTTGGCCTAACGTGCAAAGACCCAGATCAGCTTAGAGACGGAGCACGCGTACTTGGCCTGGAAGTCAGAGGGGATGATAGCACCCTGCGATGGAGGCGAGGAAATGTGATTTCCGGCATCCCTGAAGTTCTCGCAAGACGAACCATTATTTCCTTGTTCGGAAAACTTATGGGGCACCTGCCAGTGTGTGGTTGGCTGCGTGTGGCAGTGCGTGTAATCAAACGCAGGGCGAATGCAGTAACCAAAGGGTGGGAATGGATATCCCCCATTATAATGGAAACCACTTTCTTACTCTCATCGACTGTGGACCAGCCCGTTTTGCAGTTTGCACGCCAAGATTCGGCAAGCGTTATTTGACAACTATTGTCCGTCTTTTAAGAAAGGGGTGCACCACATTAGATTTTGGCCGATAACGACCCAGCATTTTGCAGCCAGCGAGTAAGAAATGTTGTATTTGAATGGGGAGTTCAATTGCGGTTGCGATGCGCTGACGTACAATCATGCAATCGCAGCATCAAGAGAATTGCGTTCAGGAAAAAGTATTCTGTTGCGGAAGCAAAATACTGGTACAATGTTAGGCCGAAGGATGGCATGTCCCCGGCAACGGCACCCGCGAATGCCATCTACACGTACCGACCTCGGCTAAAAGGTATTGACATATTGCAGTCACTTGACAATGAGGAGATGGACAGGCCATGTGATGTGGGAGATCATGTCTAGGTGAAACCGCCAGACTGTCGATGTACCACCAAATTCAAACGTAGACAAGTGACAGGCATAGTCAGTCAGCAATCAGTTCTGGTTGATCGAATTCCACGACACATACGCGATCTCCGCCCTGCTTTGGGGGCGGACCATTCAACTACTGGGGAAAATAATAGGTCGTCTGGCGATGAACTATTAATGGGCAGCGCCAGTGATCCCCACGAGAATGAAACCGCAAGTTCAGAAGTAGAAACTTTGTCAGTAGATTTAAGAGCGGAAACTTTATCGGACGATTCAGAAGCAGAAACTTAGATACATGTCCCACTTCGGAGAAGCTCACGAATCAATAGACCACCACCAACCTGCATAATGTGTGATCAAGAGATCAGGGGGGAGTGTAGCAGCCATCACGCGGGTCTGGAGGGAAAGAAAGTTAGAGTTGCATTATGCAAATCAGGTGCGGCAAAAAAGGCTAAATGAAAGGCGGTGTCTTTTTGGGTTGCATTATGCCAATCCGGTGCGGCATGAACGCTAAATAAAAGGCGGTGTTTTTGGGTTGACGGCAGTTGTAGAGAGAACGTCTCGAAGTTCACATGCGGTTGGATAATACGATTAAAAGAAGAAAAAGGAACACAAGTCATTGTTTCAAATAGTGTCAAATATTGATGTTTATTTATTGGCATCATATTTATGCAACCACAAAGAAATATCATTACAGTATTGCTCAGAAGAAATTAAGCCTATTTAAATGACTTCTTTAGAACCGGAATTGTATTAGAGAATAGCAGATTACGATTCAGAGTTTGTTTCCGAACCGTTAACTATCTCTTGTCATAGTGAATAAAAATGTCCGTTAAGACTTTATTCTAAACTTATATATGGTGTATTTCGTTGACGTACTTAATCATAGTTTATTTCGATTAAAGACGTCGGTCTTGGTAAGATGTTTTTGTTTGCTTTGATTTAAAGTAAACCGATGCATGCCTAAGCCCGATCATAACAATAGTTTTCATGTTTTTTTTCTTTAAAACATTATAGAACCACTCCCGAAATTAAAGGTTGACCCGGTATTTCCTGATTGCGTAAACTTTCTTGGGCAACGCCAGGACACTGTTATTCCAGCCATATTAAATGGTCGCCTCTTTTTGTTTATTTTGCTTTCAACGTTAGCCGATACATTTGCTAGATCATAACACTAGTGTTCGTGTGTTTTTCTTCTTGTAATATATAATAGAATTAGTCCCTTTTGTTGGGGCCTGGACTTTCTTGATTGCAGATACTTTACCGGGCAACGCAGAGACACCGGTCGCGCTAGTATACACACACAGACACATATATATATATATATATATATAGAGAGAGAGAGAGAGAGAGAGAGAGAGAGAGAGAGAGAGAGAGAGAGAAGAGAGAGATATCTGTGTATACTCATCCACATACAGACTGTTTCGATGTATCCTCGCTCTTCGTTGCGGCTAGACCAGCTTGTGTCTCAAGCCGCGATTCAAACTCAACCGTCGAGCTGACAGTTGGCGCCTCTGCCGCTGCATTATCATACGACACTGACTGAATGTAAGTGATACCGCAATGTAAACATTGTCAAGTACCGGGCGTTCGACTATGTTTTACCAAATGAGCTATGCCATAAAGCTAATAACAATTGGCGATATCTTTACAAATTAGCTCTACCCAAGAAATAGGGATTCATATAGTAATCGACATTCAAACTGTTTCGCTGTATCACAACTATTTAGTTCGGCTAGAACAGCTAGTGCCTCCAACCGGGATTGAATATATATATATATATATATATATATATATATATATATATATATATATAAAGCTCCAATTACGTTGAGAACTTTCGAAAGTAAATGAATTAATTATTTATTGAAATTACAACCTCACATGATTCTCTCCATTTTGAATATTTAATCCTCTTTAGAATCACACTACATGTGTTTACATTAATATACAAGGCGTTTCTCTCGAGTGTGAAGCTTGATCAAGTCGATGGCCTGCTGGTTAGGATACCATGGACTATACTATGTAGATTCTAGGTTTGAACCCCTCAACTGACGATGTGGTTACGTAATCATTTAATGACAAGCGTAAAATAAAAACGCGAAGCGTATATATATATATATATATATATATATATATATATATATATATATATATATATATATATATATATATATGTGTGTGTGTGTGTTTGTGTGTGTGTGTGTCTATTGATATGCAAATAGATATTTAGTATCCCTCATATATATATATATATATATATATATATATATATATATATGTGTGTGTGTGTGTATGTGGTTGTGTGTGTGTGTAAACAAGTAATTATCGAGGTACTAGAAAACAAAGATTACTACAAACCAATTAGTACCAACATTGATAACAACACCATTTAAAAAAAATAATTTGACGACATACAATAAAATACTAACACAGAAAGAAACATATTTTCTAACAAGGTTCATGATAAAAACACGCAACTCTACGGACTACCTAAGATACATAAATCAAATGAGATAAAGAAACGCCATCAACACACAGAAAGCAGAATATATTAGTGTCGTGACTCCCAGTGAGTTTACATTTAGACCCATAGTAGCAGGACCCTCATGCACAACAAGCAGACTGAGTAACGTAATTGACATATTATTACAACCATTAACCGATCAAGTCAAGAGCTGCATCAGAGACGACATACACGTTCTGGGATCCTTACTACAAATAATAACTCCCGGGACTGAATTAGTTACATTTGACGTCAGCAGATTATATAGCAACATACCCAATGACTTGGACAAACAGGCGATATCACACTGGATTGCCAAACACCCAAAAATACTACACCAGAGATTCACCAAATAATTCATCTTCGACAGCATGGACATTATTTTCAACAATAACTCGTTTTGATCAAATAACAAAAACTACATCAATATTCTAGGTACAGCAATGAGAACGAAAATAGCACCAACATATGCCACGCTTACACTGGCCTATCTAGAGAGAATCTTGTATGAAAATATGGACAGAATAGTAAAACTTTCTTCATAAAATCTTGAAACAGATACCTCGATGATTGTTTTATCCTCTGGGAAACCACATGGGGGGCATCAATGTATTACACAGCATCCCAAAATTGAATTGACCATTGCACACAGTCAAACAGAATTACCCTTTCTAGATGTACTAATTAAAATTAAAAACAATCACATAATCACAAACATCTACCACAAACTCACAGCCACCCAACAATATATCCACTTTAGAAGCATTTACCCAACAGTTGCCTAAAATATATACCCTACTCCCTAGCACGCAGGATCTGTACTACAGTCAGTGACAAAGACCCCCAGATTGTCTGACTAGAGGAATTACGGAAAACTTTAACAAGAATGAAATACCCCTTACAAATAATACACATAGGTATAGAACTAGCAAAAACATACCATCAGAAGAATTACGAATCCCCCCTAAAAAAAACAAAAGAACATATATTAGCATATATCTTTATACACAACAAAAATTCTCCAGAATTATTTAAAGAAATAACAAGAAACATAACCTTACTGAACCAAAACAACAAACTAAACAACATATTAAAACAATGAAAATAATAAAAAGCAAACGACAACCAAAAAGACTCAAACAAATGTTAACCTAATCCAAACTCAATCAACACACAACACAAGAGGGTCACAATATGAAAAATATAAATATATGGAGTCTGTGAAATAATAATAGAAATGAACTCATACACATTTAAAAACATAACACTAACAGTTATAATAAAACCGATATAATTGTACCTCTAAGAACGTTGTCTATGTACTAGAGTGTACAACACGCAACGAATCTTACATAGGCGTCAACAAAACATTTAATTATAGAATATATTTACATAAAAGTAACATTAAGATCAAAGAAAACCGTAAATTATTCGTTTCCCAACATGTGCATCTATGCAACGGAGGAAAATTTTAAATAATGACAATTTTCCAAAGCCAAGATTATACATGCTTACTAACTCAAGAAAAAACAGTTATATTTAAATTCACTCCATCATTGAACAGATCTAACTCAAAGTACACAGAATACGGACCGCACACATCTACATGCATATGATGGCGGGAATACACACATATATGGACGGAGACCACGTACATGCGCGCGCATGTAAATATGCACATGTGTGTATTGGAGTCTATATGCATAGTATTATGGGCGGCACGCGGTTGTATATGTGTATGTGTGCGCATGCATGCATACACACATTTATGTGAATACACATATACTTCTATATATTCGCCTATCTTTCTATCAACTTTTCCCAACCTTTCTCTATCTATCTATCTATCTATCTATCTCTCTCTATATATATATATGCATCTATCTATCTATATATCTAACCATTCGCCTATGTATGTGTCTATACACATATATGTATTAGTGTGTGCGTGTGTGTGAGTGTGTGTATATGTGTGGGTGTGTGTGGCTCACCTATGTACAAGATGTAGACTAACCGCACGCACACACATACGCGAGTACAACATCCAATGTGGTGTCAGGGGCATAGAAAATAATACATTTAAAAAGTAAACTCGAGACACTTCATGAAATTAAGTTTAACGATAAGATAAAGGTCAAAATCACACGTACTTAATAAACACACACAGCTTTGACCAAGAGAAGCAAAAAATAATCAAACATAAAAATTTAAATTATAAAAATATCAAATCACATACACACACACCCGCAAACTCACACATGCGCAGAAACGCCACAAAATAACACATTTCCTCAATGAAACAACACTCTGTCAAATCAAAAAACATTTCTTCAAATGTATTTACATATCTGATGAGAGGGGACCACAGCTTGAAACGCGTTATATGAAATAAATAAAAAGATAAGATAACAAAATAATAAATAAATGTATAAAACATGTTTTACAAATGTTGGTAGCCTTATTCCTTTACATGTATACTTTACTATCGTTGGAACTGCACTAATACTGCACTACCCTTATATATATATATATATATATATATATATATATATATATATATATATATATATATATATATAAGTGTGGGTGTATGAGGAAGACTAAAAAGCTGACGGACAGAGACAATAGAATCAAATACATTCATATTGTTAGTTTAAAAAAGTATTATTTAATCTCCAAAATTTTGATGACGATGCAACTCGGAACAATATTTCGTACTAGCGGAATTTAAGAAAAAACCCTCTCGGGTATGTGTCAAAATGTTATTTTTTCAGTTATTTTACAAAAAATAGCATATACATAAAATATATAGAAGGGACAATAAGAAGAAAAAGAGATACAGAAGATAGAGGGATGTTTTAAAAACGTGTATTCTATGTTATTTTTACCTTTTAAATGTGATATTTTTTTGTTGATTTTCTATGGTTTACTTTATTTCAATCTGTATAATTTACGCTAGAAACATTATTCTATTTTGAATAATAAATGCCGATACTGATCAGCACTATTACGAAAAAATGGCCCCTACTTCCGTAAAATAATCGTATTTACATAAATAAAACGAACATGCCTCTTTTTTATTCATTTATTTGAAAATTGCAGTAATTTAATTCTTTTTAATTAAATAAATCTATTATTTCCATGGGGTAAAAGTACTTGTCAAGTAAATATTGTAAAAATGAATGAAACAAATGTCACTTTTTGATATTTATTTATTTAAAATTGGTGTTTACGTTAACTGTAAGACATTATCTGGTTTTGTATTAATTCATTTAAAGTTGAGAATTTTTTATTTTAGCTGCATCAGCTAAATCAAAAGAAACATTTGTTGCTGATCAGAAAATCTTATCTTTGAACTGTATTTTGAAGATGATAACGTACGCACAAACATGAAATGTCTCAGCGTGTTGGTATAGAGGTTATACAACATTAAAGGAAAACTACGTGTTTGTTTCTTAATTTGTTCACATTTTTCTTACTTATCGATTACCTGGTTAATATCAGGCTGTTAACGATATATTTATATAATATATTATATAGAGGATAACGTCTAATCTCGGTTGTCAGACCGCAATCTTTTTAGATGGCGCTAGATTTTGCTTTGCTTTTCGTCTTCCTTTGTGCGGTGCCTACATATTCCAGACTGGTGATACCAGATCAGGCAGCCCTGTGGCTCCCTAAGACGAAATTCACCTACATTGAGTTTCTTTTTTTTTTTTTTTTTGTAAAACTTAATTATGTTCTACAAAACCAAAAACAACAGCCCCTCTCCCTTTCTCCCTCCCCTTTTTTATTTTTATTTTTCCTACCCTACTCCCGGTCCTGGATATGACCTTAAACTACATCCGATGGTGAGATCCGGCTTACGGACTTTGGGGAATGTGGAGCCTCCTCTTAATTACCATTGCTCCCAGGTCCACCCTGACCCGGAGTGGTAGTACCTGTTAGGGCCCCAACTATGGGTTAAATAGAAACAGGTATTAAAAGGGGAAAGAAACAAAAAAGAGAAGAAAACAAGACCAGATTCGGCATTAAATAACCCCAAAAGGGTTGATATTCCGTAAAACAAAACTACCAAATCAAAAACCCTGATTAAACATTTGAAGATATAAAGATCTTGAAGCATAAAAACTTTCACTATAATGACCAGATTCGGCATTAAATAAGCCAAAAAGGGTTGATATGCCGTAAAACAAAACTACCAAACACAACCATATTCCAGAATGGTCACCCATCTGCCACTGATTAACCTCAACGTCACGTAACTACAGTTATCTAACGAGAACCAGTGTATCAACGTGATTACGCCGTCTTAAAAGGAGCAAAACTCGGAGAAACTTTTACTATTACACTGCATTGCACTAAGAAACAAAATAAAACAAAATTGGTCACTATAAAAAGAAACACCTCGAAAATATTAGATCATATATGACTGTGTATAAAGAAAAAGTTCACCGCACAAAAACCTTATTTACCCAATCAATGGGTACAAGAATATTTTAGCTCTCGAAACTAAAAACGCACACACATTTTTTTATCCTTCGTTAAAAAGCCCCCTTTCTGTGCAGACGAAATGCATCCATTTCCGGCATAAAAATATTTTTTCAACAGTCATGCACGGTGAATTTTTTCTTGTTACACAAAAATGGAGTCAGTGAAATGATTTTTTAACGAATGCCGAAATAATGCTTGCATGTCTTATATGTTTTTTTTTTGTGTGTATTATTGCACATTTCGCTTTTTTAATATTCTTTGCTCATACCGATAATGCAAGATATGTTATTGTTTCTTGTTCAGATTCACACATATTAACAAGTTCAATAATATCAAATTATAGATACATGTTTCAGTTTGGTTTTGTTCAGCAGAAAGAAAACATTCGTAACTATATCTTACAATTAGCAATTATAACAAACAACCTATTGTTACTGCTTTTGAGACTAAACTAATGATAAGAAGAACTAGTTTTAAAGTTTTAGAGTGTTTACTACATTTTAATCCAAACTTGTCTGAAGTAATAACAATAACACTTTTTACGTGACTTTGTAATGAATACTCGGTGTTTTCGTAAACAAATACCGCATCAAATAAAGCGATAATTTCTACGGGACTAAAACACAATGCAAGAATCGGTACTTCTGCAGTTTACTGACCCCGCTACAACCAACGTTTTTTCGACATATCAGGTAAGTTACGTACACCGTTGAACCATACCGAACAAAAGCGTCGTGACGTTTTTCATTTGCCGAAAACGCTTGTAAACCTTAAAACCCTCACAAACTTTAAAAATTAAGCAGTAGACATTCAAATCAAGAGCAGAAAGTCATCTTATAGTAGTTTCAATGAAAACATATGTTTTATTACGATGAAAATATGATATAAATTAATGGAACAAGACGTATTTTTGTTTTAAATAAACTTTAAAAATTAATTAAATAAAAAGAAATCAAGGAAAAACACTAACTGTATAGTAAGTTACATGAATGACTATTTATTTTTAACAAATAATATATAATGTAACAACTAATAGCAATTTGTTTTCTTGCTTACTCTATTTTTAACCTACCAACTATGTTAGGTTATGGTAATTTTTTAATCAGACTTCCTTGCCTCTTCCTTTTTAACACTATCTACTAGGTTAGGTTAGTGTTGGGGATATATTGTTTTTGGTTAAGGTACGGTTTATGTTGATTTTTATCGGGAGGTAAAGTAAGGTTGTTTTTCTTTCAGATTTCTGGTCGTGTTATAGTGAATTTCCGGAACTGGACAAAAGTAAAATGCCTAAGTGACGAATAGATTTTTGAAAAAAGTTAGGACAAAAAATGAAATGTCATAAATTAACTTTACTATTTAAAATATTAGTCCCGTGTTAGAATCAGTCAAATAGTACTTACTTCACTATTATACACAATGTACACTTTCAATTCTTGAAAAAAATATTGCGATTCTGTCGGCTTCTGCGATCTGATTTACTCAGTGTTTCGGCACGTTTAAGCAGTTTACGTAACCTGTCGGAGAATGCTGACGAAACATCAATTTTGCGCGGTTTTTAAACTGAAGAAGTACCGAGAAATCTACAAATATCGGATTTTAAATTAAAACATTACATTTTTTATATATTTCGTATGAATGAGACGATTTGTTAGCATTGGTTTCAACAATATTTTTATTGACAGAAATCGGATACTTACAGGGCAGATAACCTGAAGCTTGCCCACATGCTAAGTAAAAGTATATATGTCTGAACGTACTAGAGTCAAACTTTGCACATCCTGGTCGTGATTTAGAAATATTATATTAAACACACACTTTCTTACTTTGGATTATATCTGTGTTCTCTATCGCTTTTTTATTTTCTTGTTAACACTTCCATTATATCTCATTGATATGTCATTTTTCTAAAACAAATGAAAATAACACTTTCACTCATTCCTGAAAAGGTTTTTTAATCACGCTAATTGTAAATGGTTATCTACTATTCACCGTCATTACGACGTATGTTAATTTAACATTATGATATAAACAATGAAAATCGATCTTTTTAACGAGTAAATGATTTATAGGTCCTTTTCTGTTCGTGTTCTCTAATCTTCAACTGCTGTACATGGATCTTTGCATTATTATTGAACAGAGCGAAATATCTAACGATTCCCTGGTTCTGTAGTATACGAAAAAGAACACACTGTTGCAATCAATTGTGTTTATCTAACATTCGCAGATAGATTAGCCAGTTTAGTGACATCATTTTCTCATAGAACCTTTCGATCGTCCTATTCCAGTTCTGAGGTGGTTCAGTAGAAAACTGGACCGAATCTTTTCTGAACCATGAAAGAAATGTTTTTGTTTCATTTAACTTCAGCAAGAGTTCTCAGAAATCTAACAGGCTCATTCCTGGAATTAACACTTGACTACTATATGAGATACATAAATTGTCGAATATTCTATTAAAGTGTTCTTTTATCTCTCAAACGTTGAGTTTGTAACGAAGTGAGGAACATTACTTTTCCTCACCGCAATTGACTAGTAAAATATGGTATAGTATATTTTTATTGTGGTCTCTTAGTCTTACCAGATTTCAGGGCAATACTTCATCTAATCTGTTGGAGTATCCAGCTAAGTACTATTATTTGAACAAACATTACTTAGAGATAATGTATCACTTCTTGTATGACCCCGTGTATGGCTGTGTCGAGGGGAACTTATTTAGGCTTCGCATATTATGTTATTTTTTTAATATTTGGAAAGGGTTTACTTGAAGAGGAAATTATCCTCATGTAGGGTTGTCCTAATAAATATTTGTACAGAAGGACACTCGAGTATGTTGTTGAGTAGATAATTAAAACTATCTAAATAGGTAATTAAAACTATCATTTAAGAATGGATCCTCATGTCAACAGTGAATTTTTTTGTAGCTTTCTTGTCAACAGCAATGGTATGATTTCCTCCTGATATGTTGTTCTAGGTTTGAAATAGTTGACGAATTTATTCCTTACTTCAGTCGTTCGACCGGGGATTCATATTCACCAGCAGCCATTTTGATCCCTAACAAGCTTGCAATTACTAGCTTAATGTGTGCAAGGACAATTATAGCAAGGGGGTGTAGGGTATTGGTGTCGGTAGGCTTAGGTAACAAGTACTCAAGCTGTAGGTTTTGTTCAACGCAATAATTGACATTAATTTACAGGACATGCATGCAATATGGAGGAGTAGTAGTACATTTTATTTGGTTGATGTATATTTCTCTAGGTGGTGTTGGCCAGTTTCCTTATGATGTTGTAACGGAAGCCGACATTCTATTTTATGGTTTAATATTTACCTTAGATGAAATGGTGAGTAAACGATTTACTTTAAGGTATACAGAATTAAAGTGATTCACAAGCTATATTGCAACATACGTAATGTTATAAGGCCGGTAAGTTTCTTGGTGTCTGAGATGGAACAAGTATGCTTGAATATGCACAGTGTTAGCGGGCAGGTTGCTGGTATCGCAGTAGAGGAGTAGCTTATCCCGGTCTGTGTTTATTGGAGTAAAAATTACCGTAAGAGAAATAGAAGAAAATATCAACATGAATGCTACCAAAGTATCGGAAAATGAAACAGCACTCGGAATACTTCCGAAAATCTGAAAAAAAGATATTGAAATAAAATGAATGAATTAACAATATACAACCTATCGCAGTTGTGATAACACCTGTGATGTAAGAATATTCTAAGAGCGCTGGAACATACTAAGATAGCCAGATGACACTGAACAATTATATAAAAGTTGAAATACGATGTAAAAGAGAACTAGAATTACAGATGGATGAAAAGGGAACTGCGATTACTTGTGTAGATATATAAGAAATTTCTATAAGCTGACGCAGATCACACCTCCTCAAAACCAGCCGTAGTAACAGCCTGTAATAAATATAGTGTTCCTGTATCTGAGATCATGAAAAAAACTGTGGAGAGATAAAAGCATATGGACCTCGACTGGAAGGGCAATTAGATTACTGATATCCTTAGATCTTAAATTTTCAATAAAATCAAGAGACCAACATATTTTTATACTAGGATAGGACTTAGAGTACTGATATATTTAAAATTATAATTTTCGATAATATCAAGAAACGACCACCTGATCAGACTGGAATGGCACGTAGAATACTGATATTATAAAAATTATAATTTTAAATAAAATACAGAGACGACCATATGTTTAGACTTGTAGGGCACTTAGAATATTGCTATCTTTAAAATTATAATTTCTAATACAATCCAGAAACGACCATCTGTTCAGAAGTGTAAGGCACTTAGAATACTGATATCTTTAAAATTATAATTTCTAATACAATCCAGAAACGACCATATGTTCAGAAGTGTAAGGCAGTTAGAATACTGATATCTTTAAAATTATAATTTCTAATACAATCCAGAAACGACCATCTGTTCAGAATTGTAAAGCACTTAGAACACTGATATCTTTAAAATAATAATTTTCAAAAATATCCAGAAACGGGCATTATTGTAGATTGGCAAAGCACTTAGAGTACGTATATTTTTAAATCCTTAACTTTCAATGAAATCCGAAAAGGATCACCTGTTCATATTGAAATAACTGATAAACGGCTGGTGCGAGAAAATCAAGTCAGTTCAAATGTAAATAGATAAGGATAATATTAGAGCAGATGAAGGTTGTTGTCAGTCAGAGTTTTGTGATCACGAGGACTAGAAAATAAAAGATAACGATGAAAATCCCAGGAACGCATGATGCCATCTTAAAACGTGTTAGCGGCTAAGAGTTAATTAAGTTTACACAAACATATCATGAAAATGATGACAAATAAACAAATACATTGATTAAAGGACCTCATTTAAAAGGGTTCCTTGCAAAACGAAAGATAAACTGATGCAAATTAATTACCTACACCTGCAACATATACGTGGCGAACAATACCTGGCGAACAATATTGTTTGCGTATTCAACAAAGCGCGACGAATAATTAATCTGCCTGATTAAATTAAAAAGCATGCTTGTGATAGATCATGTAATAGATCATGTAATAGATCAATTTAATGTTTCTATAAAAGGTTCCGTCGGTCGGTCAGCCTGCCTGCCACGCTTATATTGAAATACTATTATCACAGCTGTGCTCACTTCTCTATAATGCAATCTGCAGTTGTTCAGTCACGCTTACAATTGAATAGTATTTTGAGATACGTCTTCACACCTCTATAAAATACATTCTAAGTCTGTCACACTAGAGAGTAATTTCATTTTCAGACGTGCCCATACATTTTTATAAGAGTCTCAGTCGGCTAGTAGTAACTCAATCGCTCTGTCATCTTAAGTTTAACATTTTATTTTCAAATGTATCGTGACAGTTCTATATATATACTGTCACGCTAAAGTGTGAATGAGCATATCTAAATGTGTACTGCCATTTATATAAGATATTTTCTTATGTAACGCTCAAGTGAAAAATTGTATTATTTTATGGGCCCTGATATCACTATATAGGTCTTTGTACGTTGTCGGTCGGTCTGTCACTTTTAAGTTTAAACAAGCATATATATATATATATATATATATATATATATATATATATATATATATATATATATATGTATATGTGTGTGTGTGGGTGTGTGGGTGTGTGTGAGAAGATGATGGACAAAATGTGTGAAAAGATGACAGAGGGAAACAAGTCAAAGTGCAGGAGAAAAACAAAAACAAGACATTTTTGACCGGTTTTGTTCGTGGGGAACGTCTTCAGAAAATGAAGAATACAGAAATAATTTTATTTTATATTGAAGGCACACATGAGGGAAAAATGATCTGATTTGATCATATGAGAAAACATTAAGTGATGTTGGGACATGATAAGTAGATGATACATTCTTCTAAAGCTGTTGGGGAGGGAAAAGGCGGCAGAGAATCAAACTACGGTGAACAAAAAGGGTGTGAAATTGATACACTAGAAGTTAGCACCTAACGAGTAAAAAGAAATAAACAGGGATGGGTCAGCTAATTTGTCAACAATAGGTTTTTAAAGAGCAATTCATGACAATGAAAAACTGAGGTGGAAAATATGTGAAAAAAGAAAACAAAAAGGGAAGAAAAGATTAATGGTTAGGAGAAAAACAAAAATATGAATGGGATTTAAAAATAGAAAGAATAAGGGTTAAAGAGAGATGTATAAAAAGGTAGATTATAAATGAGAGATTGCAAAACTCACAAGCATATAAAAATATAAACACACACACACGTGTATATGAAACCATATACAGACATATGTGTGTATATATCCATACAAATACATACATACAAAACACATTTTCCAATATACATATATATATATATATATATATATATATATATATATATATATATATATATACTTAATGAGGGGCGCAGTGGTGCAATATATTGCATTGTTTTAGTGCAGCTTTAGCTAAGTGTCTGCTTAGTGTATAAGATCCGTGGCTTAAATTGAAGTTTGAAGGTGATGAAAGGATAATAGTCGCGCTTTAAATGCATTTGCGACGTGAGAGAGAGTGTTCGTTCTTGAGGAGAGTGCAGTCTGAAAGGTTTAAATTGTGGGAGAGAGGGTTCCTGTGTATCACACGAGCATTAGTGGAAATGTCGTGTTCGAGGTCCCGCTTCTGTTCGTAAATGCGAGATCTCAGGTTTCTGGATGTTTCCCCAATGTAGAACATCGGACATACGGCGCATTTTATCTTGTAGATGCCAGCAGAGTGAGAGGTGTCTTTGGGGGATGGTTGGGAACGGGGTTTCGTATTAAGTAGGTCTTTAATAGTTTTTGAGGTGGATGTTACTACTTTTATGTCGGGTTTGAGTTGTTTCTGTAGGAAGATAGATATGAAGTTATTGGGGAGAACTAAGTAAGATTTGTTTTCTTCCGTTATTTTGTGAGGAGATATTTTTGTAGGGTCGGTCTTTTTTGTGGATGTTGGAAGTTTTTTGTTTAGCGTTAAGGATGAAGGAATGAGGGTATTTTAAAGCTTGATAGGTTTTTTGAATATATGATTCTTCATTGTGGAGACAGGCGGGGCTCCAAATTCTCAGAGCTCTGAGAAACGATCTAATGATCATTCCGGATTTGAATTTTTGTTGTGGTCTGAGTAAAAATGTATGAGGTCATTTTTGTTTGTAGTTTTCCTAAAGACTGAGAAGTCCAGGCCATTAGGGGTGTTATGAAGAGTGAGGTCAAGGATGTTAAGAATGTGGTTGTTTTCAGGAATATTTTAACTAAGAACAAAGCCATTCTTGAGATCTCATGTTGCAGTATTCGTCTCCCCATAATGGCAGCTTGTGTATTCAAGTAAATAAAGCAAGTATCAACCATGCTCGGTGTGAGGGGGGGGGCGAAGGTATGTTGAAGTGTTGTTAAAGTGGTATTTAAATGTTTTTTAAAAGGTCTTCTTAATAAATTCACCAATCTTTTATTTTACATACTCATTCATCTGCCTGAAGATGACCGATGTCGGTTAAAAACGTTCGCGAAAATATGGCGATGTTTTACACAATATGGACGACAATACCAAATCGGTCGTGCGACGAATCGAAAAGACGGATCAAAAAATAAATAAACAGAAGCTGTCGCTACTGTTTAACCAAACATGCATAAGAGAAGGAATGCTGCCTAATTACACAAATGTATATATATATATATATATATATATATATATATATATATATATATATATATATATATATATATATATATATAGTAGGATCAAATATAAACCAAAGTAAAAACTTTTTGTAGATGGAACCTATTGTGAAGAGGATTAGCTCAATATACGAGATAGAGCAATTATTTTTAACGGAATTTTTCTTTTCATTCACTGCGTTTTTTTAACAAAAATTCCTTTTATAATAATTTTCATATTTTTCAAATATTTGAACTTTGTTTTTTTCGAAAGCCAACTTATCCATTTGTATTTCTCCTCTGATGATAAGATTTCGATCTTTGAAAAGCCTTGGCTTAAGGAAAGAATAATAAACACTAGTTTATTACTGAATACACCTTGCATTGAACAATTGAAATTTGAAATAAATTTGGACAATCGTCGCATATTTATCACCCTTTTTTCTTCTATCTCTCTCTCTCTCTCTCTCTATATATATATATATATATATATATATATATATATATATGTGTGTGTGTGTGTGTGTGTGTATGTAATGTAGTCAAATTAAAGCGTAAATCACAATCGATATTAGAAGTTCTATACGATACTAATATTTAATAATAAATTAATATATATTCTGACGAAAATTGGTGTCCATGAAATAGATTTTAATTTAAAGAATAAGCTGTGTCTCTATAGCCACTACAAACGAGACATTAAAAAGCAAAAGGCCGAATATTATAAACAATTTGATATTCATATTCACAAAAAAGAAACTGATTACTTCAGGCATTAATCACAGAAAAGGCATTATTCACAGAAAAGGGTTCATATATATATATATATATATATATATATATATATATATGTATATATATATATATATTATATATATAAATATATATATATATGCATATATACATGTATATATGTATATATCTACATATATACATGATATATTATATTTAAATATATATTAGAAACATATAGTAAAACTATAAACATTATTTACACTATATATTTTCTATTAAGCCTCTTTTGTCACACTAAATGTAGAAATAGGATCTTTATAAGTTTACTGCTATCTCTATAAAAGCCTCTATTTCTTCATGTTCACTCGGTCTATACTGCTTAATTTTGAAATATCACTTCCACATGTCTGCTCGCACTTTTATAATATGCTCTTTCCGTACGTATCTCACTCGTTGTTCTTGTCACACTTCATTTTTAGAAAGAATGTTCTCTGCATATAATGCGCGCTGCTCTCACTGACACTCAGTTTCATTCATGTTCATTGATAAACAAGCAGCTTGAATGGGCTCATCTTAAGATTGCCCGTTTATACGTCCTTAGATGTATAATCTTTCTTTTTAAATTCATACATAATTAACTTATTATTTGCATTTAATCTTAAGAATTTGTTATAATTAATAGAATCCCTACATGAAATAACTCATTTTATAAAACATATTATTCCCAAGGGACATGTTATCCATCAACATGTGCTTTGGTTTGCCTCAGAAATCGATCTTTTTTATCATAAACATGCGTTTGAAATTATCTTAACTTTGTAAATTATCCATCCATGCTTAATATCATGGACCTTCCTTATTTCCCAGAGCTCAGCCATGCAAATAGTTGAAATGAATAGTTTTATATGACTGGTATCTCATGCTGCGAGGAATAAATGTATACTGACTGGTTTATTTCTTAATAGTACAGTGGCCTTTCCGTAAAAACAGATCCAGATTATTTTCTATTTGACAATGAATATGTAGGATAATTGGGTAAATTAGACAGCACAAGTATCCTTTGAAAAAACATTATCCTGGCGAAAATATATAGAAAACACAACGTTATGTACCTTTTTGTAGAGAACAGATAAGTTGATGAATATGACTGGTGCAACTTCGAAGTTGTGCAATTATAGACATGTATGTGCTTTTGTTTTTTTAAAGTGATAGATTCAGAAAAAACTATTTACTTAGTCTGTTTAATTTATTGTCGTCAATCGGTCGATAAGTCTAGCAATTTTTAGGGAATAGTACACTTGACCCAACTATTTCTTATTAGCTAACTGTTACACCGGCCGTTCTTACACAGGAGAAACTACACCGGTTGTCACTATAAATAGTGCGAGTCACCAGAGACACGGAAGACAAAGTACAGTCTTGTAACTGCCTAGCCAAGAGCTAGTCACTTTCTTACTTTGTTAATACACTTGTTAAACCAACCCTCGGCTTGACTTCTTTCATTTATTATATACTGCGGGACAACTTCACAACACTAACACACTACATATTTTTTTACTATGTTATGGTAGATCAGCCAATGAAAGCATTCGTTTCACACACGTTGGGTGAGCTCTCTTTCAATCGATAATATAACCGCTTGGTTTATTAAAGATACTTACATGCTTCTACATTTGATCAAGTAGCTTCATTATCCGATATAGTAAACTTAAACTTGTAACTTGATGCACCCGTTAAGAGAACATAATTTTGTTTATAATTAATCTTTTGCTAAGTAATCTCGAAATTCCCCGGCGTAACATTTTCTCTCAAATTTGTGAACGCGATAATAACTTTTCAAGTGTTATAACAAATGTTAAATTTGCAACTTTATAATGATAAACTGAAACACATATTTAGGCGCTAACGAACGAAATGAGTGTTAATTTTTATAATGTTGATACGGCAATTTATTTTCCAGTTTGTTAAAAAGTATTTACATCAGTAGAATAAATTATCGAGTCACACAACGTAACTTCGAAAATGAAAATAAGACAACACCTATTTTGAAGTAGAGTTAGTTTCAGGAGAATACATTTCCGTAAACATATATGATATTTTTATATTTAGTTATAATATATATATATATATATATATATATATATATATATATATGTATATATATGTATATATATATGTATATATATATATATATATATATATATATTCTAAACAAAATTAATATAGGCATGACTGGAAATACATCAGGAAAACGAGGATAAATGCTATTTTAATAATACCAACTAGCGAGATCCGTGTAAATTACATGAAATGATGATTTCAGTACTAATTATATTGTTCTTAACCTATACATGTTTGACAAAAATATTATAAGATTTGACTTGCATATTTATTTGATAAAATGAACAATACATGAAACAATTTACAAAACTTTATATTCAATATTTCTAGTGAAGGTAGTTCCTCTTGTCTGGCCCTGAGTATGATTATTATTATGGGGAGAAATATGTTAGAAACTATCTGACAGGTTGGAGGGATCGAACTATAAACCAGTCAGACTTACGTAAAAGTCCTACGAAGTTAACCGTTGCGTCAAAGAGATATACTTGAAAATAGTATGACGTGAATTGAATGCTTTTCCAAATTTAGGTCCGGCACGCATGCGCAGAGCTTTTGATGTAAGCATGACACACGAACACACACGCTATCATAGTTATAAAAACAACAACTTAACTTTCCTACACTTCTAGAATAACAGCACAAATATTATAAGACAAATAGTTTAATGGAACATCATTTGAAAATAAATACACCGTGCGATCTCTAAACACACCTCTGTCCAAATGGAAAGCTTGAGATCAGGAGATTTAGTTAAGGTGGTAAAGTTCTTAAGAAACATGAAACTTCGATTACAACTTCTTAACAACTTACACATTACCTCTTGCCTCTATAGTAGTCTTACTTAAACTAGTTCATGGTTACTTTAAACTTTAATCTAATCTATTAACTAATTATAACTATTTTACCGTTTTACCCCGTTCTCTCCCCACGTAACTTTTTTATTCGCATATATTATATTTAAGTGTCTTCATTATAAGTATTCATTTATTCGTTTATTTATTTATATATCTGATTTATTTATATGCTTATATATCTGTTTTGTCTAGCGTAGAATATCCCCAGTATCATTTATCTACTTTTGCTTTTGTCGTGTTTAGAGGTCTTTTAAACCGACTTATACGGAAATATTTCTATCCCTTCACCTATTCCGACATTTTAGGCATCTCCGCGTTTACCTTTGTCGATGTGCATTAAACCTGTGTCTAAAATAATTATATGCATCAGTCTTGTTTTTCGATAAGACTGTATGCTAGCTGTCTGAAAGTTGTAAGTTTCAATGAAATTAACGCATCCCGGACGGAAACAGCATAGCAAAAACGGAGAATATTAGTGCACCATTTTCTCTTTTAACTTTGTTTATGTCGGCGGCTAGTGTCTTCTGAAATGAAGTACTCTGCTGGGCTTTTCCTGCTATAGTACAAAGAAGTTACACAGACCCTACCCGGAATTACAGTTAAACCCTGTTAGCACTGTAGTCGAGCACTATCACGTAATATACCAACACACACAGAAACAAACAGTTAAACAGGGATTCACAATCAATACCCTGGGAAATGGAAATATATCATCGTCATCATCATCATCATCATCATCATTATTATTATTATTATTATTATTATTATTATGTATTTTTAATATTGTTGTTCGTTTTTCAGTATTAAAATACATATGGAAACATAACTATAATAAATAATAACAAACGAGAAAAGCAACAACAACAAAAAGGAAAACAACCCTAAAACAATCAAATCGATCAAAAGTCAAACGTTAATACGATTCTTATTTGAATGGCCAAAAATAACGATATTATTTTGGTCTATTTTTCAGTTTTGCGCATTTTAATAAAATGTGTTTTTTTTTCTTTGCAGCTATTAACCATTTTGATAGTACCCTCGCTAACTCTATCTCTATCTCTCTCTCTCTCTCTCTCTCTATATATATATATATATATATATATATATATATATATATATATATACATATAATGACTCTCTCTCTATATATAAGAAAATGATTTTTGTATATATATATATATATATATATATATATATATAAGGAAAAAAGAGTTAAACAGGGATTTACCGTCAAGACTCTGGGAAATGGAAATATACACTCTCGTATACTCAACAAAACTATCCCAACCCTCAACAACTAAACATACACAAGGATGCTCCTTACTAAAAGGGTGGACGTCATAGGAAGAATGAGGTGGAAAGTGTCGAATACAGAACAGAGGCAGACAGAAAAAAACACTACAGTCTTAAATCTGGTAAATATCTGCCGAAAATAGATGCCTTAGACAATTTTGGAAAAATACCTACTTAGCATTACACATAACCTAGAATTTAGGAACAAGCAACATCCATTTAAGAAAACACTAGCTGCCGACATAAAAAAAAACGTAAAAGAGAAAATCGTGGGCTTATATTTCCCGACAAAGCAAAAAACATTTATAAAATGACAAAAAAGGAAAAAAAACAGACTTTGCCATTAGCTCCATTACCGATAAATATCAGTAAGCCAAGACGGATTATATATATATATATATATATATATATATATATATATATATATATATATATATATATGATCATTAATAATGAAACAACTGAGATAGCTACTAGACTAGGTGTCGAAAACAGAACTAACTACTTAGAAAAGAGGAAGGTCTTTGCAACTTAAAAAAAACACAAAGATAACTTCAGGAATAAAACCTCATGCAGACTAATCAACCCAGCTAAAAGCGAACTAGGACTAGCAAGTAAATCAATTGTTAAAAATATAGTTAATAAAATTAAAGAAAAAACAAACGTAAATCTGTCGGGCAATACAAATTCAGTCTTAAACTGGTTTCATAACATACAGAAAAAGCACAGATTACAATTCACACAATTAGACATAGTAGACTTCTACCCATCCATAACAAAATACACCTTAGACAAGGCCTTAACGTTTTCACACGACAACATCAGTCAAATAGAAAGGGTCACAATACTAAAAGCAAGACAAACCCCATTTTTCTTCGAGGGAAGGACCTGGGTTAACAAATCAAACCCAGAGGACCCATTTGATGTTGCAATGGGGTATGACAGTGCAGACACTTGCGACTTAGTTGGCTTGCTCAGATTGGATACGCTCCAAAATAAACTGCCAGACCATTTATTTGGTCTTTATAGAAATGACGGACTCTGCCTGTCACACAGCCACTACGGGAACACACTGGATAGATTTAGAAAAGATTTAACACACACCTTCTAAAAACTCGGTTTCAAAATCATCATTTCAACAAATTTAGACCAAGTAGATTTCCTAGATACCACACTGAACCTTATAAACAACACACACAAACCTTTCCATACACCCAATGAAACACTCCAATGCATACACCAGAGATCCTGCCACACCCAACTGTTTTGTAAAATTTGTCAATAATATTAGCCAAATAATTTCAAACCTTTCATCCAGTCTCGAAATGTTCAACTAGTCAGCACCCTATTACAACAACGCGCTCGGCGACAGCGGGGCCAGAGCAGAGATCTCATACACCCCAACCCGAGACCAACCACGGGAGAGCCCCAATAGAAGCAGGTCTATAATGTGGTTTTCCCTACTCTATTTTACCAATACCAAGACACAGGTAGGCCACCTTTTCCTCAACTTACTCGAAAAACATTTCCCCCCACATACATACTGCACAAACGTTTTAACAGAAATTCTATTGGGGTAAGCTACTCCACTGCTCCATCTATAAGAACACTCATCTCTGCGGAGGCCAAAGCAATTGTAAACGCAGGTTGCTCATGGCAGGACAAAAACAACTTCCGTCTAGAGGGAAATGGCTGAATCGATTCTCTCGTATATGAAGCCACCATCACAAACCATACTACCGGTAGAGCAGAGAAATACATCGGCATGACGCAGGGAAGCTTTAAACAAAGATGATACGCAATTAGAAACAGCTTCAGATACAAAAGCAAGGCAAATACAGCACTCACGACTCGGATATGGCAACTTAAGGATGGCAAGACACCGTTCACCATCTAGTGGAAAGTAATTCAGAGAAGACCATCCTTCTCTCCAGCAATAAATAGATGTCCTCTGTGTGACGCTGAAATGCCATCATTGATTCAAATACAGTCTGTTAGAATATTCGAGATTAAATCTTTATGAGATGCATCCACATGAGACAAGTACTACTCACAAACTGGACTTACCGATGCACATAAAAGCCTAGCCACACCCCCTCTGTCAAATACAAACTTTTATAATTATCCCCATATAATACCGACTTCAACTCCATGAAGATTTCTCAACTATCACCCCTTATAAGTATACAAAAAATTAAAAAATACGAACAAATACCTTAATCAACTCATATCCACACTACTTTTCAAGAGCAATCATTATAACTTTTCTCAAAAATATTTCTCCAGTCATTAAAAGGGCAACACCCTCATTTCACAACATTATTATTACTCCCATAAGTCCCCACCATTTATCAGTCATGATACTAATATCCCATATCTCCCAACAGATGCAATCTTGTCGACTGAGTCCTTACTCTTATCTCTAAAGCAGTTTCCATCAGCATACAAAAAAACACCTCCATAAGCATTCCGTATACCTTAGTTCATAATGTTAAATCCCGAATTAAAATAATTCAAAAGATCTACAGTGTTACTGTCCTTAGACCGCCCGGATGATATACGTATTTAAATTCCTTTGGGATTGATTTAAAGTCCTTAACTCCAGGATTTAACAGACACACACACATATATATATATATATATATATATATATATATATATATATATATATATATATATATATATATATGTATATATATGAAGCAATCCAACAAAAGATATAAGCGTCAACTAATATCTTATAATTAGTGAAACATCCGGATAAAAAACTGAAGCTCAATATACTGGATAGAGCATTAATATTATAATATAAAATGAAGTAATAAAATAAGGTGTCAATCAAATTTTATTAGAATTCAAAGTTCATGCAAAGCATCCTTAAGTCCTTAGCTCATGAGTTTTCAAAGATAATTCTTCTCTTCAGAGGACCATTACCGCAGTTATACTACTACAGGCAATAAAATTACGCTTTGAAAATATATAAAATTATATACACAAATATACAAAAATACATAACATCAAACATATCAATCCAAAAACATACTTTTGTTGAATCCATACAGTCCATCCAGGTCATACATGTTGAGAAGCATAATCAGGAAGGACATTACTCCAAGATACAAACAGCAGTCCAAATACGTGAAATTGAAGGGGCCGGCAAAGTTATCCAGTCGCGAAATGTGTCCATATTCAATGTTAATGATAAATAAATCAATCAAAATAATACAAAAAGTCCAATCAAAGTTCCGAAATCCCAACTTGTGCAACTCAAGTCAAATCCAAATTCGTTGTTTAATTAGAAAACCCGCTAAATCCGAATTGAGCAAAACAAGACGGACTCCCATCACACCTAGCCAGAAGAGCGAAAAATATATAACTTTGATTGGACTTTTTGTATTATTTTGATGGATTTATTTTTTTTAAATCGGTTTCGATTTATTATTTTTCTTTTTTATATAAAAAAAATTGATATCGCATCTTAATGCTTCAAAAGTTATTTATTTTACCTATTCCTTCTCTCTCTCTCTCTCTCTCTCTCTCTATATATATATATATATATATATATATATATATATATATATATATTCTAATACAACGTTGTATTATGTATTATTAGGTTATACTGCAAAAAAAAAAGAGCTGTTAATATTTTTACAACCGTCGTGATTACAAAAAGGCGGCTACAGCAAAATTCGAAAAAAGCAACATTACTATGAAGCCTTCCATTTCTACGTGTTGTCTACACATTAAGCCTCTAGCACTAAACGTGATGCGTCGCCAATTGGATTGTCTGCTAGAAAAGTTTGGACCGAACTCACAAACTGTATCTTAAAATGCGGAGAGCAAACCGATTGACGCATAGTGGCAGCTATGAAATTATCATGCTAAAATACACAAATAATATTTTCTGTTTTATATTACTCGTTCTCTATTTTTCTCTCTCTTATTACTTTCTCTTTAGATTCGAAAGTTGGTCAGCTAAATGCGATGTGAACAAGGAGATAATTGACAGCTGTAAATATTGAAGTGTCTATTATTAAATAAGTTCCTGTTATTAAGGTATGTGTGAAGGTAAACACCTCCGACTTGAAATCGATTAGAAATAAAATGCTTATGTTTTAAAATATAAACCCATATATCTCTTATATGACTGATGAAACAAATGTGTGTATATATATTGTACTAAATATCTATTGCTCGCAAACCTAGGCGGGAAACATTTGACTTTACCGTATATATAACATACATTACAATTAAGTACATCTATACACAGAAACATGTGCAATATATCTGATACTAAGACAGATATTGTATGAGATCATAACATATTCTGCATGGCAGCTTATACATTTATTTAGAAATGATTTCGTGTGAAAGTCACTTTCTTTTATAACTTTTACATAAATGATTGGTTTTGTGGGTATTTTCTTCATGAGTTTCCCTTTTTTTCTTACTAATAACTATATATGTTAACTGCGCTGAACGACCATTGGTTTTACTTCAAACCTTCCATAAACAGTGAAAGAAATCTAATCGAGATAAGGAGTTTTATAATAAAAAAAAACACAAAGTAAAATCTATTTTACAACTTTATCTTTCATCTTAAATATTTATATCTGATTCTGAATTTTTCAATAGATTTATTCGCAATGCTCTTTTAATCTACACCTGTTGAATATGCATCGTGCAGTAGTAATGCGTTTACTTATTCCTCTGTGGGCATCTGGAGAAACAATATTACTCTCTCGATCTAAAGAAAAAGGCACTGTTCAATACGAACTTTGAAAAGAAATAACAATACGCACTAGTAGATGGGACATTACAAATCTAATATATACCGTTTCTTTGTATTTCAAAAATCAGAAGTAAATAGCAAGGAATCTGATGTATTTGTACTTGATTCGAACTACCCTATTGTTATTCACTATGTTATGGAAATATTTGGCAAACGTGTGCTTATACTATTGATAAAAATGAAAGTTTCAACGTTTCCATTTTTTCTGATTTTATACTATTTATTTCATAAGACAAATTATTTATCATAATAATAGTTTGATATTTTCATACTATTTATTTCATAATATAACTTATGTATCATAATAATGATTTACCTTTTTTTTTCATTTCAACTTCCAAATACACGCAGTGTATATATTACATTGTACAAGAGGTAGATTATTTGAAAGCTTACAATGTATTAATAACGAAATGAAAAGCATCGCTATATTTGGTCTGACAAATATAGCGTAAGAATTTTAATCATTTTTTCTCATGCTCACAAAGATAAACATATTGTTGTTCCTTTTGCATTTTCTTACTTTTTTTACTGCTGTTACGATGCCAATATTTAAGAAAAACGATATAAGACATTTAAAATGGAATATTTATATATTGCCGATAGAAAACACGTTATCACAAACCATTTTCATCGTAGTTCGGTTTAAGACAGGACATAATATTTTGGTCAAATTATTAAATGAAAATCATAATAAGAAAACAATAATGACACGTCTGAAACCCCGCCGTCTACGCACATCTCGTAAGATAAAAAAAGCTACACGTTCAAAATATGTTTCGTGTGCCCATGCTTGATATAATAGACGCAATAGATTCATCTGAAATCAGATGTGAAAGGTGTAATTACTATATGCATATATAATGATCACTTACGCATCAATCGAAACTTATGCTGAAACATTGTGTTTTAAAGTGAAATAATAGTTGCTGTTTTATATGCCGTTTACCAGACAAATATCGTTTAAAAGAAAATTAACTTAACATTTTATAAAAGGAAAAGAAAAACAACATAAAATAAATAGTGCTGTGTTAGGATAAGGATTCCGTTTATTTCATTGTTTATTTTGCGACAGCAGTATTTTCGTCCGCTGTGTCATCAGATATAGTTCCAGCTGTCCCTGAACTAATTCACCGGAAGTGTCTTCCTCCGGCCAAGAAGGTGTCCGTGGCAATCAGTTGCGTATCATTTTTCCTGCTAGGTGTTATGTAAAAAATGCTTCTGTAGAAGATATTGAATTAAATCAGCCAAGTGTGTCGCATCCATGATATTTGCATACTTATCACTAACAGTATAGCATATGTTCCCAAGTTAGAAACCTCATCTTAGAACAAGATATTAACAAATAGTATAATTTTCTAATATTTTACAACAAAAAACAGATCATGTATTTTACGTTTGCATGTATACATTATTAACAATCTAAGAGACAGTTATAGAATGTTTTGGCTGCATAACGTAATAGATAAATTAATCAATGGATATGAAATATAGATGTGTTCTGTTTCTGCTTATAACAATTAGTAAAATGGTTTTCGGACACCTGGTAAAAAAAAGTAAACATTTCATAAAACACTATTTACAAACTAATATTAGTTCCAATAATACTATGGAAACTGTTAATAGATGGCAATTCAATAAATGCCAGAAAGTGTAATAGCGGGTTGCCACCTACATGAGAACGTGTTACTGATCAAAGTAAGCTGGCTTTAGGCGTTTGGGGTTAGAAAACCGCGAAACAGTTCATGATGCTTCTACAAAAGCAATAAAGACTCGCGTTGTATGTAAATGCACTGTGCGAAGTTTAAAGAATTCTCTAAATTGTTTTAGTTTTGTAATTTCCTAACTATTTTGATAGCAACTCGGTACAACCGTAAAAGATATTAATATAATATTTTGAAGTTGTGTCTTAGACTTGTAACTAAACAATGTGAAAGATGAAACATTGTTTTAATTTTATCATTGAAAAAAGTACATCACACCTATAACATAAGCACAAACGTTCTACGATACAACGAGACAATTTGTGCCGATAATTATACACACACACAATGTGAACATAATGTATTTGTTCTTTTCGAATGCACAATAGCCATTCAAATTACAAATGTGTGATGCGTTTATGAAATATAATAGGTGTTTTTTTTAATATAAAGTTTATGTAAGCTTTCTGTCAAGGTGTTTATTAAGTGTGTATTCCTTCTTTCGTCTATGCTTGTTTAATGGTGTTGACGGTTGCTAATTTAGCAATGTGTTCTTGTGTTCGTTCAGTTACGACTTCTTAATTTGAAGCGTTTAACCCATTCCGAGTAGTGCACACATTACTATTTCGAATTCTATTTCTTTTTCTTGACTAACTATTCTAATGTGGATTCACGATTTTAGCTACGTATTTCGCATGAAATAAATTTCAGGGCATCTATTTTCCCCTTGTTCGGTAAATATGTATACTGTCTGCTCAGAATATCTGTAAATCGACTCTAAACGAAATGCAGTGGGAATATAAAGTCTCGCTATAGAATCTAACTCTTTATTTTTATTCCTTTAAATGTTGTTCTATTGATGTCAGTTTATGTTACCAATTTTATTTACTATTTTCATAGGCCACCTTGTCGTCCTTTGAATCCCGTGTGCGAAACACGTGGATCGTGATTGAATTTTTGAGCCAAATCTTCATTTGTAATCTTGTTGCGCTCGTACCGTCTCCACCATCTATGTGAGGAACACATCAAAGTATTTTAGAATGTAATTAATATTACACGTTCTCCTATCATATATTTATACAGTCACCTTAATAGATTCACTTGGAGCACACCCACACACGCACACCCACCCACACACAAACACACACCCACACACACACATATATATATATACATATATATATATATATAGTAAGCTATAGTAATATATATATATATAGCAATTAAGCTACACACAGGCTCCCGCGTTTCATCCCCGGGTGAATATTTAGGCTAAAACATCCCCGGGATGAAAGGCGGTATATATATATATATATATATATATATATATATATATATATATATATATATATATATATATATATATATATATTTATATATATATATATATATATATTCACATAGAAGATAGTATATTCAGTAAAGACCGAGATTAGTCCAATAAAAATAAGCTCGATGATACTCGATTACAGGGTACAGATAATTTATATGTGTTTTTGAAGGTTTACCATATAGCATATTGTCAGTTGTTGGGGTTCTTATTCCAGGTATATAATTCTCCTAATGAACTGTCAAGCAAGAACCTGCTTGAGTAGAGAAACACGTGTAGGAAACAATTATTTAACTTTGAAAAATCTGAAAAATAAATGAACTATGAAAGGAAAAACACTTTTTGTTGTGATGAATGATTTCTTGAACGAAATGTTTTGGTAAACCTCCAAAAACACGCACACAGACACACACACACACATATATATATATATATATATATATATATATATATATATATATATATATATATATATATATACATATATTACTATTTCATGTATCTACATGAAATTTTATGAGGAGATATATTTTATATCTATTTCAACAGTGCACGATACATAAGTAGAGCTAGGTAGTAAGCTATTAAATCATATCCTTATTATTAATTTTATTATTATTATTATGATTATCATTATTATTATGATTATTAGAATTATGATTATCAATATTATCATTATTATTATTAGTATCATCATTATTATTATCGTTATTATTATTATTATTAATTTCTAGGAACAAGCATGTTCTCAACAAATTTCTCTTTTGGTCACACTCTTATGGGACATAGGACACTTCATTAATACATTTCTATCACATCAAGGAAGGAGGAGAAATCTCATTCCTAATTCGCGTACATTTATATAATGTCTAAACCCAGTTTCGTCGAATTAAACGATTTCGAAATGCTTATTTCACAACGCTCCCAATCCCCACGCTAATTTGATAGGAACGCTTCATTTCGGAAAACATTTATGATAGATTTACTATTTCAAAATATTTGAAAGACTCAAATACCTGCAGCAACTCCCGATCAACTTTTTTCACAGTTCTAATACAACAATACTTCTCCACCAAAATATGTGTTTACTATAATGGTAACATTTGAACATTTATAAAACCCAAGTCTCGAAAATAATAAAAGGTCACAGTCCAGAAAGCTACTTATATTTTACCATGGTCACGCATGTTTAGGGAACCCGTATGTCTACCACAACTAATATCCACTTTCCACAAAAGATAAACTGAAAAACAACGTTACACTTTTTTCATACGTTTTCGTAACTCTCAAATCCCTTATCTATGAACATTATTTCGCCAAATGTGGCCTTAGATGTGATGAGCAATCAGGAACCTTCTCGCTCGAAATTAAGACATTATGTACTCATGACAGTGATGTCATCAATCAACAGCGATTTCACGCGACATTACGTGATGACAGGAGACTATTTTAGTCGATGTCATTCACTCATGCAGAAGCGTTCATTCTCCCAAGCGATACACTGACTCAAATTAATTGAATCCATCCCAAAACATTTCTCTTGTAACTCTAATTGTATTTGTTTGTTTTACTATACATGTTTTTAATTAATTGAAATAAATCGCACCAACACTCAAAAAGTAGCATTACCGTATTTTCTAGGATGTCGATCACAACAACACATGCCAATCTGTTGATTTTTTATAGGTGCTTCTCAAAAAAATTCAGACAAAACCAAGACATTCAAAATAAAAATCCAACATTTCATTCAAACATTAGTCCCAAGTTTAGTAAAAAGAAGCCCCTCAATTCACAAAGTAAGTTTATTACAAACGAACCTTATTTATCATATTTTCTTTTTACTTTAGTTTACAAAAAATGTAAACGCCTTGAAATGTAAAGGTTTAAGCATACCTCTTAACTTATTAACAAAGCGTATACCTTTTAATGCGTAATATATCAATACACATGCCATACACTAAGGCTTAACTCAAACCTGTCCACTACCCAACAGAACAGCGAGCAGACGCGAATCATGGTTGGGTGTATGTTATCATAGTTTACGACAATTATAAGCGTATTAAGAATTCACTGCGATTCCGAAATATGTGTAATGCGTTAATTCTCGCGGTACATGGTTCGTACTTTGATCCTTTGATATCAAGTCAACAAAACCGGCATTTACATTAGTCGATGTTAAACTTCTATCATTTTTTATTCCTCCATTCTATGGTACAATACCAAAAGATGATAACAGAGTTAGTATGTATCAAATTGGTGTTCGATTGATTGATTTAATTCGGTGCTTGATTACTGGTTACAATGTCATTCATGTGGTTCCTGCTGAAACAAAAGGAATGTTCCTTCCAAACAAGATCACAACCCAACTTGAAACAAACATCAATGATTTATTTTGAATCTATATTGACACCTGGCTGTATTTCAACAAAAGAGATACTTGACAAAAAAGAAAAACATACCTTCCAACCGAATACAAATCGACCATCAACTTAGAACGCGAATGACCATTACGCCTTAAACCCATAGAACCCCAACTGAACCCATATACCCATCTTGCTATCATATATATATATATATATATATATATATATATATATATATATATATACATATATATATATATATATTATATATATATATATATAAATATATATATATTGGTACAGAAAAATTAGTACAACATTCGTACCGTCGGTTTACGCTCTTAATTCTGAATTAATTTAGCACTCTGCTGAGATTTTTCCTGCTACATAACAGAGAAGTATATATTAATATATATATACATAATATATATATATATATATATATATATATATATATATATATATGTATATATAATATTATATATATATATATATATATATATTCATTTCATTTCTTGAAGATTGCATCTATTAAAATATCATGTTTCTTTTAAAAGTTGAATAAAAATAACTTACTTGGATATGGGTAATCTACATGTATAAGGGTTCGTACGAAAGTGTAAATAAAAGATAGGTTATGAGTGTATACATATATGTGTGTATGGTTATATATATATGTGTCAGTGTATGCATATGTGTGCACATAGTGTGTGTATGTCCGTCCGTTTCTGTATGCATAACTGTGTATAGTTGTGGGTGGGTACATATGTAATTTTGTATTTGTTCATATATATATATATATATATATATATATATATAAAGAGGTGTACTAAAAGCGAACTTTTAGGAAAGGTAAAACCCTATTGTGAAGAGTATACAGCTCAATATCCAGGATAGAGCAGGTAGAAATGAAGGAGAATGGAAAGGAATTAGAGAAAGCAAAAGCCAAATCAAAATTCAATTCAAAAGTTCAAAGCAAGGTATAATCCGCAAGAAGGCAATTTATTCAAGTTAAATTTTCCTTAAGCCTGGCTTAAGGAAAATTTAACTTGAATAAATTGCCTTTTTGCGGATTATACCTTGCTTTGAACTTTTGAATTGAATTTTGATTTGGCTTTTGCTTTCTCTAATTCCTTTCCATTCTCCTTCATTATATATATATATATATATATATATATATATATGTGGATGTGTATATATAATATACTATTGTGTGAATATCGGGTGGTATAAAATGAAAAATCGGATTGTGCATAATCCACGAGTCACTCCCTCTTAAACAAGTTAATAAAAAGAGTCGCTAATTTAATAAGTTCCCGCCCTTACACCATCGATTTATTCTTTTACTGGTGATGTCCCCAGATGCCGGTAAGCCTTCTACTCCAAATGCTTCTTTCCTCGTGCTGCCGGTCTTTTGAATTTCCTCACTGCTCCCTGTTATCCCGACTGTACTGACATGCAGAAATTTGAAACCATTGTGAACAGACATCTCGCTGCACAGTTTTTAATTCAGGATGATCCCCTAAATCTATCACACTAATTCTCAAAAGACCCTTACGTCTACAGTGGCAGCTTGCTTTGTTTGGTATAATCTATAGTAAAAATTGCTTATTGACCTGATATTTTTATTTTATTTTGTTATTTTTTATTTTAGATCTTATTCTGAGTGTATATGTATATTTATCTTACATTTTAAACTTTATATTTATTGACTTATACGGTTTCATATTTATTCATATCTTACATTTGAATTATATCATTTTTTAATTTATATAATAATTATAATAGAATTATCGATAAGTGAAGTATCGTAAAGCGATCTATCGTGATAAAGTAAAGCTCAATAATTTCAGTAGTTCAATCAATTTTAAAGAAGGAAAGATGAAGATAAAAAATTGCAATAAATTACATAAAATTACATCAAATTGAAACAAATTGTATTAAATCGAAAGTTCAATTGCAAGGAGTTACACTAATCCTTAAACTACGGTTTTTCAAAGATAAAACTCTTCTCGTCAGAGGATTAAATTCGAATGTAATAAAATTTGTATCAATTTTATGTAATTTTATGAACTTGTTTATCTTTAGCGTTCCTTCTTTAATACTTATTTATATATATATTCTATTTGCGGAATATTTTTAAATGTTGTGTATATGTGTATATACGTGTGTCTATGTATGTGTATAGGTGTTTACATATATACATATATATATATATATATATATATATATATATATATATAAATATGTGTGTGTATAAATATACACATTGAAGTAGACGGAAAACGAGATAGAAAAATAGATGTTCTCAGTAAAACGAGTTTAACCTCTACCCATAGTCTAATGAATGGGGTAGTAAAACTGGCCGAGCCATCAGACGAAAACTAGATACTTGAAATCATTACCATTAAAAAAGAATCATAGAAAATGAAACAGTAGATAACAAATATAATTAAGCAAAAAGAAATAGGTCAGTTAAGGAATGATATGAACCTATATATACATATATATATATATATATATAGGATCAAATATAAACCAAAAGTAAAACTTTCAGTAGATGGAACCTATTGTGAAGAGGTTTAGCTCAATATACGAGATAGAGCAATTGTAGATTTGGATTTGGAATCATCGGCAAGGTGAAATGATTGTAGACACGCCCGAAGGGAATGGCGTCATTGTTGACGCCATTCCCTGTCGGGCGTGTCTACAATCATTTCAGGTTGCCGATGATTCCACTGGGCACGGAGATTTACTAAAGATGTCTAAATCGGCCCTTTTGGATTAAACCGCTGTACATTGCTGAAATATGTAATATACAGTATCTGAATAAATTATATATATATATATATATATATATATATATATATATATATATATATATATATATATATATATATATATATGTATATATATATATATAGATATATATATATATATATATATATATATATATATATATATATATATATATATATATATGTAAGTGTGTTCTTTTATGCTATTTTGAATGCTTTCGATTTAGTCTTCGATATGCGGGATTTATGGGCAGAGATTTTAAGTTCCCTGTTTCGATCCGTTAATGGAATAACATTATAGCACAGCAAAACGCGTGTGTATATTATTTTGAAATAACATTACAATATGAGGCGGCTTTTTGCAGAATGTAATGCGCACGAGAACAAGACAATAGATTCCCGTAATGCTCGTTCTGCTGTTGGAGATCGTGCGTAGGACCTGATTCGACAGTATTTTCACACGAGTAAACGTCACTTCGGACTAAATCACACTTCGCAGGAACTAATGGAAAACGTATTAGATTAAACCCCGTTAGAAACGGTACGACCCGCCCATGTTTGTATCCATAACATTTCCAATAACTATGTGGATGTTTTCTGCTTCTGACTCTATTTTAGGGATCTTATTTGCTATGTCACTCAGGATAATAGCTCCTTTCTACGTGTGGTAGAACTACAGAAACAATGTTTCTTAGATATGTCCTTGAATCCATATGAGGTGAATGTTCTGTCAGTCGGTCATGTTTCAGTTTGAAACAGCATTGTTATCGCTAAACACGCAGAATGAATAGATGTATTTTATTTTAGATTCGTACAACATTTATTATAAACGCTTTGTCATCGCTGGTCTACGCTTTAATTGAAATATCATGTGTTGGTGTTATCATTTAAAGTTGAAAATCACATTGTGATCGCGAAAATAAATATATGAAACTTGGTAAAAAATCTTATTAATGCGACGGTCTGTCGCGGATTTAATCTTGAGTTATAAAAAAGTATTAGAAAAATCGTAACCCGTTGAGTAAGGTTCCCTGAATCAGGATAAGTTGAGTTTAAAAAGTCAGTTAAATTTTCCAAAAAAAATAAAAAGGTAAAATGTAAAATTAGTCTTTCTTCCTCTGACATCCTTATTCTCTATCTCTGTATATCTCTCTTTTGCTTTCCGGGGACCACGACGTAAAATAATATTATTAATATACTTGTTGTCTTCCTTAATATCGAAAATGAGGACAGGAGAAGGAACGTAAAATGACTCAGCTAAATTGATTATGTAAAATGTAAATAAATTGATATTTTATTTCATACAGTTTTTTAGAAGCGAACATTTATTTATGAATTGATTCTATTTTTGAGTATTTCAAGTGAATAAAGGGATACATGAATTGCACATTAATTTGAAAGAGTTATTTAAAATATTATTTTTAAACGCTTTATTTGAATATGATTCATCCGAAGAAAAATACTAGTAATTATATTTCTAGTGTTATTGATTCGCTGTAAAGAAACGGAGGAAAAGAAGGAAAAAGAACAGTGGGGAATTGATCATTTTAAATAAATGAAGCGGTTTAAAGCTTAAGCTGAGAGTAAAAAGTGTAATATAAGCGCAAGGGTTTAGACAAGATAGAATTGGAGATAGACAGTGCTAGCCAAGATCTTAGAGATAGATGTATACATTCTAATGAAAACATTTCGGTTGATAGGATGATATATTTTAACATAACCATCTTGTAGATGACATGAATTTCGGGCGATTACCATTAATAGGAAACGCCTTGTATAACAGACCTTGATAAACTCGGCTTTTATATGATAATAGATTCTTAATTGTACTACTTTTATCCGTTATATTCCCTTCTCTCTATTGTAGGGGTTATGTTGGTACTACTCCAGGCTATGCGCCTAATTTCCGTGACTGCTCAGCCGCAACGATCGGGCAGGTCGCGGAAGCGCCCGAGAGCTGCCGAGTCGAAAACGAGGCTGTATAAAAAAAACTGGAGAAAAAAAACTTACGCCGAACCACAGCGAAAACGGGTGCCTGCACCAACCACGTAGAGAGGATGTGGAAGGAAGCGAAGCAGAGAAACAAAAAGGAGTGGGAGACGCCGAGAAGGGCACTCGTAGACGGCTATCTGCGGGAATTTAATTGGCGTGCGAGATTTAGAAACGATACCTTCGACGCCATATTGTCGCAGATAGCAGAACTCTATCCCGTCGTCGACCATCCTTCTTCTCCTCCTTCCACATCCTCGACGAACCCCTCCTCCTCTTCTGCCTGTCTTTCGTTAAGCATCCCCCCAAAAAAGCGCCAGCTACAACAGCAGAATACCCTGAACCTCTCCGAGAAAAGGTATAGAATTCCCCCACCCCCATAAAAAATCTATAAAAAAATGACTTGCCTAATTGACAAAAAAATGTTTAAAAAATGGTTCAAAATTTTTGTTAAAAGTGTATTTATTTCAGTGTAATTATATTTTTCTTTCTCCTGATTTCCTCGTGTCCGTACTCCTTATCGCAACAAAATGTTACCACGGTCTTGCTCTGCCAAATGATATCTCTCCGAACAGTCTTTCACCCAGCGCACACACCAACGTAGTCACCAACTCAAATCACCAACTCATAGTCGCCCACTTCCTTCAAAACATTCCCCTTGTATTTCCAGTGACATTGCACAAATGCAAATGAGCATGCAAATAAGCAGTGAGCTCTTCTGCCAGAGAGATCAGGAAGTAATGGGAGGTCTTTGCTATAACTAGCCATTTAACTCAGGTTCTGTTTCTTTATGAATCCATTCCTGGCTGGGGTAAGTCATACTTTGCTAACCACATTCAGCTACGGGTTTGTTCATTTCTTTCATTTTTATTTTTTATATATATGCATTTCTTTCTTTCCGTATTCATCGTCTTATATTGTCGTCTGCCAACCTTCCATTTTTGCATGATTTTCGATTTTGTTTATACAGCCTCGTTTTCGTCTCGGCAGCCTCGTTTTCGACTCGGAAGCTCTCATGCACTTCCGCGACCTGCCCGATCGCTACAGCCGAGCATCACGGAAATTAGGCGTATAGGCTGGAGTGGTACCGTTATTTTCGATATGACCATCACATTAATTATATTTTCTACTATACTTATATATATATATATATATATATATATATATATATATATATATATATATATATATATATATATATATATAGCATTATATGAAGTGAAATAATAAAATAAGGTACGAATCAAATTTTATTAGAATTCAATGTTTAGGCAAAGTATCTTAAAGTCCTTAACTTATTAGTTTTCAAAGAAAATTCTTCTCCTCAGAGGAACATTACCGCAATGACATTACTGCAGTAAATGAAATAAACTTTGATATATAACATATAAAAATATATACCAAATATACATAAAAGTATATAAAACATCTAATATATCAGCAAAAAACATAATTTTTTGTTAAAGCTGCACAGTTCGTTCAAGTCATACAATTTAAAACATTTTCAGGAAAGATATCCAAGAGGTTGATTGAAAACCGATCCAGATGGTGAATGGTAGTCCAAAAACGAAAAGGCCATCCAGGTGGGAAATCTGTTTGCAAACGATGCTGTAAATGACAGTGAAATGTATCCAAGGTGTATGCACATTAATAAAACGATAAAAAAAACAAATCATATGAAAAGTTCAGAAACAACTTAAATAAGTAAGTAGATGTACGAAGCACAACCCGAGAAAAATATACATTGTTCAAATAAAGCGCATGAGTAATAAGGTGTAAAAGCTGTAAGAAAAGGCATCACGAGTTTTTTTTTAATAAAGTTACTGGTGATGAACGACAATATAATTCTTGCAATCGGCTATTCGCTATATATAAAAATCAAAACGTCATAAAAGCCGAATAAAATTTTGAAGAGAGCGCAATCTATTTAATAAGAAAAAGTAAAGTAGGTAATAGACAATAGCAAGAACTAGAACGACTAAATAATGACGGTGATTGTAGTGCAAGTTTATCTAAGCTTATGAGTTAGAATTACTTCGACTTCCTGCATGTTTGACCATTTATAGATTGGCCGGATAGCCGTAAAAATGTAGAAATTACGAAAACCGAACTAAACAAAAGGATATTTTCAAAACACGCATCAATAATTTGCATAAAGTGAGACTATAGCAGAATTGTAAGTATTGTTTGTGTTTACAGAACTATAATGCATGACGCAGTGGGAAACAATCAACTTTGCTTTAATCTATCTATCTATCTATCTATCTATCTATCAATCTATCTATCTATCTATCTATCTATCTATCTATCTATCTATCTATCTCTCTCTCTATATATATATATGTATATATATATATATATATATATATGTAAGAATCCTAAAAGCATATCTATTCTTATCAGTTTCTTCTGCAATATTGATTTGTGGGACATATTTTAGGTGTGAATTAAATAGAAAATGTAAATATACTACCCTGTACATGAATTGAAATCATGTATATATATATATGCATATATATGTATATATATATATATATATATATATATATATATATATATATAAATATAAATATACATATACATATATATACATATATATATACACACATATATATAAATATATATATATATATACATATATATATATATACATATATATACATACATATATATATATATATATATATATATATATATATATATATATATATATATATATATATATATATATATATGCTCACCTTTAGACACATATGGCGTTTCGTTTGACAACTAATACGTTTTTCGCGTGATTCTATTTTTGAGAGTACTTATATAGGCCGGGAAGTTTGATAAACTATGTATGCTCTATGTTTATGTCGTCAACAGAATCAGCCGCTTGTGTTATTGATAACATGATGTGTTTCTATTCTCTATGTCCGCCTTCAGATAATTATTTAATTATGTATTTCTAGAGTTTAATAACAGGAGCACTTATGTTCCATTTAACATCTACTCAGAATAGTTGCTGCATTTGTAAGTATACACTCACTATCCTACTTACGTAGTAATTTGTATTGGTAATTACACAGATATTTATTTTTTATAACCATAACATTAATTAAATTCATTATAAACATATTTCAGCCTTCAGAGTCACATAGTTATCCATCATGGTACTTTTATTTTGTTGTTATTTAAATATATGTATACTCTTTTAAGATTTCAGCATTTTGCATTTTGCAATTAAACGTTAATTCATGTATTATTTTACTAGTAAAATTCTACTTTTTTTAATGTCACACTTAAATGTAAACAAACTTCGATGATGCTCACAACATATATTTACATTAAATGCATTACTAGTATCTTTTGTCAACTGATGTACATTTATTTATTTAACAAGGTAAGGAAATACATCAGAACATTGTTACTTAAGATAAAAGGTCTATTTCCCGGAACAGAAACGTCACTGTTTTCTATCTTCGTTCATAAACTTTGTTTTCGAAAATTTTTTATTCTTATACTTTTTATTTAATTATATATATATATATATATATATATATATATATATATATATATATATATATATATGTATCAAGGAAGGCGCAAGAGCGCTCTATCCCTTAATATACTTCAAACACGGCCTATGCTAGAAATCTCATTTTTTTGATCAATCATAACTCAAAAACCACTCAACCAAATTACTTATAACTTTGCACAATATTTTTTTCTGATAGGTTTTATAAGTGTGTAGAATTTCAGCATCATTAGTGGAGGCAACCCAGAGATCCATAAAGGAAAGTCATGATTTTGTGTCATCCGTGTGTACGTGCGTACGTATGTGCCACCCTGTATCTCATCAATTATTTGATGGATTCGGCTGATATTTCGCAGATATAGAGGTTCTAGGGTCTAGTTGATGGCATTTTAATTTCAGTTTACCATATACCTTAGTTTTCCAGAAAATTCTCCAAAAAACTTTAAAATGACCATTGTATTGAGGCATAGCCTTTACAAAAGTAGTGACATTCCATGATAAATGCCAGTATACTGAATCATATGCCCTGAATAGGGTTATGATGAAAATTCATATACACTAAATGTACAAAAGCAAGGCAATTCCCAAATTTGTTACACTTTTATTGTCATTAAGGGTATGCGAGCACAACAGGGCTATGTATTTTACTGGTAGGACATTTTCTTCAGCGCACCTCACACACTTCATCCCGTCATGCATAGCGCTTTATACTGTAGTGATGTGATAATGAAATGATTAATACCCTTAATTAATGACATTAAACGTGTACACATTTTGGAATTTCCTTGTCTTTGTACATTTAGTGCATATTAATTTTCATCTTAACCCTATTTAGGGCAGATGATTTAAGTACACTGGCATTTATCATGGAATAATTATATATATATATATATATATATATATATATATATATATATATATATATATATATTTATATATATATTTATACATATATAGAGATAGAAGAAAAAAGAGTGATAAATATGCGACGATTGTCCAAATTTATTTCAAATTTCAATTGTTCAATGCAAGGTTGTCAGTAATAAACTAGTGTTTATTTTTCTTTCCTCAAGCCAAGGCCTTTCAAAGATCGAAATCTTATCATCAGAGGAGAAATACAGATGGATAAGTTGGCTTTCGAAAAAACCAAAGTTCAAATATTTGAAAAATATGAGAATTATGATTAAAAATTATTAAAATAATTTTTGTCAAAAAACGTACTGAATGAAAAGAAAATTTCGTGAAAAAGATGTGCAATTGTCCGGGTGGTAAGTTTCCGTTGAAAAAGTTCGGTGAAATTGTAGAAAGTGAAGAAAAACTCTTTGCATGGGAGCAGGTTGGAGAGGTGCTCAAAAGTAGATAAGTCCAGATGCACTTAAAAGAGGCTGAGAAGAGGAAAACAGGCCATTTTTTTTTAAATACTTCCGGGCCTAGTAAAACGGTAGGATCTCATACAAGGATTAACTCAGATATACATATATATATATATATCTATACATATATATATATATATATATATATATATATATATATATATATATATATATATATATATAGTGTGTGTATATTTAGGCAGCAGTTTTGCATTCATGCAAACATTATTAAACACAACAGACTTCTTCTGTCTGGTTATAATTTGTTTATCTTTTCAATTTTTCTAATGATTTGTTTCGTGTTTAAATTAAACACATTAATCAAAGATCTATATATGTTTAAAACGTTTTCAATTCACTCTCAAATCATCTTAAGGTTTTGATGGCGAAATTTACTAAAAATGCAAGTGAAAGGATAGAATCTTTGAAATATATCGAAGAGACAGTCACGTACATTTAGGTTTACGTTGTTCAACGAAGACGTGGTTTGATAAAAAAAATTTGAATGTATTTATTTATTTAATATTTTATATTAAGTAATAATTCCTTTTCGGGTGTAGTCGAATATTTATTGAGAGAGGAAATAGGGAGCTAGAAACTAATCAGTTTAATGAAATATTCCTTTTTTAGAATTTTAATTAAGCTAGGCAGGCATCACTAAAGAAAATTAAACTAAGCTAAGCATTTAAAAAATGTTTTCTGCGATATTTTTAATCATGGGTTGTTGTGTTATTATATACATGGCTTTAAATATTTTAATTTATTTCAAATTGCTCTCAGAATTTATTATTTGAGTTAGTCTTGATTCAGATGGAGTGTAGTTATGTATTTGTAGGTGTTCGTAGATTGAACTAGAGTTCACACGATGCATAGTAAGGCGGCGTGATAGAGTAGTTGTTGTGAAACCAATTTAGCTAGTATTATTGTGGGAGTTACATTTTCCGAAACGGCATTTAAACTAATAAACTACATTGATTCTTTCTAGTGTGTTTGGGTTGAAAAGGGGTTGTTTTCGGATTACAAGATGCCAGGTTTAAAAATGTTTATAGTAAATAATTAATTTTCTTTCATCATTGTGTTCGGTTGGGGATATATATCCATGTATTATATTTAATAGTTTTTTCTTCTAATCTGAAATCTGGCTGCATTTGGTTAGAGTAATATACGTTGGTATAGTTAAAATTGTGATGTTGTATGTTATAATTATTTGTATTAATTTTAATAACTTTTGAATTATTGATTTTATTAGTTTATCGAAAATGTGGTTGAGAAATTCATTTATATGTTTTAGTCTGATTAATAGTGTTTTTCATGAGGGGCATATCAATTTTGTGCGGCTAAGTAATGTTTTTACAACAGCAATTCTGTTGTAATACGGACACTCACTCCTGAAATATAGCATTACCGCTGGTTGTTTCTTTTTTATAACTAGAGACTTAAACGTATTATTAGAGGTGTCAATAAGTATATATAGGAATGCGAGTTTAGTATTCACGTTTAGTTCTATGGTGAATTAAAGGACAACACTTTTTTAAATGTCTTAACGTTTATGAATTTGTTCATAAGCTAGAATTATTATATCGTCAACATAACGTAAACATTCTATCATTTCATCAGTTTTTACTTTACATGTTGCCAAGAAACAATCAAACACGTTTGTAACACATACGGATTTTTCATCAATTTGTTTTATTTTACCAATTTGTTTTATTTTAACACTATAACATCAGCAAAATAATTTAATAGATAAAATACAACCTTAACGTGTGCATATAGCTCACTTGCTGTAAGTATATTTTATGCAACTCGTTATTATGTATTAGTAGGCTACATTGTTGTAAATTATATAGATACATACATACACACACACCTATATATATATATATGTATATATATATATATATATATATATATATATATATATATATATGTATTAAAGCGTAATGTGCGACGTTTCAATGTTATAAAGTCTGTTTAAAACACAATAAGAATGTATTCTGAGTTTTCTCCAAAATTATTTCACTGATTAGTATATATGTTCATACCAGTCGCTGATACGTTCCCAACAATCAGTCTGGCAGTGACTTTGTTGCTGTCGGTCTTAGGTATAGGTTCTATTTAGTCCAATGAGGTCAACTCTCCCAGGCTTTTCTTACTTTCTGAGAAGGGGTTAGTTTATTGCTAATTAACTAAGGCGTCCATTCCGGGCAATAGCAACAGGACTAATCAGAAATTTGTGGAGTCGATTCTGCGCTTCTCCTCGTGCACTTGCTTTTATAAACGACACCGATTATCACGTCTTTCCTCCAAAGGAGTAGGTAAATAAAATATAACTGTGGAATATATTTTTCACGAGTTGTTCCTGTATATGGTTTCGTGAGCAGTCTGAATAGGTCAGGGAGCATATGTACAAACTAATCAACATACACACACCGCGATGGAATAATTCTAAATTATTAGACGCCATCGAGAGATAAATTGGTTTCAAGTGTATCATGAATTGCAGATAACACACTTCACTAAAGTGATGACTGTTCTGATCACAGCATGTTTTACGCCACAGATAAAATAATTGATTACAACTTTTATTGCGGACTTTTAAAAAGTTTATCAAGGCGTGAGAGTAAAGTAAGTTTCTTCTACTATTTCAGCAATTGTTGTAGAGAGAATAAATGTTTTTAAATTTCTGCAAATGGTATTGATAAAAGTTATCTAATAACCCTGATCGTTTTCGAACACAGCAAGCCATTTCTCACCTCGATATGGGCGTTAGCTACCTGGTAATGTCAGAACTCCTTTTCTTGGCAAAGCCACCCTTGACAGACAGGTTTGACATGAAGCATTATTAAGGATAAACCAGGTTAACAACACTCTTGTGAAAAGCCAAGAAGAGTTAGCATACAGATATGTCGCCCTCTCTGACTTTCTATGTGGTAACAAAGGTGTGTCAACCTCGTAACCGTAAATTAATGGAGTGAGAGTAACAACGTTTTTTTCTTCGCTATATCTTTTTTTGTATTCTGAGCAAAACCTTTCCAGAATTTGAATACACACACTGAGCTTACTCTAATTAGTGTCGGGATGTATAAATCTGTCATCTTGCAAATGGCTGATAATATGAAACTAACGATGAAGACTTTATGCCATTCAGATCCCCCTGAGGTACAATGTTTATGACCTCTATGCAGAATAACCGACTCACTAAAAAAACAAACAACTAATCTAACCAGACAGGCAGACGAACATATACGTCGGTATATTTTATTTTACAATGTATATTAAATATCTTGCTATTATTTTTCTTTGTAGTAAATAATTTAATTGCAAATTAAACACGATTTATTTTTTTTGGAATAGAGCTGTTATAATTAAACATATTTCTTTCCAGTTGAAGGATGTATTTCAAATCACTCATTGTTTAAAAATACAGTATGTATTATTCGTTGCAAAATTCTAACAAAAAAGCTCAAATCAGAGAATAATTCAGAAATGCATGTTATTGCTTTGAGCTTTATTCATATATCTACCTATCGCGAAACATACAATTATCCTTAGGAAGTAAATAAATTAAACACATGTTTTTTTATAATTAAATACATTGTATTAATTACTCAAGTGGAACCTATTCATGTCGTTTAGTATTTACTGAAAACTATCGTTTCCTTTAGAGTTAAGCTTCCACATAAACTCGCCTAGATAAATGTCTACTATTCTACGATATGTTCCACCGTGGCGTTGATCCTGAATTTCGGACAGCCAAACCAAAACCTAACTCTGACCGTAATCTAACCCACACTCGATTAATGCCGAGGGACAAATTACAGAATATTTCTAGGGCGTGTTCGTGCACTGCAGAAGTCTGGCCAAGACACATTATTTTATTGTTGGGGGTCTATTTTGTGAAACAACGTAGTGGGATTTGCTGACAAATTGCATTAATGTCTTGCACATATCGTTAACATACCCGCAATCTTCACATCAATTAACTGTGTAATAATGTGTAACATCTGGTGCTGTAAGAAAGCACCAAATTGAGACTTATAAATACATTGCTAGGATTGTAAACAGCGAGAGCATATCGTTAGGGTTAGAGGTAATGTTCTGGGTATGGTTATTCTTAGATATTTTACTTGTTACAATCTTTTTTCTTTACTTTTTCATAGATACAACTTATAGAAGTACAATATTAAACACCTGATTTCATATTCAATCAAAACGAATGGTGTTTTAATACAAGATATCAATGTGAAAATGTACTTGCGTTTACCGAGAAATCCTGTTTTTGGTTATGTTTTTCTCAATCGTACGGTAAACGTAAGGTATTTGCTGGGATTAAATATAGAACAGGATTTTTCGTTCGTTTCATTTAGTAGTTACGTTAACTATTTTATTTAAAAATACATATATTTGCATGATGATTACGATGCTTGCTAATAAGCCATGAAGCCGGGCTTCAATCCACAATAAAGTAATAGGAAATACTCCAAAAATGGAACTTGCTGCGCCTTTGTTAAAGACTTAGCATTTTAAATTGAGAATCAAATGTAACTGGATTAATTATGGGAAAGAAGTGGCGCGAACTCGACATCTCTGTGTAGTAGATAATGACAACGGAGTCTTCGATTATTGTCTACTCCTTTACTTTTTTAAAGGCATTTACTGTGCAAATATTAACAGTGCTAGATGCAATACCTTAGATTAGTCGAACTGGATAAGTGAGGTAAACACTTGTATCTTGTTTTAGACAACTAAAATGCTTGAAAATCGAATTATATCCGAGTATATTGGGTACTCTTCCGTTGTAGTGTAGTGTTCTTATCTAGACATCAAGAACGGGATTTATTGTGTTGCTTTGATTCTGACTTTCTTCTTGCCTGAACTAAATAAATACATAATAAACGATGTAAAATATTTCTATAGGACGTTACACAATTTATTCGCTTTTCCAGGATACTCATTAGTAAAAGTGATGCAATCGCCACGACAGAAACCTAACTTGGCATGCCGTAACCACAATACATATCTGTATAAGATACATAGATATTCAATTAAATTTCTTCTTCACCAGTCAAATGTTGAGTTAGTAAACAAGTTAAGCACATTTATGTTCCTCTCCCCAATTGAACATTTGATTATATAATAGTATATATTAATTTTAGTCTGTTAGTCTTATCAGATTTCAGGACAAAAATCTATCTAGTCTGGTAGAGTACACAGCTAAGTGTTCTTACTTGAGGTAACTCCGCTTGGAGAAGATGCAACATTCCTTGTATGAGCCAGTGTATAGCCGTGTCAAGGGGATCTTATTTGGGCTTAGAATACTATGTTATTTTGAACATTGTTGTTAGTGAGAGATTCAAGACACTTAAGAATGGCGTCTCGTAAGTAATTCAAACCTTTCTAACTCATAATGTAAGGTTATGTTTTGGCAAGTACTATTTCAGTATATCTAGTATATCATTATACTTATTTTTTAACATGATTTACCCCAAACAAGGCAGGCCGCCACTGTAAACGTAAGGGGCTACTGAGAAAAAGGAAAAAGTGAGAAGGATTGGTGGTTCAGCCTAAATTGGGATCTGAGCAGCGAGATGTCTGTTTACATTAGTTTTAAATTTCTGCATGTCAGTACTGTCGGGAAAAAGGGGTAGGGAGTTCCAGAGGCCAGCAACACGAGGAAAGAAGCTATTTAGTGAAGAATACTATCCGGCATCTTGGGACCTCCACAGTGAATGAATGAGATTTAGTAGAATGTCGAGTTAGTCTAGTAAATTTACGTCGAGGGAGCACCAGAGTAGCCAACTCATCGGAGCATAATCCATTGAAGTATTTGTAAAACAAACATAAGGATGCTACATTGCGGCGATGGGATAGGGGCTAGAGCTTAGCTGACAGTGAGGGACCTATTAGGTTGACGACTCTTTTTCGGACTTTGTCAAGGAGGGAGAGACTAGTAGATGATGCACCAGCCCAGATGTGGCAACAATACTCCATGTATGGGCGAATGGTGGCTTTGTAGAAATACAGGATAATGTCAGGTGTAAGGAGTCCACTAGCACGGTAGAGGGAGCCACCCTTCTTTGCGGCAGCCTTGGCCATGTCTTCAATGTATGTGTTCCAATTCATGTTACCTGTGAAGGTTAGGCCAAGGAGCTTGAATGATGAACTCTCAGGTAGGGTGTTATTTGCCATGACAATCGGTGGTTGGAGAGGCTTCTTGTAGTTGTTGAAGGAAAGGAGATTAGTCTTTGCGGCATTAAAAGTTATAATCCATTTATGGCCCCAATCCACTACAGCCTGGATAGCATCTTCTAAAGATTCAGCCATTGCCTCAGATATGATCGCGTCTGTTTTGCCAACATGGCGAGATTAAAGCGTTGTGTCGTCAGCAAATAAGCCAATCTCAGACACTATGTCATCAGGGAGATCGTTTATATAGATCAGGAACAACAAAGTTCCAAGAATAGATTCCTGGGGCACACCAGCATTTATGTCATATTGCTTAGATGAACGGCCATCGAGGACAACCTGGATTTTTTTTTGTTTAGGAAGGATCTAATTATATTAAGTAGTTGTCCAGTAATACCGTATGAGCGTATTTTCAGGAAAAGCCCGTTATGCCATACCTTGTCAAAGGCCTTGGATATATCAAGCGCTACTGCCCGAGCTTCACCTGCCTTGTCGAGTGTATGATACATGCGTTCAGAGATGACCGTTAGGATGTCTGCAGTAGAGTGTGCTTGTCTAAATCCATACTGGCGGTCAGATAGAAGTTTAGCATTAAGTAAATGCCGTACTATCGCAAGATTGATTAAGGATTCAAGAATTTTGGCAAATATCGGCAGTAGACTGATTGGGCGGTAGTTCTGAGGGTCGGTTCTATTCCCAGAACTCTTGTAGACTGGTACCAAAGAGGCCATTTTCCAGCTATCGCGTAAGCAAGATTCGACTAGGCATTTATTGTCGAGTTTGGAGAGGACACGGGCCAGATCAGCAGAGCATTTCTTTATTACTATTACAGGTATAAGTTCAGGCCCACAAGCTTTAGAGGTGTCAAGGTTTTTAATGATGTCTCTGACCTGGGATGGGGTGATGACCAGGTTATCAAGTGTGGCATCGGTCCGCAAAGTAATTCAGGGAGAGCGTGGTTATCTGAGTCTAAAGTAGAGTTAGAAGCGAAACGCTGTGCAAGTAGTTCAGCCTTATCAGTGGCCGTGCAAACGACATCATTGTGGTTTGAAAGTGGGGGAATCGTAGATTGACCATTATTCACTACACTATTGTAGATTTTCCAGAAATCGCGAGTACCTAGTTTCTGTGACTGGATGCGTTTTTTTGTTAACTCATTATACCTTCTCTTCGCTTCGCCTATCACGACCTTGCAATTATTTTTTGACTCTATAAATGTATGCCTATTAGTAGCTGACTTATGGCGGCCGAATTTACGGAATGCTTGTTGCTTCTCAGAAATAGCAGCTGCAGATTCCGAAGTGAACCACTGAGGAGAGTGGGGCTTGCTAAAGAATTTTCGCATGGAGACATAGGCTTCAATGTCTGCTTTGACCCATTCAGTTAATTCGTTTGCAAACTGGTCGGCAGGGAGTGAGAAGGTTTCCCTCCATGGGGCGTCACTGATGTGATCTCTGATTGACTTAAAATCAGCCTGCTCGTAGTATCTTGTTGTTTTGAGCAACGGTTCATCAGCTTTTGGACGACTTTTTAGCGTGATATGTATCATTAGCACAATGTGATCAGCATTCCCGGGTGGGCTATGAGCTTTCGTCACACAAGCCTCAGGTATTGAGGTCAAGAAGAGGTCCAGAATTGAGGCTTGTTGGTCCACTCGATCGGGATGCGGGTCGGAAAATCGACAGTCTGAGAGAGTGAGTGAGTTATGGAGAAATTATACGTAGAGTTGCCGGCTGCGTTATTTAGCTAGATACTCGTTGCATGTTTACACATGGATTAATTAAGAAAAAGATTCCAGAGTAAAATAATTTAAACACTTGTGTTTTTTTAGAAAATTAGCCGTTGTAAATATGTTATAACGTATGGTAAATCGGAGTGTATAGCTTTGTCAATAGTGTATATATCATATGTGTTATGATTGTTACGTCTACGTAAAAAAGAAGTCTACACGCAAAAATTCTTAACTTAACGTTTAAAGCGAATGCTTTACAAATAACTGTAGTTACAAGCACAACACATCTAAAGACCCCACGCATTGCCTGCCATCACTCAAACTGAATTTTAATTATTAAGCTCACACAACTTCAAAATAGACTTTTTTTAGATTAACTCAAAATACTGTCTTCTTCTTTCAAACAATAGCCTTCGTCTCCCAATCATCTATGAATTATTAATTTCATATCGTAGGAACCTACTATGAACAAATATCAATGCGACAGAGAGGAGGGAATATTAAAATGTATTTAAAACGTTATTAATCGGTTTAATTAATAAATTCACACATTTTACTTCATATAGTAATCACGCGCCTTAGGGCGACTCATGTGATTCGAAATCATTTGCAATTAGAACGAATCTTTTTAAACTCTGGAATACAACAGAAGATCGCTGGTCGGCTTCCTGGAAACACTGGACAGAACAATCAATACACACAAACACATAATACACAAATATCTATCTATCTATCTATCTATCTATATATCTATATATATATATATATATCTATATATATCTATATATATATATATATATATATATATATATATATATATATATTATCGTTCTAAACTGTAGTTCTTTCTGAAAATGATATACTTAATATGCCGTAACTTATCAAAAATAGAACAGGTAACCATTTACGTGTTCTTTTTGCCTTTCCTCACAATACGTTGTTTAACCACTCTCTAATATTGTTAAATGTATCTATGAACATCTAGATAAAAAGTACTCTCTTTTCCTAGCATTGCCATTTAATTTACATAACTAAGTATATGTAGTACAATGATTAACACCTCTTTTGTTAGCTGGAATTCAAAACATTGAAAACATTGTATTCGACTTTGCCTTCGTCGAGAGGCAAGTAAATGGCGACGAGTGGGTTGTCGCATTGAAATGTGATAACAGCAGCCATTGGCAAATGTGTGTTCAATCAAATCTGAACCTGGCTGAGTTGACAGGTTGTTTATAAAACTGATTACCGCTGGGCACGTTCGAAAGGACAAAGGTAATATCCACAGTGGGTGTTAGCCTGGGACTTGTTTAACTGTTGCCCATTTTTCTGTCCCCTTCTTTTTCACATGTGCTTTTGTTTTATTTTTATTTTTATTTAGATTATACATCCTATATTCTCACTCTTAAAACACAGATCCTATAATATATTAATAAACCTCATTAAATTAAGCCAACATAATTAACTTCATACATGAACCCAACACGAATGAATATCATAATGATAATTAAAGCATTATATATATATATTTATGCTTTATATATATATATATATATATATATATATATATATATATATATATATATATATATATATATTTGATGAACTCTTTCACTGGCAATATATGTATATTTCGTCAACATCCAGCCATGATATGACAATGAATGCATTCAAATGCACACCATATATATAAAAACAATTATAAACACCTTTTATAAAAAATATTTTTCGGGAAAAGTCTAAACTATTAATAATAAACAAAGAAAAAATAATTAATAAATAAATATTTTTAATGATTTTAACGAATCCCACCCAGAGTCTAATCAATAATTTATACCACTCACTTACCCCTAAATATGTATACACTTTTGAAGCAGTAAAATAGATAACACCCATCATAAATAATGATATTAATGTCAATAAAACTTAATTACGATTAAAACCCATATAGTATATATAACGCTGACGTAGCACTTACTTATTATAGCTAAATGTTAAAAAAAATATTGAAAAATGGATAGCCAAATATGTTATCAAAAAAAGTTCAAACTACCCTCGATATACACCACCCCCTTCAAACCACCCTTCACTCTCCTCTGAGATGTACACGATATGATTCTCTTGAAAGAGACATTTGCAAAGTAGCCCGACTTCAATTAATGCTACCAAATTTACTTGTATTTACTTTGTATTTTTAAAAATTCAATTTTGAGTTTTCAATTTTAATCCCTTTTGCCGTAGCATTTAGTGTATAAATAATTTACTAGTTTTTTTCTCACTGTATAGCCTAATGCTTGACTATTACTTTTCTGTGCGAACTTGTGACAGGGAAACATATCTGGAAATGTCTGTTCCCTCTGTTAAGGGTACAGAGAAATTATTCTCTCTCTCTCTCTCTCTCTCTCTCTCTCTATATATATATATATATATATATATATATATATATATATGTGTGTGCATATGTTGATGACATTTAACATTTTTTTTCATTTCTTTATTTTTTCCTGCAGGGGCTCGGAAATACCCGACTAGTAATGGGAGCAGGCTATCCTCTCTCGGAGTATTGAACCCGTAGACCTTGGCAGGTCATCCACCTACGAGAAGAAACACTCTACTCATAAACCTTGCTACGAACTATTTACGTCTTGACCGCCAACCGTTGGACAGAGAGACCTATAATTGCTTAAAAAGTAGATTGGCTCTGTCTATGGCTCGGCCTTCGCACCCCTTCTCTGGCTATTCGCCATACGTAGAGGTACAAGCATTGGAACGCTTCTAAATACACCTAGTGCTTGGCTTTGTGTCCTGACTCGGACAATGAACACCGCCTCTCTTTCACTCTATCTGGGCAACTTGGGGAAAGTTTTTTGTCACTAAGTCCTACATGACTAGTCTGGGTCGCTCTAGTACAGGTTTTACAGCTTGTCTTGCTGCTGTTTCCGACTGGTAGTAAGAAACCCCACTCTTAGGTAGCGCTAAAAACGGCTGCTCAGTTGCATAATATCCTGAGTAATTGGGTGTGCAATGTCGCGCATGGAAAGGGGCCATACACTTATCCGCGGTGAGCTTTCCGGAGGGCACAACCCCATGGACCAAGTCACGACTAATAGACTGGTTGTGTGAGCTTATTGGCACCAAAGGACCACCCACTTTGACCTCCCCACTCTAACTTTAAACAAAGATTAGCTTATAAAATAAAAAAACGTAATCCAGACACCCAACAAAAAACATATTCGCTTCCAACTTGGAGGCTGGCATTCAGGTATATCCAGGGGCTTAGAACCAACATTAAAGACGTAGACACTTTTATCTTGACAAATTCACCGGATATCCTCGCTCTAAGTGAAACGAATCTTCAATCCTCAATTCCCTCTCACAACGTTTACATGGCTGATTACCTTTCTACTCAAACGTAAGGACTCTGACAAACATATGCACGTGCTAGAATTTATGTACGAAACACCCTCCTATTGACTAAAGAACATAGGTAAGAATCAGATTACCAAGCCTTCATGTGCTTTAGATCGCTCCTACATCACAGCGTTAGTTATTTTTTATACCATTCTCATTCGACCCAGGAATGTACCCTGCTAGACTTTGTATCTAACAGCTTAGACAGAGCTCTCTCACTCGACTCGAATGTCCAAATACATGTATTTGGGGATTTTACTGCACATCACCGTGACGGGTCTGGGTTCTCCAGCGTTACTGATGAAGCTGGGAGCTCTACATTGAATTACTCCTCAGCTCACGACCTCTCACAGGCTGGCACTTTTCCGACCCGGCTTCCTGCTCGTGCAGACAAGAAAACCTTAATTCTTGACCTGTTCTTAACCTCACTACCTGATGCCTGTGTGGCGAATGCCCATATTTCGCTTGGAAACTTTGATCATGTTGTGGTAATGATACTTATTATTTTTAAAACCGGTGCAAAAGCTGAAGAGCTGTTGCACAAAACGACAAGAAAGTATGAGAAGGCTGATTTTTAATCTCTCAAGGATCACATCAGCGACGCACCATGGGCTGAAACCTTCTCACTTTATTCTGATCAGTGTGCAAATGAGCTAACCTAGTGGGTCAAATCAGGCATTGATTCTTATATCCCTACGCGAACATTTTCAGCAAACCCAATCTCTGAATGTTTCACATCAGAATGGCCAGCTGCTATTGCGGAGAGGCAGAAGGCATTCCGAATATTCGGCCGCCATAAGTCAACTACGAACAGACAAAAAATTGTAGAGGAAAGCAATGATTGCAAAGTAGTTATAGATGAAGTAAAGAGAAAGTATAATACAGAGATAATTAAAAAACGTATCTAATAACAGAAACTAGGTACTCGTGATTTCTGGAAAATCTACAATAGTGTGATGAACAATAGCCACTCGATAATTCCGTCGCTATCAAATCACAACGATGTTGTTTGCACGGCAACTGATGAGGCTGAAATACTGGCCAACCGTTTCGCCTTAAACTCTTCTTTGAACTCGGCAAATCACATCCTTCCCAAATTCCCATTGCTGACTGAAGCCACCCATGAGAACTTGGTCATCACTCAATCTCAGGTCAAAGTCGTCATAAAAACCTTGACACCTCCAAAGCATGTGAGCCTGATCTTATAGCAGTAATAGTAATAAAGAAATGTTCTGCTAAGCTGGCACCTGTCCTCTCCAAACTATACAACAAATGCCTTGCTAAATCTTGTTTCTCTGAAAGTTGGGAAATCGCCTCTGTGGTACCAGTATTCAGGAATTCTGGAGATAAAACTGAATCTCTAAACTACCGTCTAATCAGTCTACTCCTGATCTTTGCTAAAATCTTTGAATCATTAATCAATATCGCTATAGGCTTTTCTGATCATTAACACGGATTTAGAGAAGCACGATCTACCGCAGATATCTTAACGGTTAACGCTGAACACATATATCATACCCTCTGACAAGGCAGGTGAAGCTAGGGCGATACCGTTTGATATATCTAAGACATTTGACTAGGTCTGGCATGAAGAGCTTCTCCTTAAACTGCACTCATGTGGTATTACTGGACAAATATTTCATATAATTAAATCCTTCCTAACAAAAAAAAAGATACAGGTTGTCCTTGATGGCCGTTCAGCTAAGCAACATGATATAAATGATGGTGTACCCCAAGGATCCATCCTCTGACCTCTACTGTTCCTGATTTTCATAAATCACCTCCCTTATGTTATTGAGACTGAGATAGGTATATTTGCTGATGACACCGCGCTCTACTCGCGTCATGTGGAAACAACTGACGTGCACATATCTAAGGTAATGGCTGAATCCTTAGAAAATTACCTCCAGTCTGTAGTGTATTGGGTAAAAAATGGACGGTAACTTTTAATGCCGCAAAAATAATGGCAAACAATATTCTACCTGAGAGTTCATCATTCAAACTCATCGGCCTAACTTTAACAGATAACATTAATTGGAACAAATACATTGAAGGCATTGCCAGAACTGCTGCAAAGAAGGTGGGCTCCCTCTACCGTTCTAGTAAACTCCTCACACCTGACATTATCCTATATCTCTATTAAGCCACCATTCGCCCATGCATGGAGTGTTGTTTCAACATCTGAACTGGTGCATCATCTACTAGTCTCTCCCTCTTAGACAAAAGAGTCGCCAACTTAATAGATCTCTCACTATCCACCTAGATTCAGCCCCTCTCCCACCGCCGCAATGTTGCATCTTTGTGCCTGTTTTACAAGTACTCCAATGGACTCTGATGAACTTGCTGCTCTGGTGCCCCCACGACGCAAATTCACTAGATCAACCCGACAATCTGCCAAATCCCATCCATTCACTGTGGAGGTCCCCAGATGCCGAAGAGCTTCCTACTCGAAAAACTTATTTCCTCGTTCTGCTGAACTCTTGACCTCCCTCCTGGCTCCCTGTTTTCCTGACGGTACTGTCATGCAAACATTTAAAACTAATGTAAACAGACATCTCGCTGCACAGCTCCCAATTTAGGTTGACTTCCACTACGGTACCCAAGAATAACTCTCATTAGCCTCTTACGTCTGTAGTGGCGGTCTGCCTTGTTTGGGCTGAACTATGATAAACAATTTTTTTAAACACACACACACACACACACACATATATATATATATATATATATATATATATATATATATATATATATATATATATATATATATACCGTTTATCTGTCTTACATTTTTATGTTGCCATATTTTCGGTGAGAACGGAACAGAAAGTAAACCACGTCATAAAAATAAATGTTTTATTTTTATGTTTTGTATTTTCACAAGATACAACACTACATACTTTTTTTTCGTTTCGTTTTCATCCTGATGTATTACTTGCATATATACTTAAGTATATAACTATGTTTTATTCGGAATATCATGTTCTTATACTCTTTTTCGCTTTTCTCTAGTAGTAGAAACAGCAGCCTAAGAGAACGGGGGCGAGATTCAATGAAGATAGCCTTTTTGCGCGAGCTTCCCACTTGAAAACATATTATAGCTGTACTGCTTCCCTTATGATTAACATTCGGTCGACTCCAAATCCAATGTTAAATTTATGTCATTGACTGCAGTATTAAAATACCGTTGATAAATGTTTGTACTTCTATAGTTTTACTCATCTTTCTCAGCTTGCAATCATTTCTGTCTCATTTACACTAAGCCCCGAGTTGCTCGTGGCCTTGATAACCCTAAGAGTTAAAAAAAACGGAATAAAGAGGAATATAAAATGTTAGATGTTACATAACCTTTTAACAATATTAATACAGGGGGCAAGGCTGGGAGTAGGAGTAGAAAGGCGTTGCATTGCTCCGTGTTTTTATTCATAAAAGAAAGTATCATACTGATCCAGAAATAATATATTTATTCTCAAACTCACCGTTGTAAAATTGGTGAATTTTCTACATGTATCCAACAGAAGGTCATGCAATAATATATCACCTTAATAGTAAAAAATATATACATATTAGTTGCATGACATAGCATTATTATTTATTCTTTGCATGAGTTTTTGTTATAATATCCAACGTTGGAGTGAACGTGCAATATGTATAACGTGTTTATTTGTTTGAATATGTATGTATATATATATATATATATATATATATATATATATATATATATATATATATATATATGTATATATATATATATATATATATATATGTATATATATGTATATTTATATATATATATATATATGTATATATATATATATATGTATATATATATGTATATATATATATATATATATATATATATAATCACATGTAATATTGATTTAATAAAATAAATATTACATGCGAAGTAAATAGAATAAAATAAATTCATATCTGTTTTATTCACTCTAATTAACTTCTTCCGGTAGTATTACCCTATTCATTCTCACTTATTGGGAGGTGTCGCTAAGGTCACGTGTCTGCGTGGAAACATGACGCATGCGTCGACCAAACGAACACTTTTCAACAGAATATATTTAGGGATGTTAATATATTCAACATTTGTTTTGAGGTAAATCAAGTGCAGTTTCAAGGACGTCAACTTTATTTATTTGTCGTTGTTTATGCGTGCTCCATCTTTTAATTTTTGTATCCTTTTTAAAATTAGTTTCACATGAATATTTAAAAATAAATGATCAACCATGAAATAAAACAACGTAATACTAGGCATAACGCCTATATGTTTTTTTCTTGTAATACATACTAGCAAATAGGGTCGCCTATTTTACTTGATGTTAACCCACTTATTATATGAATTTTAGCAGACACTGCAAGGAAACAACTATAACAGAAGCCATGTGAAAGCTGTATTATGCTTAGAATAAATAATACACGTGTAGTAATATTTCAAAAGTGTGTAATAATAAAGAGTTACATAAGGAATGGTACTCTTGATTATAAAATGTTATGTTATTTTATTCACACAGGTGAATTCGCCCCCATCGAATAGGCCTTTTGCTAGTTCTGTTGGAACGTCTTGCGAGTTCGGTATTGCCAGATAAATCAAGACTCGGCGGTTTTCGGGTCTGATGATTTGTTCTTATTTTTTTTTCCTTATCTGGCCGGGTCCACCATGCAAGGTCGGGCTGTTTGTATTATGTGTGTTACATGAACAGAACGAACAAGACGCATACTTATACTTACAGATAACTACTAAAAAACACTTTGTTTTGAAGTACGTGCATGTGCGGGTGTACACAAAACTGAAGCTAGTTACAAACGAAACAATAACATTAATATAGTGGTTGGCTAAGTTAAATTACACTAACAAATGCATAGGTTATTCATCTTACAATAAGTAAACATGCGTGGCAATTATATAGATATGTCAAAGCATAGCATTTGTTATTCTTTGTCTATTTGTTTAATTTACCTCATATTTTACTTGTTCACAATAATGCGCAATCGAGGAGGTTTTTTGCGGTAAACATGAAATTTACTGACCTGATAATTTTTATCAGAAATGCGATATTCAGTAGGTCAAAAAGTGTATGACATCTTTAATAGATTAGAATTGGAATTGATTAGGTATTACGTATTAAACAGAAACAAACAAACATTTTGAATTAGTAATTTAGCTCAAATATTAGCAAAGATGAATATGCTGCAAGTCGATATAAAAGGTTATATAATATGCATATGATGCGAGCGTAAATTTTCTGCCAGCAATAGTTGCCCTTCTATTAGTGTTGTGAGCCTGTAAAGCGTCTGGAAAGAAAATACGAACTCGGAGTTTAGGGAAAATTAGTATATGGAGAAAAGTATAATACAAAAGAGGGCAGGAGTGGTTTTACGTCAGTCTTGACAGTCAGTATAGACTGTGTGGTTCCAGATATTTAATTATTTCCCACCGCAGGAATATGTGGCACACGCCCAGAAGGTGAAGGAGATTTAAGCCAGCGCCTCTAAAAAGGATCACTCTGGCCTATAAAAATCGTCTGGCACCCTGTCTGCATTCCCCGGTGAGGACACCTGAGGCAGTAAGCAATACAATTACTCCACCCCAAAGAGGAGAGACAACGTGTAGGAGGGTGGGCCTCTTAAGACTACTCAAAGCCTGGCAGATGAATGGCCACCGAAATGGACAAGTTCCTGCCGGACTGATTGTCGAGGACGAATCTACGACTGGTATTGACCAGTTCAAAGTCTCTAAACGACTGGCAATACAGAGAGACCGTGCGGGCTGGTGTGGACCCACCACTTAGAAGCATATGCTCCCAGTATTTATCGTAGGTTGAAGAGTTCAAGTAGTCCGTATAGGTAAAATAAAATAACTAACCCCCACAAAACTTTACCTCCTCAAGAGTCGCAGTATAATTTCCTTTTTTACTTGCTGCTATTCTGAACCCGTTTGAGGTAGCTGTATATCGAAGGTGTCGTATGTGGTAACGACATCATCTGCATTGGGAGTGTTGTCGGTGTCTTTCGATAGTGGTACCCTTATTATAGTAATATATCACTTATGAGATAACTGAGGGTATCTATCTAATTCGGAGTCTATATACTTCTAGACGTCTCATTTCCAACTGGTTATCGGGAGAATTTGATATATTTTTCACTTCAGAATTAGCTATTTTTAGCCTAGGTATTGTGTACTCATGTGCCTAAGTTTCTGCCGAGAATTCATTTTTAGTCTGTTTTAATGGGTGAAACAAATTATTTCTTTCGTTTTTCTGACTCGGTCGTCAAATATTATATTTTCTGGCTAGAAAGTTTGTTTGGTAACCCTCATAAACTTAATCACTGCATTGCATCTGCGCTAAATTAATTGTTCGTACTTTTTAGGTTGTTCTTTTAGTATGTAATGTCGGTAATAGCTCCACTCTCGAATTAATTTTTTTAACCGGTCAGCGTTTTGGATATTTTGTTGGTTCTTAGCATGGTGTGTTTATTTTATCTTCTTGTAGATAATTGACACGTCTGAACCAGAATCCAATTGTAGTTTTACATTTTTATTCAACATTTTTTCCTGTACATAATTTCCTTATAATTCTGTCATCCAGTTCCCTCGTTGAAGAGATTACACCTGTGTTTTATATTATCTCTATTCGTTCTGCAATGTAAACTCTTGTGCTTGACATATTATTAGTTAGAATAGTTTTAAAACGGTATTGGTAATTCGTTACTTAATGTACGTATCGATAAGGTATACAAGGTAAATGTAGTAAACTGGGCTGGCTTGTTGTTGGAGCGTGTTTTAATTGTTTCTGAAAGAGGTTAGAATGTGTTTTCTGACTGACGTGTCTTACTGGCTTACTCCTCAATTTCTTTCGAATCTTGTTTAACACTTACAAATATATCGCAGGCTTAAGCCAATTTCTGTAATCTTAAAGTTGGTTCACTTTCTACCTTGTCTGAACCCTACGTCTGATATATGCGTCTTTTCCTAGTACAAGTTATGGCACGAAAATTAAACATTTAAATTATCCCAGTTAAGATCAGCTAATTTGATATTCTTGCAGTGTTTATTAACGATTGACACGAACGTTGCGTAGTCCCCGTGATCTCTTTTACTAAAACCAACCACTCAACCGTTTGCGTTTAATGTTTTGCAAAAACTGTGTAATTTTATCATTTGTTACGTCGTCTCTAAGATTTTTGGTCCCAATCATATGCGCCATCCTCCATATATGTGGATGGCAAAGTTAAGTGTATAATGTTGAAAGCACATCCGCGTTTTCATTTTTTTTGTTGGGCAATTTGTTATGCTCCACGTAATACAAACCATCGTTATTTCTATTAATTGTGTGAGAGACGTAATTTTTTAAGGGTTGCAACGTTTTCATCAGTCTCTGTGGCTGTTTGAAAAAAATTCACGTAACTTGGCAATGGGTTCAACGATTTTCACAATAAGGATTCTACGTTTTCACCTCTAATGTCTATGGGCGCATTACTTGTTCCATACTGATTCTAAACCGAGTAAGTGTAATGACAAATGAGAAGAACAACTGACTTGATGAAGTTGTATTGTGTTTAGAATAATTACTCCACGATTGCTTATTACACACACAGTACATACATCTTTAGCCGAGTAAAAATATTCCTAAATCTCTACGACAAAATAAATACATTTCTACTTGGAAGATATTTTATTTCATCATTGTATCAGTAGTAACATCACAACAATGCTATATGGTAGTTGAATCGCACTGTTCATTACTTTACTTTAATTCTAAATAAGCTATATATCACTTTGCAGTTAGCCACGGAAATGACAGATCAATGTGTGTAACAAAAACATCTAAATTACTGTAAAGTTGTTTAAAAACTAACTAAATTACCATAGAGTTATATTAACTTTATTTAATCAAATTGTGTGTTCGTACAATGTTTTATTGATTGAAATTAAAAATTAAATTATATTTAAAGTGCATTACATATTTAATGATAAGGATCAACCAGCTATAAACAACAAAGCAACAAAGACTATTCCAAATGTTTCGCTTTGGATTTTTCTTTACTATTTCATAAATATACTAACTAATTGAATTCACGTTCGCATGTATGTTTATGTGGGCAAACTAGACGCGCACATATCCGAAGCTATGAATAGATTACTTAGAAAATGATCCCCCGTCTGTAGTGGAATGTGGTCATAAATAAATAGTAACATTTAATGCTGCTAAGACAAAGTTCCTCTCCTTCAACAACTACATGTAACCTGTTAGGCCAGCGGTTGCCATGGCAAATAACATCTTACCTTACAATACAGCGTTCAACTTCTCGGCATAACATTCAATGGTAATATGAAATGGAACAAATATATAGAAGACATTGCCAAGGCTGTTGCACAGAAAATACCGTGCTTGAACATTTCTCAACCCTGGCAGTATTTTATATCTGTTCAAACCCACCATCCGTTACACATCGAGTATTGTTACCACATCTCGGATGGTTCGCCATCTACTAGTCTCTCCCTCATGACCAGGTCACAAAAACCAGTGACTAATTGAATATGTCTCTAACTATCTACCAAGCTAACGCCCCTGTCTCAACACCGCAATGTTGCCTCCTTGGGCTTTTGGACTTGTTTTAGAAATACTTCAATGGATTGTTCGCTAATGAACTTGCTGCTCTGGTTCCCCCTCGACGTAAATATACTCGACCAACCCGACAATCAACTAAATCCTATCCATTCACTGTGGCTGTTCTCAGATGCCGGAGAGCCTTTTATTTCTACCGTTTTTTATCGTGCTGCCGGCCTTTGGAACTATCCTCTACTCTCTGTTTCCGTGACTGTACCGACATGCTGAAACTAAAACTAATTTGCACAACTTCCAATCCATGATGACTCCCTTAAACTTTCATCCTAATTCTCAATAGCCACTTACATCTACAGCGGCAGTTAGCATTGTTTGGGATGAACTGTGTTTTTCAAAATCTGTAGTAAATATTGAGGAAAAAGAGAGAAGAGGCGAGCTTGGTAGGTTCAGGTGACATCAATTTTGTTGAACTATTTACTATGTGGACGTATTGATCATTGAATGTATAACTGCCCTGACAATTACATGGACTATAATTTTTAAATATTTATATGGAGGAATGATATAACATATAACTCCAAACAAGGCAGCCCGCCACTGCATACGTAAGGCGCTACTGCGTATTAGAGTGGAAGTTTTGGGTATCACCATAAGTTGGGGGCTGTGCAGCGAGATGTCTGTGTATGTTAGTTTTATATAACTGCATGTAAGTGCATTCGTGAGAACAGTGAGCAAGTAGAAGTTGCCATATGCCGTCAGCACGAATAAATAATCTATTGGAGTAGAATACTCTTCGGCATCTGTGGACCTCCACAAGTTTGATGGAATTTAGCTGATTGTCGTGTTGGTCTAGTATGTCTACGTCGAGGAGGCACTAGAGCAGCAAGTCTATCGGAGAAAAGCTATGTGTAAAACAGGCACAATGATACAATATTGCGGCGATTGGATAGAGGCTGGAGTTTGGTGGATAGTAAGGGACCTATATAGTTGACAACTCTTTTTCGGACTTTGTCTAAGAAGAAGAGACTAGTGTATGATGAACAAGCCTAGATGTTGCAACACTACTCTATGCATACGCGGATGGTGGCTTTGTAGAGATACAGGATTATGTCAGGTGTGAGAGGTTTATTAGCACAGGTGAGGGAGCCCACCTTATTTGCAGCGGACTTGGACATTCTTCAATGTATTTGTTTCAATTGATGTTACCTGTGAATGTTTGGGCCAAATAATTTGAATATTGAACTTTCAGGTAGGGTGTTATTTGTCATGACAATCGGTGGTTTAATTGGTTCCTGTAAGTTAGTGAAGGAAAAGAAGTATTGTCTTTGCTACATTAACCGTTACCAACCATTTCTTCCCCCCAATACATTACAACCTGGAAGTTATTTCCTAAAAATTCAGCCACTACCTCGGATATGTACGCGTCCGTTTTGCCCAAATAATGAGAGTAGAACATGGTGGGTGTCGTCAGCAAATATACCTATCTCAGACGCGATGCCATCATCAGGGAGTTCATTGATGAAAATCAAGAAAGATAAACGTCCAAGGATCGATCACTGGTGTACACCAGCATGTATGCAATGTTGCTTAGATCGACGGCTATCGATGACAACTTTGATCTTTCTTTTGATTAGTAACAATCTAATGATATTAAATATTCGTCCTGTAATACTATATGAGTGAATTTTTCGGAATAGCCCCTTATGTAAGACCTTGTCAAATGTGTTGGATATATCAAGCGCAACTGCCCTAGCTTCACCTGATTTGTCCAGTGTATAATATATGCGTTCAGAGATGACCGTTAGGATATCTGCAGTAGATTGTGCTTGTCTAAATCTATACTGGCGGTCAGAAAGAAGTTTAGTATTAACTAGGTGCCAGATTGATTAAGGATTATAAGATTTTAGCAAATATTGGGAGTAGAATGATTAGGCGGTAGTTCTAAGGATGTGGAAACTCCTATTAAAAACATAGTTTTAATTGCATTGCAACGATGCTTTCTTTGGATTTGGCGTGACATAATTTAAGATATAAAAAAAATGTTTTTATTGAAATGGCTCCAGACAAGACATGAAGCAACTTGATGAAAAGAGCTAACAATAACCAAATATGATAAACCCAAAGACAGTAGATGCTTATTTGCATTTGTCTTGAAAAGGCCAAGTCTATAGGTAGGAGGAAAACAGTCAGCAAGAAATACAGTTCTACAAGCCCTCGGCTATTAGATAGAATCCACTAGAATAGGAAGCTTATAACATTGAGGCATCAAAACATTGAATTAGTAGATACTACGTGACCAACGAGTTAAACAATCTGGAACTAAGAAAGCGAGAAATAAATCACATAATTTTGAAGAACACGTATAATAATAGTACTTAAAGAAAAGACTGAACAAATTTACAATTATGTGAGCGATAAGGTGCAGATAAGAATAAAAACGTAGGGTCAATCAAATTACAGATATGATTCTGAACCTCATCAAGAATCCCCAAATGGGACAGAGATTCACCAGACGAAAATGTCACAGCAGTACTCCATGCATTGTCTGAGAGTAGATTTGTAGAGATTGATAATCGTCTCCGGTGGGAGAAATTGTTTGGTGCGATAGAAAGAACTGATTGTACGAGAAGCAGAAAGGACAATGCATCTAATATATGAACTCCAAAACAGATCTGATGAGAGAGAAAAACAAAAAAAGCTTCAGAGTCGATTGCTTCTCAAGAGAAGAGCCGTCTATACGAATCTCAGGAAGAAAAGAGACACACCTACGGTTGAAAGGCACAAGTCTCAACAGTATGTAATGAGACAAACAATTTTTACCCCTAATTCACAAATGAAACCAGATAAACTGTAAGACCAGCTGCAAATTTCAACTGATCTCAGGGAGATTGGCGAGCAGAATAACTAGAATCGAGAATGGTATCATCAGCATAAATGTTACATTTTTGAATCTGACATCCTTTCAAATGTGTAATGAAAGACGTAAGAAATGTTACATTTCAAAAAACTTTAAAATGACATTGTTTTCATTATATCTTTTATAACAGAATATCAGCCAGTCCGCTTTCTTACGTGGACACTAAAAACGAGTGATATATTGTGAACTTTGTATGCACTGGTATCAGCGATAACTTTTTATACACCCATTAATTGACGAATTTAACGAATTAACTAGTGAAAGTCAATAAAAGTTTGCTCTAATTAACAGTTGTAATATATAAAGAATGTGATTCATGATGTTATAAAATTAATTTACTTTCCATAAAGGAATGACAATATTTTAAAGTGATCAAATTTCAAGTTTTAAAAAGTATTACTCACGTCCACTCTGAGTAAATCTGCCGTGTCGAATTGTGTATGATATTTTTTCTTTTATTTATTGTAGTCCATTTAACGAATCTCACAATATTTATTACGATTGAAGTATATAACATAATTCAATCAGATGGAACATTTTATGTTTTAAATATTCATAATATAAACTTTTTAAAAATATATTAAATGTGTTATAATTATTATGTGAACTGCTGAGTTTTTTTTACATTTTAGCGTCCCAATGAACGTAACAAAAAGAACTGACATTTTATAAATCAAAACGAAATGCATCCGTTTCTGTGTGTTTACTTTTAAACTAGAGATAAACTATGTAAATTTGAACAAGATCAACCATAAAGGGTATGATATATTAAAGAATAAATTAAAATAGTTTTAATAAACAATGAAGGATGGTTGTAAATCAACAGGAATATCATTAAAGTAACGTCATATTGGCTATTTCGCCTTAGACTCTCAATTAAAAGTTGGGAAACCGAGTTCATGTGATAAAAACGTATACTATTTCTCATGCCGAATTAAAATACTTTATTGAATAAAACATGCAGTATATATTAACTCTAAAGCTCGGAGGCTGTCTGTTGTTTTGAAAATCAGATATAATCCGAATCTATCGCAATATTATCATACTAACCCGGCTTAAACGTTCGTGTTGAACAAGATTACATACATGAAAACATACACAAGGTTCTCGTAAAGTCAGGCTACATAAGATAATTGGATATTCGCCAAGTGTCATAGAAGTTGTTTCGCTTTGGTATCCTTCTGGCAACATTGAAGCTGAATAACCAGACTCTTATTACTCAGAATGAAGTATTGCTCGACTATGTACTACGAGGTTCTGCCTTCAAGAGTTTACATCTTTTTTCCAAAATTACGGTGACTTTATATCGTGCTGTCTGAGGCCGTTCCCACTATATTAGTATCTGTCCATAATCCCCGCTCGGTCGGGTTGATGTTCTCCATCTTGTGAGCGTATATCATATTTTACTGGAACAAATAACACCGAACCGATGTGGTCAACGTTTACGAACACAATTTATTAAAACGTAACTAGTGTAAATAGATTTGAGAATAATATATCACAATTTTGTGCCTATTGGAAATCTTAGAAAATATTTTTAACTGATATGAACTTGTGACGTATATACATTACTGAACAAGGACAATCTTGAAAGAAGTAAACAATAATTATGAAGCGATTTAGGGTGTACAATATTATTTTGCATATTTTTTTTTACTGAGATGCATTTATTAATTAGAAATGTTATATATATAAATCATGCTATTTTCTAACTGTCAACCTGTTCACTTAAAATAATTAACAGAAGCAGTGAGATTCAATCGTTATATGTGTTGACTTAAGCGTTTCGTTAAACAATAGGTTAGACATGACGTTCTAGCAATGGTATTAAAGGGAAAACAAAAATAGGATAGCCCACGGTGATATGAGCATAGTAGATCCCTTAAACTATGTTATAAATACAACAGAATAGATTGCCAAACTTAACTTGTGATGAGGGCACAATAGTTAGACAGTGTTTCATATAACTTAGATTATGGTAAATATTATATGTTAGTAATATAAGGTCAAAGTCAAATATGTTTTAGACATCATGTGCAGTTGGTTATATGGTATGATTGACGGGGCATTGCTGTAATGTTAGCTCGCAGCCGATACGAAGAAGAGAGTGTTTATTGTTTTGCGAAACAGTGTCAACTATGATATATCTGAAGTAAAGGAAGGTACTACAACACTTTTTTAGAAGCCACACATTATGTAAGGTCTTGGTAGCGAGGATAGCTTATCCCACCTGAAAGAGAACACTTCTCCGGTTGACTATATTGGAAAGTTAATTTAAAGCAGAATACTATATTAACAACTAGTAGAGCTTGAGTTGTCCGGAAGAGTAGGTGGTAATGTATTGCCATCAGTAACAATTACTTTCCTAAAGTAGTCACACGGTAGGTAATCATTACTGTAAATGTCGAAACAACTAATCGAGTTAAAACTTACCCCAAATAAGAAAATCAATAAAAAGAACAAACAAGCGCGTAATGTTTTATGAAATACATTTGACTTCAAGACAAAAAAACAATCCTATATCTCTATCCTGAATCTGTTTATAACGCATATGTGCGCTGGTAAAGTAATTCCTATTTCAGTCACTAACATATTTTTAAAAAGGGAATTGTTTGTGTCTATTAAAAGCGAAAACATATTTTTAGTTGGGTTTTGTTTGGTTGTTTTGTTTTACGGCATATTAAGCCTTTTCAGGTTATTTAATGCTGCATTTGGTATTTGGTGTTGATACTTAAAGTTATTTATATGTTCAAATATTTGATCATGGTGTTTAGTTTAGTGAAAGGGTCAGAACGGAGTTAGAGGTGAGTAGGAGAAAGGAGGGGAATTGTCGCATTTTATTTTAGATTTTGCAGAACATGATTTAGTTTTTCCAAAAAAAAATAATAAATAAATAAAACATCAATGTTTGGTGTATTTTGAGTCAGGAAGTGAATAACTTCAGACAGCCTGATCTTGTAGCGCCAGCAGTTTCAAGAAAAAATATGTTATCAGTTATCAAGATTAAGCATTGTCTATTTGCCCATGAAAATTAAATTGCATACGTTACTATACTTTCATTTTATTTTACTATTATCAGTTATTTTTAGATCAAGATTAAGCCTTAATTTCTTTTCTCATAAGATAAATGTGCGTGCATCATTTTAAAGAGAGCACGTAGGTTCGAATTTATCATACAGAAAGTGGGAATTTCATACACATTAATTTTCAGAAGGCATCCATGCATATAGTAACATACAAGTAAAAATTCCCAACATCAACCGACACGCAAATTACTTGAACGAAAAAAGCAAAATATTTCTATTTCCGTTCATTGAATTTATAATTCAGATGTATTACAATCATATTCAAATATTTTAAATTTTCCAAAAATGTGTGTTTTTATTTAATGAGAAAAAAACATCTTTAAATGTACAAAGTATCTCAGATTGGATAACGAGAAAAAAAACAGAGTAATGATCGGTGGTCTGGGAAAATATATTTTCGGAAAAAATATTCAAAAGAAAAATGGTTTTGGAAAATATTTTGGGCAATTTATTATTTTTAAAAAACTTGCATTCATTATGTGTATTTTTTCAGTGATGAATCAATATGTATCAATATTAAAATAGACCAAGTTATTTCAAGGATTATTATAAATGGCATGGGCACATTATATAAATATACACACAAATACGCAAAGTATTGACTTAGTAACTTTCTCCAAATTATCTGTGTTTCACATATATTAATGTAATCAATTAGTTTTTAAAGATATTTTTAATATATATATATATATATATATATATATATATATATATATATATATATATATATATATATATATATATATATGTATATATATATTTATATTAATTAAGTTTACTTGCATTGGTGAAATAAACTAAAAACTTATCTCCATTTTTACGAAGAGCTTCCACCCTGTATTTGCCCTTTGCTTAAATGTAAATAGAAAAAATATAGCCGATATTACCCACCTTTACACCGAGCAGTTGTATGTTAACATTGCAAATCTTCGATTAATTAGTTTAGGAGTAAACATTGTACATACAAATATATACACATAGACTCACACGTAACTTTATATAAATAGGGATATATATATATATATATATATATATATATATATATATATATATATATATATATATATATATATATATATATATATATATGTATATATATATATATAAATATATATATATATATATATATATAATTAATAAACTTAAAACAACTATGTTTTCGAAAGTACTAATATGCAGTAGAGTGTTATGAATAAACACATAAATCAACCAATGTTTATATAAGCTTATATGTATATATAAATATATATATATATATATATATATATATATATATATATATTTATATATATATATGTATATAAATATACATATATATATAGGTATATTTATATATAGATATATATGTATATATATGTGTATGTATATATATATATATATATATATATATATATATATATATATATATATGTGTGTGTATAAAAGAGGGAATGTTGCCTAACTATACAAAATTTTAATTATATGTTCCTGCAACAATACATCAACCTAATACCACAAATTACAGGTTCAACCTAGTGGAACGTTAGATGCGATCTAGCAGAGTAAAGATTGGGGAACTCGAGGAAGAAATTCAAAGCATGGAATATCGACTGTAATCTGAGACTACAGTTGAACAGTACCCCCATATCCAGGAATGGCTTTCGGACCTTAGAGCACAACACCATCTTGAACATAAACACATTATTTTCTAAAAAATTTATAGATTATATAATGGAAAAATTAACCTCCCTGATACTAGAGATAACTATATTAACTTATCCACAATTCAACTAAGTAAACACCAAAAAGAGCTATTAAACCTAGGCCCAAACTGTCACATTAAAAAAAAATTTAACCCCATCCCCAAAAAGTTGAAATCGAACTCTTATTTAATAACATTAATAAACTACCAGAAGAGAAGAAAATCCACATACACGCATACACCCGCTACTTCCTTAAAGCGGAATCCATTAAAGATAGAAGCACTTCAAACAAACCGCAATTACGTACTACTGACCTTAGAAATGCTGCTAAAGAATTAAAAAATCACCCAGACATTATTATTAAACGCGCAGATAAGTCTAACACATTCGTTATAATTAGCAAAGTACAATACTACTCTAAATTAAATGAGATTTTATCAGACACATCAACATTTAAAAGATACAACGTAACCTTACCGACCAACTTAAACCACATATCAATAAATTAATCACAGCAAACAACACTCGTACAGATTCCATAAAACTTAACAAAATCATCGGCGAGTATAAGCCCGGTTACATATACGGAAACGTGAAAACACATAAAATTAACTACCCACTCTGACATATTATATCTCAAATCCCCACACCTATACACACACTAGCCAAAACCCTCAATAAACTAATTACACCTTATCTGCCCCCTAGCTATAGAGTAAAATAATCAGATGAATTATTAGATATCCTACATACGGTACAACCTAAAGATGAACTGTTAGCTTCTTTGGACGTTGAGAACCTATTCACAAATGTCCCAGTACACGAAACTATTAACATAATTATTAACAGCATATACAATAACTCAACTCTCCCTACACTCAAAATAAACCCAAATATATTACGCAAACTCCTAATTTCTTGCACCACTGAGGTACTGTTCTATGGTCCTTATGGTAACTTATACACCCAGGTAGATGGCGTTTCAATGGGATCAGCCCTAGGACCATTGTTCGCTGAATATTATATGTTTAAACTAGAAATGAAAACTGTTAATATTATCCCTAAACCCTCAATATATGTCCGATACGCCGATGACATTCTCCTACTGACAAAACACTTATCTAATTTAACTCAAATAAAAAATGCTTTTAAAATAATTCAACATTAAACTTTACACAAGAAATTAATATCAACAAAAAAATTCCCTTCCTAGATATAGAAATAGAAATATCTACAGATGAATTTATCACGTATCCGTATAAGAAACCTACTAGTAAACATTCTAACTTACTTAATTTTAAGAGTGAATGCCCTGATAAACAAAACAAAATGGCTGTCATAAAAAACCTTATCGATCGTGCCAAAAGGAACTCCTCCAATAACGAAATATTTTTAAAGCACTTGCCGATATAAAACAGACATTAATTAATAATAACTTCCCTAATTATATAGAAGATCAACAAATAACAAACTCACGTACCGCCATAAATAAAAACACTAACAACAACATTACTAATAATAATATAAACTTGTTCTATTGCAACCAGATGCACCCCAACTATAAAGTAGATGAATAAATCATTAAAAATATTATACATACATATATCTATCCTCTGTATATAACGATCTTAATATTAGATTTATTATTTACTACAAAAGGTTTAAAAGTAGCGATTTACTGATAAAAAATAATCCTACCGACAATGGCTTACGAAAGACTAGTAATGCCATATACGTGTTCAAATGTCCTATCGGAGAATGTGTCTCCGCAAACAGCACGTATATAGGCATGACTAGAACTAGTATTCTACGTCGATTAACTTGCCACCTGACCTCCCCTCGAAGCTCCATTTACAAACACATTACAGGACATAACATTAATAATTTTGGAAATATTTTAACCGGTAGCACATCCATTTTTGCTGTATCATTTTGCGGTATTCGCCTCCCCATAATGGAAGCGTTGTTCATTCAATTAAAAAAGCCCACCATTAACCATGCTCCTTATGAGGGGTGCGAAGGGGTTTTGAAATCTGTTGAATGGTTTTATGCTTTTAATCACATGGAAACGTCCTCTTAAATATATTCACCAATGTTATTTTGCATTTATCAATCATCCGCCTGAAGACGACCAATGATGGTCGAAAACGTTCGCGTTAAATATGGAGATTTCTTACCCTCCATTATTAAAAGCACAAGATCTATCGTCCGACGAATAGAAAGATTGGATCAAAAAAAGAACAAACAGAAGTTGGCACTCCTGTTCAACCAGATATATATATATATATATATATATATATATATATATATATATATATATATATATATATATATATATATATATATATACTAGTAGAATTCTCTACCCATAGTAGGAAACAGTCATTTTCTTAAAATAACAATTTTCACTAATTGTATGTTCCCATTACGCTAATTAAAATCCATATATAATGATAGTAGGCCTTATGGATATAATTATTATTCAAAATTTGATAGGAATCCATGGCTAGATTTCGATCCGAGAAAATATCTCAAATTAAATGTGTAAGTGTAAGACATCTTAAGAAAACATCTAAATACGAATAGTCTTGCTTTATTGGTTCCTAATGACTACGGATACAATTAAATGCAAATCTGAAAAATATGATTTATCAAATTGAAGGTTGTGTAAATATTACGACCTAAATACGTTTTAAAATGCATTAGAGAAAGTGAGATCTGGGCACTATTTAATAATTATGTTTGATAAGTACTGCGAAACTGCGGAGATATTTTCATTTTGACGAAGACCGTTGCTTTAATTTAAATAGAAAATAATATAGCCGATATTACCCACCTTTACGCCTAGCAGTTGCATGTTAAACTTGCAAATCTTCGATTAAATAGTTCAGGAGTAAACATTGTACATTTAAATATATACAAACAGACTCACAACTAACTTTATATAAATAGGGATATATATATATATATATATATATATATATATATATATATATATATATATATATATATATGTACTAGCAGAAGGGGTAACTGTCCTTCGGACAGCTATTTATCAAGCTATAGCCTTACCCACAGAAAACTAAGGAAACAATTTGCTTTTCACATTTTGATAATTTGAAACATTAAAGAAGAAACTGATGATTGTGATTGTGTTATTGGATATATTCAAATGCTCAATTTTTATTTTGTACAAGCATAACAATAAAATGCTCATAATAGAAGGAATAAACAAAAAAAATCAGGGCGATGAAAAAAAAATAACTAACCGAAAAAAGAAGTGAATAAACAAATAATCAATAAATAGATCTTACCAACGGCAATAATTTACTTTTCTACCTGCCTGTCTATTGTCTTGTGTGTTTTAAACGATTTTAAAGTGTTTTCATTGGATTTTAATAAATCGTACAAATCAGATCACAATACAGGACTATTTTGGAGATGGCGTAGGCGAACATCCCCGAAGTTTTTTGAAAATAGTTTTTCGTCTTTAGGGGTGGTAAAACACACAAATGCTCAACAAATAACTGTCCCAATCGCTATAAAATGTCCTTTCTACCTACTTGAAAGGAGGAAAATACAAAAAATAAGCGAACTTCGCATTTTATTGGCGACAGACTATCAGTCATTATTGTCTTGCAGTATAACGTAATATATTTGACTTAACTTTTTAATTGAAATAAAACACGCTTTAACATACTTTAAACCGCAAACATAGTAGGCACGTAGATAAATACGAAAGTTGTATTGCCTTTGGTAATATTTATTTGGTGCTATTTGTTTTTTGCGCCCCTTTTACCACTGTTGATTATTCTTGCCAATAGCCAAAGGTGGAACGTCAATTGGTCAAATAAAATAATTATATATTCTTGAGTAACTTAACAGAGTTATACAGTATTTTCTGCTTTTATTATTAATAAGACAGAAAAATTAAAGATACACTTGACGACGATATTTTAAGATTATGAATTGAGTGTTGTGTTGTAATAAAACATATATATATATATTTGTATATATATATATATGTATATATATATATATATATTTATATACATATATATATATTCTTTAAATAAAGAGTACGAATTTGTACCTTGTTTATTTACTTAAAATGGTAGTAATCAAATGCATTTTGAACAATACATTTTTTTTAACTTCTTACTTTAAAATACTTGTCGGCAAAATATTATTCAGATTAATAAATTACAAATTTATTTTAGACATGTATTTATTTAAGATACTACTGTCTTAATTCACATCACGACGTAAGTTGATTTAAGAACAATTAATTTTAATATAGTAACATCGGAATTGTTTATCTTAACAACAGATTAATCACTTATAACCACATTTGCTGATCGGACGATTTGTTTTTTTATATATGTATGAAATGTGATAATGTACATACAAACATAATATTCCTTAACGTATTATTATATAGACGAACGGGACCCATCGATTTACTGTTAATAACAATATTATTTTGAAATAATAAATGTATGTAAGCGTTAATATTATAACGACTTACTCTCTCTTTTTTCATTAAAATAATAATAAGTTATTTGAATGTTGCTATTTAATTATTTAAAAAAATAAACATTTCCTATGTGTTGACCGTAAAAATAACTGTCAGCTTAATGGATATAAAGCTGATATTAATGTTTGAAACAGATTTCACTTTTTTAAATGCATGCATTCAAAATTGTACTGTTTTAGTCGACAGGGCGAACTAATTTGATTTGGTAAGTATTAATTTCAAAATAGGTAAAATAGAAAATATTTACCAAAGCGACATCAAAATAATCACAATCACTCTATTGGTTGAACGGGCAAGCATATTTTAACATGGGTGCGTATGTTGTTGAAATATATAGCAACAAAAACGCATTAGCGTGTAATTAGAGAAAGCGAGATTTGGGCACTATTTAATAATTTTGTTTGATAAGTACTGCGAAACTTCACAAAAATCGGAGATATTTTCATTTTTACGAAGAACGTCTACCCTGTATTTACTCTTTGCTTAAATTAAAATAGAAAATAATATAGCCGATATTACCCACCTTTACGCCTAGCAGTTGCATGTTAACATTACATTATATAGATAGATATAAAACGGTTACCTCATTTTTATCTTATTTAACAAAAACTATGTGAATTATCGGGTAAATAATGAAAATAGGATTTTTTTTTAAAGTTATTTAATCTGAAAATTTTATTTTTGAGTTTTTGAAAGATAAGAAAAATAAATGCATTTAAGTTACATACATGAAAAGGATTTTTCCTTTATCTATTTAACCCTACTATTAAGGAATTACTCAGAAACTCTCATATAGGCATTGATCCTATTTACATCGTCATGCCAAACGAAAAAAAGAACATGATCCTCTGATATATATATATATATATATATATATATATATATATATATATATATATGGTAAAATGAAAAAGGAAAACCAAAAACTGGATGTTTTTTATGTGTACATCAACGTTTCGTCTTTATTTATAAGACTTCATCAGGATGATGATATAGGGAAAAGATATCATGCAAGCACGGATACATTTTTTTCTTCAAACGCTCTCTAAGACCATAACTTTCGCCCATCCACCAAAATCACAGCCCCCCCTCCCTCTCTACCCATCCCCATTTCCCTGCATACACCCCACACACACAAACATTCCAACTCACTCTTCCCCTTCAATCTCGACCACAGCCATCCGGTCATACACCCCCTCCCCCTCTTCCTCCAATCTCTCTCTGCCATCCATTTTACCCCTGCTCATCCCCCACCTCTTTCTCTCATCGCCAGCCACAGTAGTCCTTGCTCCCTCCACCCTTCCCCTTTTTTCTCCCACTCATTTTTCATTCTCTAACAAGTACGGACGTCCAGCTAGACGCTGCCATTATTTTTCATTTTATTTTTCTTCCCAACATGTCTACCCTACATGTATCCGTGCTTGCATGATATATTTTCCCTATATCATCATCCTGATGAAGTCTTATAAATAAAGACGAAACGTTGATGTACACATAAAAAACATCCAGTTTTTGGTTTTCCTTTTTCATTTTACCATCACGTCGGATTACCTTCATCCTTCTCTTCCCATATATATATATATATATATATATATATATATATATATATATATATATATATATATATATATATGTATATATATATATATATATATATATATATATATATATATATATATATATATATATATATATATATATATGCATACATATTATATGTATTATATGTGCATAATATACATAAACCAATATGAAAAAGAAAGCTATCCATTGAGTTGAAATATTTTTATTCGTTTCTGATACAATTATAGATAATAAACGATCGACATACAGAGAATTAAGAAGAATATTATTTGAATATTGGATATGGAAAACGCTATTAGAATTATGAGATATTTTTTTTTACTCAGAACATTATATCAAAGCGGGAATATATTATGTCAATTATTTATTCACAGGAATGTGTCTAAACGAATAAAACAAATATCAAGTATAAAAATAGATTAGAATCCTAGGGCGTAAGGGCTTTACTATGTATAATAACATGAAAATAATTTAACAGATTATAAGAAGCGAACTGAAAGGTGATATTCTGTATAATTATTTCTATGTATGTGTGCTGTTAGTTTTTAAATGTCGGCATCAAACATCATCATTTTCTCTTGATTTATACTAAGTATTAATGGATAAGGGGCCAGAACGTGTCGATTTATGCTATGAAGACTCCGTACGTTTTGAATTCTCCGAAATATTATGTCTATGAGAGACTAATTTTTATAAATTAAATACATCTCGCGTAAAATCTTATGGGAAATAAAATAGTTTTATTCATATTTACTGGTTTATTAATTATAGATCGGTAGGGACGAAACAACCGGATGTTTAGATTATAGAAGATGTGGAAAATAAAAAAAATGCCTTTGATCCAATAACGTTAGTTTAGAATCGTTAGGTATAATGACTTTACTTGATATACACAATGAGGCATTTGATTGCAATAATCGAAATAATAAAAATTTATAAATCTACCAAAGAATCAGATTTAGTTGAACAAATCACTTAATCATATTAAATAGTATTAATACGGGGTCAGTCTAAAACGGATTCGACCTTAATTTTTACTGTGCGAATTAAAGGCAATAGGGCGGCGCTACTTTAAACAGTAAATAAAAAAAACATTCTTGCGCGTATGTAAATTTTATCACAACCTTCTTGTGCGTTAGTCGCTACCTGTCGGTCGGTTTGTGAAGGGCTACGCAAATATTTCGTCAGATTACTGATTCTCTTAAGATGATTGTACGTGTTGAGCAAAGGTACTGCACTAATTTTTTGTCAAAAGCTTGTTGATTCTTAAAGCAAAACAATTCGTAAGATTCAGCAGGTGTTTGCAGAAGATGCAATGAGTGTAACATAAATTAAGAAGTGGTTCAACCGATGTAAAATGGGCGCACATCAGCGGAGAGTGACCAGCGTTCTGAAAGGCCCCAAACTGCACTGAGTGCAGCTGTTGTTGAGTGGGTGCGAAATTTGGTGATGGAAGATCGTCGTTTAACCGTGCGGGAAATCCCCAAAAAGAGGGATTGAGTAAAAATTCCGCACATGCAATATTGCGTGATGATTCGAATATGCACAGAGTGACTACAAAATTTGTTCCCAAGTTGTTGTCGCAGGAACAAAAGTACTTTTGTTTTCAAGTTGCACAGACTTTTCTGGAAACCAATAAAACGGATCCAGGGTTTGCGAAAACTATAATACCAGCAGATGAGTCATGGATGTACGGGTAAGACCCATACATAAACAAAGAGTCGTCGAAATGGAAGCATCCCGAAGCTCCAAGGCAAAGAAAGCGTGACATGTTCGAAGCAAAATAAAGCTGATGATGACTGTCGTCGTTGATGTCCATTGACTTTTGCTTACGAATACGCACCGTAAAGACACACGGTTGCAAAGGAGTATTTTCAAGATTTTCTCCAACGTCTCCATGAAAGCTTTTAGGGCAAAAGGCCAGACGTTGTGACAGCGAAAAACTGGCAACTGCATCGCAACAACGCCGCCGCACATTTATCCTAATTGATCTAACATTTCTTGGCTAAACATGGAATTTGTCGTTCGCAAACCTCTCTACTCTCAGGACAAAACTCCTTGCAACTTCTACTTGCTTCGAAAATTGAAGAAGCCACTGAAAGGTTCCGTTTTTACACTAGAGAAAGGATACTTAAGTACGCGACGGCGGAGGTGAAGACCATACCACAAAAAAACTTCCCAAAGTGTGCCGGTAGTGGATAGATTGGTGGGCTAAGGGTGTGCAAGCCCACGGAGCTTATTTTGAAGGGTATTAGAGTCCTGTCAGGTATCTGATATATTTTTCTGGCCTCAGATTGAATACTTTTTAGACATGCCTCATATATTAGAAAGTGTCATTGTAGAAGACATCAGATCCACACACAACAATATTACACTTACTCTTCGGGAATTATTGGAGCTTGGATACAATATTGGATACAATATTTGCTATCGTAGAATGTGTAGATATGTGACCCGCTGTGTTTTTGTTACTGGTGCGAGATCATCTGCCGTATGAAGTTAAATTACACTAGGAAAAATGTATTAATAACAGTGAATATGAACTGTAGTCAAATATGATTGTCAGTGTTGTCATTCGCAACAGATGATTTGCTTTTTCTGCTTTGTATATGAAATTGTCATATCGCTGACAAGTAGGCCAATAAGTGCTTATATTTGAAATAATACAGTTGGATAATTAATACAATAATTTGATGTAATTGCAATGATGATTTCAGACGTCTGACTAATGAAGTAGTGATATTGCAAACAATTACGTTTAATCAATTTAATCAAATGCAGTTGTGCAAATTAAAGGTGTATGAGTGAACGTACTACATGTTGTAAATCAGTTTATTTTTAAGTAGACATAATCGACCGATATGGCATATGATGGCTTTATAAGAAACGACTCATACATGCGACAAACGATAAGTTTCAGAAATGATCAAGCTAAGAGAAATATGTATAATATAAAAACACGCCCTACCATATAATTGTTCAGCAATATAAGCATACAAAATATGCAGTAACATAAGGTTTTGGATGATAGAGTTATATCATTACATCACTGGGAACACCATAATATATGCGTTAAATTTTGCAAAACAGTACGTAGATATTACATAGATATTGTAATACATCGGCGAAATTAAATTATGTACCGAATAAAATCATGTGCGTAAGAAAATGTCAAAGCATTTACCCGGACGTTCCAATTGACAATTTTGATGAAACAGAAATGTAAAAAGCAGTCGGAATTTTAATAATAAATTCTCGTTTGACATAACTTCCCTGCAAATCAGAAACATCAGTAAAGTATTGTTTACGGGCAACTCAATAAAGTCATATTTAAAATATTTAATATCATATTGCCTACATTTTTCTGTGGTTCTTTTTGTATTATCCGTACTAAAAATGTATTGTTATGAAGCAATATTACATTTATATATTTTTGTCATTTTTTAAAAGATTTTTGTAATAAAATACAAGGAAATAAATAAAATGATATTTTGATTATACAGCGAATATAATGATTACAAATTAAATACATACCATTCAGCATTTATAGTCTCATTATCTGTTAGTTCACTTTAACTATTAGGAGTTGAAAAATGAAATTGGTACCGTTGGAAAGCTTAAAGTTTCAAGTTTTGTGGGGAATCTTCAAAGTTGCTCAATATGAGCACCATTCGTCACACGGTAGACATCTAGTCGATAGTCCATTTCCTGCCAAACGCGTTCCAGCATCTTGACGTCAATGGTTCCCACAACTGCCGTTACTCGAGCTTTTAGTTCGTCAATATCTCTTGGAAGGGGCGGCACATAGACTTGTTGCTTGACAAAGCCCCAAAGGAAAAAGTCACACGGGGTAAGATCTGGAGACCTAGGAGGCCAGGGCATAAGAACGTCATCACCTCGCCCAGATCTCCCAATCCATCTACCAGGCAGCCTTGTGTTAAGAAACTGCCTTACTCTAAGACTACGGTGTGGTGGTGCACCATCTTGTTGAAAAATGAAGTCATCAGATTCTGCTTGTTCCAACTGAGCCATTAACCAGTCTTCCAGCATGTTGAGATAGGATTCACCAGTGATAGTGGCCTCTTCAAAGAAGAACGGTCCATAGATACCTTTCTTGGAAATTGCACAAAACACGTTCACTTTTGGTGAATCTCGCTCGTGCTCAAGAAGTTCATGAGGATTCTCAGTACCCCATATGCGAGTGTTATGCTTGTTAACTTTGCCATTCAGATGGAAGGTCGCCTCATCGCTAAAAACAAGCCGGTCATCAAAGCCGTTATCTTCCAACTTCTCTTGCATTGCAATGCAAAAGTCACGGCGAAGTGGCTTATCAGTGTCCTTCAACTTTTGGACCAACTTGAGCTTGTAAGGTACCATTTGCAGTCGTTTCCTTAAGACACGCCAGACAGTTGCTGGAGCAAGCTGAAGTTCCCTGCTGGCTCTTCTCACTGATTTACGGGGGCTCCGCTGAAAGGCTGTCCGAACTTGCTCAACTGCATCTTCTGAAGTTGAAGGGCGACCTGTTCGCTTACTTGGGCACAAACACCCATCTTTCACAAATTTAGCATGCCATCTGACAATGGATTTCCTTTCAGGGGCTTCTTTTTTAAATTTACTGCGAAATGCACGCTGAACACATGTCCACGATTCAGTCTTTGCAAATTGGAGGACGCAAAATGCCTTGTCTTGTTTAGAGAACGCCATTACTGCACCTGGAAAGATAACACGAAAATCATTAGTATGACCAAAAACTTGATTAAGCAAGCTTTAAAATGGCACCAGTTTCATTTTTCTACCTGGAATAGTTCATGAGATATACGCATTTGTAATGTTCCCAAGACTTTTGAAACACCCTGTATTATGGTTTTTCGTTATGGTTCCAAGCGTTTCAATTGCAACGGCAATCCCCTTTACTTATTTCCATTTCTATAGTCTAACTAATCTCCATTTTTGATATTGCCATTTTTCTCGTGGTATTTCTCTTGCACTCCGATATCGAAGGAGCAGGCTATATCGATCATTAAGCAAGTTCTCTTGTTTTTGTTTAGAAAGGTAAGGTCGACTTTTGAATGTGCAAGAACATATCAGTCTGTATGCGCATATTCCAAAGAAGTTTGACATTGTCGTTCTTCTGTACCACTTCTGGCTTATGCTCATAACACTTCTCATTGTGGTCCACTTAATACACTTTTCATATATTCCAGCGTAGTGCTGGAGCGACTTTGTCGTCGCTCTTGTGCTAGCATTGTCCATCCAGATACAATATGCGCTAAAGTTTCTTCCTTTTCATAGAACAATCGGCATATCAGTGATTCTGCAGTTTTGTCAATGTACTTGCTGATGGGCATAGTGCGACTGACTTGTTCCCGGGCTTCCATTAAGGTGCTCTTAGTAGATCTTTTGAGATAACCCCTGACCAACCAATTCTAGCTGTCATTAAGTATAAATACAGTATTCTTCAAGGATATACTGTGTAGGTTCTTTCTAAATAGATTTAACCCTCTCTCTTGCAACTTTAGATTATTTTCCACCCCTAATCTTAGAATTACCTTTCTTTTCACTTCACGAAGAAGAATATCATTACTTTCAGAAATATATTTATATAGATAACCTTCTTATATATTCACAACACCTTCAACACTAAGTGCCTCGAAACTACATTCCTTTCTAAGTAGATACAATTGATCTGCATCTATTTTCTTTGCAAAAGCTCCATAAAGTGTAAGCATTTTCCGTGTTCTGGTATTCAAACATTTTAGTTCCTCTACATTCCAGTCAATTATACCGGCAGTATATCGAATGATAACGTAACTTGTATTTAGTCTGTGGAAAAGTAGCGTAAGAATGCCCTTTACCTTTCAGTTGTACTCGGCTGTGACCTTATTTTTCATTTTCTTTTATCTTATCTGCTTCCAATATTGCCAACTATTTGTAGCCCCTCTTATTGTCTACATTCTTATCGGATCTACTGTTGGGAGTTCGAGGCCATCTGAATAGACAAGTGTACTCCTAATTATAAACAAGAATGACACATTTAGTGATGACAACTTCTATTCATATGTCGTCAGTAAATAATATAACCGTGTCTATTATGGTATCAAGTTAGGTTTTAATCTTTCCAAAACTCGTAATGTCATCCATGATTAGTAAGTGGTTGACTGTGGAAAGTAATTCCCCAAGTCTATATCCTGCCTTTATATTACGTCAGAGAAGTGTCATTGGGATTAAACTAATGACAAAAAGCAAAGAGGAAATACTATCATTCTAGCAAATCACTATCCTGATTTTGACTTTACTTAATGCAACATCTCATGAAGTAAGATTGATTTCCCTATTCTTTAAAGTTGTTTAAATGTTAGGGAATATTCCGAAAATCTCAAGACATTTGTGTATCCATGAGGGAGGAACCATGTCAAATGCTTTATCATAACTCACCCACACAATTGTAAGGTTACTAATTCATCGTTTGCAGTTTCCCCGTATTATTTTATCGATTAGACACTTATCTTTGGTGTCATGTGATCTGTTTAGCCACCTTTCTGTTCATCAGACATCAAATTGTGTTGGTCCAACATGAGCATAAATACTGTCAAGCAATATGCTAGTGAAAAGTGTCCTCATCACTGAGAGGCAGGTGATCGTTCTAAAGTCTGTCACATTGCCCATTATTTAGTTTTATCTTTTATGATAAACAATGTGGTGTCCTTTGTAAGCCATTTAGGGAAGCGACCTGTCACCAAACAACCAGTTATCATTTCTGCGAAACGTTAGTGAAGAGCCGGAAGATTACAAACCAGTATTCCTTATCTTCAGCATCTCGACGGTGATTGTTATATATGTGTGTCCTTCTTCTCTTTCCATAATGTACTAAGTTGGTCAGCATCAGGTACAACGTCATTCCCTTTTTCCATCTCATCTAGTTGTTCAAAAATGAGTTTACGGTTACTCTCAAACAGTCCGTTTTTTTGATACTGCTACATTATGTGGTTGTAACGTTTAACTTTGGAAGCATTCGCTAGGATCCGCTATCCAGTTCTTCAATTACACACTTGACACCTTTTCGGTGTGTGTAAAACTTACGGATTAGTCTTTGACTTTTGAGTCGCAATTTTCGACAGCTTGCACTTTATTTAAATCTTTTCTAAGTGGTGTTTTCTGACCATTTAAACGTTTATTTCAACCAACGCTGATTTTCATTTTCCGTTGTTCTACTCTGAGTAGATTTGATACAGTATTGGCATCAGCTTTTATACCTTTATTACACTGATCAAACTCTTATCTAATAAAAATGGCAAAGCATCATTCACTTTGGGCGTGACAGTTTTACGTCTTTTTATATTGACAACACACAGGTTTGGCGACTGTTCTGAATTGCCAGCTCTTAGCTTCTCGTCTAACAATCTGAAGATAGTTATATGATCTTCAGTCATTTTATGTTCTATCATACGTTTTACGATAGCATCTGTGGAAACCCCCCGATGCCCATTATTTACAATATGTTCGCTCTCAGAGGTTATTGTTGTTTTGACTATAGACTTTTCTTCAATTACATTAAGTGTATTTATCTCCCCAAGATTATCTAAGCCTTCTTTGCCAATTTCCCAATTTTTCCTTTTAGTTCTTCACTTTCAATAGCAGATAGCCATTGATTAGTTCTAATAACACGGGGTTTCCCTGTAAGATTTTGTTCTGATAGTAAATCAGCTCCAGCTCATACCCGCTTTGGTGCATTCGCTGTCTATATCGTATCTTAGGACGATCACTCTCCGAGTACCATGTAATCACAATTCTATTTAAGCTGTTATTAAGATTAATTCTAGTTTAAGTGTTAGTTTTTCGAGTGTTTCGCTGGATGACAACTTGGGAAGTCTCGTTCGCCCACCCGCTTGGCGTAGAGCATGTACTTGACAATCTGGACACACATACGTCGTTTTTGGTTTGATAATTTTGAAAACTCATATTAAAATAATATGAGGATTGGTTTGTGAAAGGTTTTTCCTCCCCTAGTAGTATTATTGAGATACGATCTCTAGAGGAGTTGCTACCTCAAGCTGACAACCCAATCATTGCCATGAAATGCAGTTAAACCATGTCATATGTCTACCTGGCATTTACAACTGCATTGGCATTCCATCAAGTATTTGCTATTCTTAGAGATGTTGCGGTCGCAATTTCTTGAAGGAGATTCTAACCCCCTTATGCCAGTTGACCCATAGCCAGTCGATCTGCGGCTAGGATAATTGCTATTATTATCATAATCATCACGATTAATTACTATGAGTATCATTATTACTACCACAACTATTATTACATTCATTTTATTTTTGTTTTATTATCATTATTAATTTGTTTATTTTTATTATTATTATTATTATTATTATTATTATTATTATTATTATTATTATTATTATTATTATTATTATCATCATTTGCGATGTTTCTGAATTCATCTCGTCTTTTAAATTATCTTCTTAAACTAACACTTGCAAATCATATTGCACAAAACATTGACACAATTCAGACAACTAATATATAAAGTAAAGTGCGCCACTATAATGTTTTCTTACAGAATCAATATACAATTCTGTTTTGTCGGTGTTTAACTTAGATTTTCATATTGAAAAAATAATTTTTTTTTAAGAAAGTAAGAAATATGAGTTCAAAACCGGGAGGTCACATGGTCAGATTTAAAATTATTCAAAAAACCGTTTTTAACGTTTTTCTACTTGACGTGTAATAGACTGTTAAATTTGTGTTGTTTCATTTTTTAAATAGCTATCCTTATTTATCTGCTTCACCAGAAAATATTGATGTGATATGGAATCGGTTTAATATGGGGAAAAAAGTTCGTTATGGTACGATATTGTGTTTAACGATGCAAATGCTCGAGTGAAGATGTATTTCAAGTTCTATCAATCCAATTCTGAATTCAACAACACGTGTATAACCACCTGCTACTTTTGTAAATGAGTCAGAGAAAACGCCATAGAGACATAAGTTAATGAGCTAAACCCAGAGTTAGTTAGCAGAAGCTTCTCGGCACTTTAAATAAAAACATGGTACTGAACAGATGAATAACATCCATAACAACTATCCTATTTCGACAAGACGTTTTTGCAAAATCTTTGCCTCAAATTACAGAATTTCTGATCAGCTTTACCGGCTCATAATATTTCCGTTTATGACTGAAAACACTATAAGTAATATCACTATATATGTCTGAGATGTTTACGAACTTATCAAGAATATAGATAGAAGCATGACAATTGGTTCTGGAAATATGACAGTCATTGCCCCTAAAAATTAGCTGCCGGAACTTGCTCCTAACCTGACAAAGTAATCTAATTAGTGAGTAAAAGAGACATGTTTTCCTATTTTCGGAAATACTTGTCGATCTGCCCAGTATTTTCAACTACTAGGTGTCTCTACCTCAGTATAGAGCGATCAGTTTCTTCTGCGGCATAAATAAAGTGTTAAAATATTTGATAACACAAAGTTCGCCAAATATCTTAGCAAAAACTATCTACTCAACGACTATCGATATAAGAGAAACTGTTTAGTTGTTAACTTGCTGAGTATAACGGCACATGACCTTTGTAAATCTTTCAATATTCTTAGATGATTAATCTCGACTAATTAAAGTTCTTTTCTAGGGTCCGACAGAAAGTGTTGCTTAACAAACTTGCCAGTGTATGACTCTTGATGCGATCGTCTACCTATATAAGTATCAGATGCATCCTAGGATACCGCTGCCACATCAGGGAATGTGCAATTCCTAGCTTTCTTTTATCGCATTGACAGAGTACACACTTGAATTCGCAATCTAGTGACTGTAATCTACCCTTTTTCTACATCTCTTTTTTCAAAGAAAATACATTTCTAGCATTGGGATCGTTCTCCTCCCACTATATTTTTGTATTGAAATGGTTCTCTGTTTCATCATCCGCTCTGGCATGTATTTTTCTGTATAAATATTATTCGGTTTGACATTAGTCTTTCTTGCAATCCCGTGAAATGTTAAAACCCAAATATTTTCGTAGTGCACTGGGGCTTTGCACTTTGGTTTGACTGTTCTGCATTAATTTATGGTTCTGTTCTTTCATCATATTACTGAAAATGTTATTTCTGTCATTTACATTCATTCAGAATTTGTTGGGGTCTTACCACTTTTTTCATATGTTGCTCCAGATGTGTGTTGTTTCTGTCGGATGTGGCTGTTCTGCATTTGTTTCTCCTCCGTTGTCTGATGTCATAAACTGGCTGTCATTGAATTCAAACGTAATATTTCACTTGCGCAGTTTAGAGTTGTATCATTCCAGTGTTTTTTTAAATTTTTTTAGTTGTTCGTGTTTATTTTTATTTTTTTGTTTTCAATTCCTATTGATTTTATTCGCAGCTGTAACCTATTTTGCAGTTTGTTGATTTCGATATCTAATCCGGTTTCCTATTCGAACTATGTTGGGTAATTATATTGACAGGGTTGTGTGTTTCCCATTTCCTTCTTCTTCTTCTTCTTCTTCCTCTTCTTCTTCTGCTAATAATTATTATTATTATTATTATTATTATTATTATTATTATTATTATTATTATTATTATTATTATTATTATTATTATTCCATTTCATCCCCGAGATTTGTTGATGAGTGTTTCTCTTCTAGTATAGTTTATACACTTTTCTGAAGTTGATAAAAATGGTCAAACGCTAACAGCAGCAAAAGATCAGAAGATTTTTGTCAAATTTGTAGAAGGAACATTCATTACACTTTTGATAGTCGCCTTCTCTTCAACTAGCGGCGGATGCGAAGGCACTTAGGTGCTACAGACATTTTAGGTTTTTGGCTCATTTATGTATACTTGATTCTAAAGTCATTTCATTGCTATCCCAAAAAACTCGCTACTTATCTTGCTTCTTCTCTCTCTCAAATCATGTAACGGAATGTCTATTTCGCGCATACAGAGGGTTGTGGTGACATCTGAGTACATACGCTAACATATGACACAGATTTTCTCTTTCTGTCTTAATGTTGCCTTGTGAATTTAAATCAAATGTAAAAGCTAACCTAGACTTTACTATTAAACTTCTCGTCTAATAATTATTGTCAGGTATTCATAAGCGGCTGTTAATCGCTCTGTTCCGTTTACTGTTTTTCGTTGTTTCGTATCAGTTAATCCAGAAACGATAAAGATAAGTACTGTTCGATAGACGCTTAACGGTATAATATATAATACACAATGACACAAAAGCACCCGGAACACATCTCTCCCTCCTACTCTCTCTCTCTCTCTTTCTCTCTTACTCTCTCTCTCTCTCTCTCTCTCTCTCTCTATATATATATATATATATATATATATATATATATATATACTATTATTATTGATGGCTATGTTATATTCATTTGTTTGGTTAGAGGAGATAATATACATGTTTATGTATATATTTACAAGCGGAACACGTGTCTACTCGTTACCCGGAAAACATATTAACACAGGAAATTCTCAGCCTCAACGTTGAACTAATACATTATTTGAAACTTATGGTTGTCCGGCGTGAACGAAGACCCCGACAATGTCAATGTAAAACATTATAAATGCTGGTAATATTTAATTTTCTTTTATCGGAGACAGATTTTGCACAATACCGCACAATAAAGAAAAACTCCCCCCACCGAGGGGGTATTCAAGTCAGAGAATATTATAAAATGGCTCCGTCGGCAATCCCCTATAATGTTACCTCAGATGATCGGCATCAAATGCGAAGAATGAAAAAATGCCTTCTAATGTGCACGTTTTTGTACTGAACCGAACAATAATTTATATCGAGAAATGTAAGGTCAGCTGACATGCGAGCCGGTAATATTTTGGCAGTACAATGCCGAATTTTTTACTAGTATAAATACAGTTGATGAACAGCATATTCTGAATGCTGTTAAACCATCCCAGAATAGTAGTACCTGATAATATACAATCCTAAATTGTAAGTTTTTTGTAAGAGTAATTTAAGTCGCTCATTACAATATTATGCTTCCCGCACTAAAGCTATATTACCACATTTTTAATATATTATTTAACTTTGTTTATTATTCTTTAACTATACAGTTTGTGAATGTACGACATGGACACAGATCTCTCGATATCACTACACTAACACATGATGCACACTTTATAACACAATCGTAACATTATACTCGGAAAAAGTTGTGTTTGATCTTAGTATAGATGTTTGTATTATATTGTACCTCATGTTTTCGATAATTAGAATCGATAATTAAATCCGCATTGATAATTAGTGTCCCGAGTCCTAGGAATGAGAAGGATTTATGTATTTACGCTAAATAGTCACTATTTATTAAGGCTATAAGATATTAAAAGTATAAGGTCAATCGAGATGAAGAGATTGTCAGTCGAATGATGAATAATATTATGAGAAGATTTAAAATGATGACTAGAATAAGCAGAATTTGATTACTTGCGACGAGTGTTTATAACAACGTTGACGTTGTATTTAGAGACAGCAATGTAGGAAACATGTTTTACTAATTTTGTAGGCGGGTGGAGGTTCTCAGGGAAAGATGATTTTCGTAAAAGTTATGTCACACTTTATTCATTTTAGGACATATAATGTGAAATGTCATAATCGTACGAGATACGTGTAGTCTAGTAGATATATATGTATACATGTGGGTATATATGTATGTATATGTATATATATATATATATATATATATATATATATATATATATACATATACATTTACAAGTAAATAATGAGAATAAATATTGTCAAAATACAATATCTATTACGTAACTAGTTGCTCTATCTTGTATATCGAGTATCAATTCTTTCATGAGAGCTTCTACGTAAAAATTATACATTATATCATTATTTTCCTGTTCTTTATATATATATATATATATATATATATATATATATATATATATATATATATATATATATATATATATATATATATATATATACACGAATTATGCAAGCATTGATTCGCTGTATGACATCTCATCGATATGGCTGTATAGACACGTCGAACTATTTTCTCGTTTTTATGACGGGCTATGTATTATCGTTAATAATTACTGGCGATGTCACAGCTATATTGTTTCATTTAGTTTTGCGCCGGGTTATTATAGATCAATTTAAAAACAATAAAACAGAGGAAATATTAGAAGAAGAAGACGACGGAAATAGCTAACAAGCATTTATTTATGACGGATGAGGTATTTATTGTTACGGATGGACCAACTAATATATTTTCTCCAAGCTTACTTGATACTAGTAACAGTTACAAGGCGAGTATAGATGAAGATTTATATAGACGATTCTTCGTAATTGCGTCAGATTGAATGACAAGATAAAACAATTCTGAGATGAGAGAAAAGTGCGACAAAAGAAGCAAAAACATAAAAAATAAGTGAAAAATATCTAGAAAAGTTTAAGACATTGTGAATATAGGTTTATGCCGCCGGCACTGCTCGTTTAGTATTACTTGCCTGGGTAAGTGTTCAGACAACGAGAAAAACACATAAGATTATAGGCTATTAAAAACGTCTGATTTTCATAAGTATAAGCTTGTTAGGTAGACCGGTTTGAGGAAGGTCAGGTAGAAAAGAGGCGGAATAGAGAGAAAGAGAGAGGCTAAAAAATAGGTGAAAGTGCACAAGATAAAAATGTAATCACCTTCAAATGCAGGTTGTGATATGACAGACGAAAATACGCTGGTTTCCATAATCGATTTTCACTTGGTTTCCTTTTCCTTAGAGGGAAGAATCAATGTGTGGCTTTAATAAGACATAGAAGAGAGTGTATCTCGTTTAGTGATGCTATATAAAGAAGTTAATAAAAAAGTGAATATCAGTTTAAAAATACAGCTCTATACTTCATCCAGTTTATATAAAAAACATTACTAATTCATAAACTGAGGCATACTTTAAAATAGATTTTATAGTATTTAAATATAGAGAAAAATCCTTATGGAAACATATGTTGACAAACTAAGCTTTAGTGCAATAATAACAACAAATAATAATAATTATAATAATAACAATACTAATAAAAACAACAAAATTAATAATAATAATAATAATAATAATAGTAATAATAATAATAATAATAATAATAATAATAATAATAATAATTATAATAATAATAATAATAATAATAAGACCGAAAACATGTCTACCAATAATGTGGAAAATTCTCACAGCACAACTGAGAGAACAAATCTACCAATCCCTAGACAAACGTGGACTGCTCCCGATGAACAAAAAGAATGTCGGAAAGGATAAAGAGGGGCACGTGATCTACTATACATTGATCAAAAGACCCTGAAGGAGGTGAAGAGCAGACAAAATAACATAAGCATGGCATGGATTGACTACAAGATAGCCTACGACAGGATCCTCCAAACATGGATAATTGAATGCTTAAAAATATACAAGATACCAGACAGGATTATAAATCTCATCCAGAAAGCAATGGAAACATGGAGACTAAAACTGACAGCCGGAGAACAGTACCTGTCTGAGATTAAAACACAGAGAGGCATTTTTCAAGGAGACTCTCTATCATCACTATTGTTTATAATAGCCATGATGCCACTCAACTACATACTCAAAAAGTGTGATGCCGGATACAGGTTTACGGATACAGAACAAAGAATAAACCACCTAATGTACATGGACTACCTTAAACTGTTTGCAAAAAACAAAAAAAAAGGTCTGGAAAAGCTGATAAATACAACCAGGATATTCAGCTAAGATATCCAAATGGAGTTTGGAATAGAAAAATGTGCACTGCTAGAGATCAAAAGAGGAAAACTGGAGACGACAGAAGGTATAGAACTCCCCAACCAAGAGGAGATGAGGGCGCTAGGAGAACAAGATATTTATAAATACCTGAGAAGATTGGAAAAGAATATCTACGAAGAACAAGGAAACACTTAGAAACTAAACTATATAGCAGAAACCTAGTAAAAGGAATAAACACATAGGCTGTATCACTAATAAGATACTCTGGACCATTCATAGGCTGGACCAAAGAAGAACTCAGGCACCTTGATCAAAGGACTAGAAAACTAATGACTATGCACAATGCATTGCACCCAAAAGACGATACGGACAGACTCTACATGAAAATAAATGAAGGAGGTAGAGGACTGGTAGGTATAGAAGACTGTGTGGAAGACACCAAAAAAGACCTGGAGAAATATGTAAATTAGAACACGGAAAGACTGATCACCACACCAAGAGACACCAGCCAAACAAACAACTCCGGAAGCACTGAACCCAGAAACAAAAAAACAAGAAAGGAAAAGTGGGAAGAAAAACAACTACATGGACGCTTTATAAGACTCACAAGCGATGAAGATAATGAAAACAGCTGGGCATGGCTAAGAAAAAGACACTTGAACAGAGAAACGGAATCTCTGCTGACGGCCGCACAGAACAAACCCATAACAGCAAGGAGACCGGATATGATAATAACCAACAAGAAAGAAAAATCGTGTAGATCTTGTCGTTCCAGCAGACCACAGAGTAAATATTAAAGACGTGGGAAAACGAGACATACACGAAACTTAGTAGAGACCTGATAGGAATATTGAACATGAAGAACGTCAATATAACATCAATATTTGAATAAAAACTGGCAACAATCTAAAAAAAACGTGGAAAAAGACTACGAAAAATTGGAATCAAGACAAAGTCTGAGACTATACAGCGGACGACAATGATGAGAACAGCTGAAATCTTCAGGAACATTCTCAAATACAGAAACCAACCCAGATAAATACCAACCAGCCAGATAGAAACTGCAACACGAAGTAAAACAAAATAGATTGATAGAAAACCGCATGAACGCTAAAGGAATTGAAGCTGCAATAAATGTTATAAACTGTGGCCACCTTCGAAACAAGGCATCAGCATCGGCGGATACCACACAAAATAGTCGTGAATGGTCAAAGAGGATGGAAGAATGAGAAGGAAGAGCGCTAGCCAGACATTCACTTGATGAGTGCGAAGAATACTGGGACCTTTGGGAGGCTTAATTCAACCGAAATTTCGATGAAGACGAATGGGTTTTGCCGGCTAAAAATCCTTGGTAAACGCATGTAGCGATAACGCAAAATAATTTGCAAAAATTATCAAAAGAGGTGGAGAGCACATACAATCTGGGGAGACATGTTCTAACCCAGATTCCAGGAAGTACAAATAATGATAATAATAATAATAATAATAATAATAATAATAATAATAATAATAATAATAATAATAATAATAATAATAATAATAATAATAATAATAATAATTATGAGTGTCCATTCTTCTAGTAATATATATGTATATCAGTTTTAAAGCAAAACGTATAACCCTTTTTATTTTAATCAAACCGACAGCCAATTTTGTTTTCGATTTTGGTACAAATAAACTATACGATTGTAAACGCCAAAGTATTTTTTTCTGAATTTCTTCTTTCTTTCACAATTCATTTTCATCATGATTATGAAATTGATAAACATGTATTAAAACTATTATTAATAAAACCTACTCATTACCAATCGAAATAAAAATATAAAGTCATCATTTACTACAGTAAATCAAAAACTGCTAACCTTTTTATTCCCAATAATTCTTACCCCCACGACCAGAATTTCGAATAGGGCGAACCTGATATGTGAATTAAAATGCTGATTGTAAGACTGTATTTCCAACAGCGAAAGAATAATATATGTTGGCTTTAGTCGAAGAAGTTAACAATGACTTGATTCCCTAGCAGTGCCATATTTCAGCACCTAATTAACCAGCACTCCTTCTCCGTTCCCAATTTCGAGAAATTTAGTAGAAAAGACCGCTATATTAAAACATACTACTAATAGCCAAAAACCATATACATTAGATGCGTTATACATTGAAACAAAAAGAACAAACGAACATTAATACAATCTACTTTAATACAAGCGATATCATTCTAAAATATTTATAATACCGACTTTAATTCCGTATTAATAATATATCGCGCCAGGACTACCTATTAATATCAACACCGTGGTCTTTACTTGACTCGACTGAAGATGCCTCGAAAGTACTTGATACACCAACGATTATCGTAGATTAATCGGCAAATTCCCACCGAAACAAAGGCTTACCGTCAGCTAATAGAAATAATATTCACAAAGATATCCAAACATAAGTTGTATGTTGGTATTAGTCTTACCATTCTTCACACGTTTTTATATTAAATCAAGTTGATCAGTTTATTTTTTTCGGACAAGGATAAAGATGAAACTCTGCCGATGGTATTAGTCACTTCTGTCAGCTTAGATCCGTTTATATTTTACTTATCACAAATACGATGGGCTTATATTCGTTTGTTAATTCAGTTATTTACTAATTAAGCATCCAATGCTGAAGTGAATATCATTATTATTCCTACATAAGAATACCATTAATTTCTAGGCTTAACTATTAATCTGTTTAATTGAATAGTCGTTTTATGTGATTTTTATTAGCACTACTCGCGAATTGCATTAAACCTATATCTTTGAAGAGTGTTCCTTTTACACGGGTGTGTTTATTGAATCTATTAATTTTGATTGACCCGGCGAATTATCTCTGAACGTATATACCATACACTCGATAAGACAGGTGAAGCTAAGGTGGTAGCTCTTGATATATCCAAGGCGTGTGACCATGTCTGGCATAAAAGGGCTATTCCTAAAACTGCTCTCATGTGGTATTACAGGACTAATATTTAATATAATTAGATTCTCCCTTACAAATAGAAGAATCCAGGTTGTCCTCGATTGTCGTTCTATCTAAGCAATATGACATAAATGCTGATGTACCCTAGGGGTCTATCCTTGGACCTCTACTGTTCTGATCTTCATAAATGACCTCCCTGATGTAATTGAGACTGAGATAGGAATATTTGTTGACGACACCATGCTCTATTCGCGTGATGTGGACAACACCGACGCGCACATATCTGAGGCAATGGCTGAATCCTTAGAAAATGACCTCCTGTCTGTAGTGGAATTGGGTCAAAAATGGTTGGAAATTTTTATGCCGCAAGGACAAAGCTACTTTCCTTCAATAACTACAACAAACCTCTTCAACCACAGATTGCCATGGTAAATAGCACCCTGCCTGGAAGTTCATCATTCAAACTCCTCGGCCTAACTTTCCCAGATAACATGAATTGGAATAAATACATTAAAAACATTGCCAGGGCTGCTGCAAAGTAGGTGGGCTCCCTCTATCGTGTTAGTAAACTGCTCACACCTGACAATATCCTATATCTCTACAAAGCGACCATCCACCCATGCATGGAGTATTGTTTCCACATCTGGGCTGGAGCATCATCCATAGTCTCTCCCTCTTAGACAAGGTCCAAAAAAAGAGTCGCCAACTGTATAGGTCCCTCACAATCCACCAAGCTTCAGCCTCTGTCCCATTGCCGCAATGTAGCTTCCTTGGGCCTGTTCTACAAGTACTTCAATTGATTGGACTCTGATGAACTTTTTGCCCTGGTACCTCCTACGACGTAAATTCACCAGACCAACCCGACAATCTTCCAACTCTCATCCATTCACTGTGGAGATCCCAGATGCCAAAGAGAGTTCTACTCCAAAAGCTACTTTCCTCGTGCTGCTGGACTCTGGAACTTCCTGCCTGCTCCCTGTGTTTTTCTGACCGTACTGACATGCATGAATTTAAAACTAAAGTAAACAGATATCTCGCTGCACAGCTCCTAATTAAGGTTGACTTACCCCATCCCTCAAAAAAATATTTCACTCTTTTTCTCGGTAGCCTTTTATGTCTACAGTGGGTGCTGCCTTGTTTGGGGTGAACTAAGTAAGAAAATAGAAGCTATCGATGTTAATGAATTGATATCTTAATAGTTAAATAGAACCACCGATACGTATGCATGTGTGTCAGTGGTCTTATATATTTCAAAGTGGGGCATTGTTTCATATTGACATTTTTATAACAAATATTGATGAAAGAAAAAAGTAACTTTACATTGGATTTTTAAGGAAAGTAAATGTTTAATGAACTGTTTATGGTAAATGTCCATTCTAATTTAGAAAATAAGGTTACAATTTAACTGGTCTGAATATTATATAGCGTCACTGGAACTTCGGTAATAACACATTTAATTATTATGTATTGTCCTTACTATTAATCGAATATTTATCAGAATTATAACGTAAGCAGACATTTTAATAATCTTATTCAAAAAATAATTTTATTATAAAATAAAATCTGGCAAAATGTAATTTTCTTTGTAAACAAGTAAAAAATGTTAAACGTTTTTTATAGTTGAAGAACATCGTAACAGGGAAGAAAATTGAAAGCAGTTTAACTGTCCATTATGAAGTTATTAGTGGCGAAAAATTCATTAGAGAATATTTACGGAGCTATGTGCATCCAATAGTTTTATCAATAGAAAATATGCATATATTTAACTTAAGTTTGCGTTTATAAATATGTTGTTCAATGAACAACTAAATAATCACACGTTACAATAATAATTTAATTTAATTCTCAACATTGTATTAAAACAATAATTTAGTAAAATAGCAAACGGTACAGTTACTAATAAAAACAGCCAATAAAAACGTAAAGTAAAAAACGCTTCCGGACAAAGTCAAATTGGTAGAAATTGTTAGTAATACAATTTGAAAAGAAAAGTATCTGGGTTGCAAGTTTATGAGAAGGCGGCTTCTTATAAATCAACAAAGTTGAGCTGAATAGATTATTTAAACGGAATAAACACAGAAATAGAGAGACATATATAGACATAGATTGAGAGAGAGACAGAGAGAGAGAGACAGACAGGGAGACAGAGAGAGAGAGAGAGAGGGAGTTCTCGCTCCAAGGTTACTTAAAAAAGGAAAGGCTTCAAATGCTTTCATTGATTTTAATATGTTATCTAAGGAAGTGACATTTTCACATAGTTCAGTATTCAATTGAACATGTTTCTCTCAATAGGGGCAATGACCGCTGGCTGCTTAAGAGTGTACCTGAAAATCAGCTGGAGCAAAGGATTGACATTTTCTTCTGGGCCTTTTGGGTAAGATTGAAAATATCATAGAAGAAAGGGTTACACTAAACGTAACTTGCGCTTATCAATATCACGTGCAATATCACGCACAGCGTATTTGAGATAACTTGGACACTTTACAGAAAGGAAAGGAACATCTTTTATCTTGGGGGATATTTAATATATTCTGCAAATCTGAAATCCATCTCTTATACGATTCTTTGGCTGAATAGGGCGCACTCGATGACGCCGACCTGAACATCTACTACAATGTTCAGGTTGAACTCGAACCTGAAGAACTTTTTTGATAGTCGCCTCTCTCACTTATGTCTCTCTCGCCAATATTAACATTGCTTTTTACTGGATCTTGCCGCACAGTTTGTAGCTTTTTCACACATTTCGTATTGCATCTCGGTCAGTACACCTGCTATCATTCTTTCTGCTAGCAATTGCTTACGCATCTCTATCGCAATTCTACAGGTTAAATCGCACGGCTTTCAGGGTATGCCAAAAGAACCCCGTCGCAGTTAAGATTCCCAACATTTTTAATCCGGTTCGAATTATGCTTCCCTCTTCCAATGTGCCGGTTCTTTCCAGTCTTCAAACGTATCCACTTATTAAACCCACGAAGTGTACACACTAAATAGCTTCCGTTTCCATTGACCGCTATTAAGTGCATCAAACAATCCTGAAATAAAAGAATACAAAAATATTACCGAATGTGTTGCGGACATCATCGACAATCATATCAACACGGTGAAAACTAACACACAAGTTAGAAAATATGTATCAGTAATTGATAGCCATTGTTACTTTTTCTAATTCCTAAGAAAACAGAATAATAATATTGTAGATCTAATGACAAGAACATCTACACAGTGGAATTGTATTTCATTACGACAATGATGCAGATTTTATACGAGAATCGGATTAGAAAAGTAACCTAATCCATACAACCGTAGCGATCTTTTATATTCGGAGTTCATTTTGATCCCATCACTTAAAAAAAATTTATACGGAACATGAATTTGAAAAATAATTTATCAAAGCGAAACAACGCATAACGATATTAACATGAAGCTGCTAAAGGAGAAACATGTCTGACAAAACTCACTGCATGTCACAAATCCAGAGTATACATCATCGAACTCATTTACTGCCTTTATATTGAGATATCGTCCGATGATAAGGCATATGTTCTATCAGTAGAGTTGAGTCGCACGTGGTAGTAGAACACAGAGGTGGTACATGAACGGGATGTGAATTCATAATAATCTCTTCAAGTGTACAGGATTGGAATAGTTAACGTATGTTACTTGTTACTAGTGTGGGTTTACATATGAGGCCTATCTAATAAGTATCCGACATTAGGCCAGCAAAATATTTCAAATACGTGACAGGGTTGGGCCCTATTCCCCTTAGAAAGTTGGCCCATTGTGCTTGCACACACTTAGCCCACCGATATATCGACTGCCAGAAACACGTCTGGAAGTCTTCTTTTTGAATGGTGTTCATCTCCGCCGTCGCGTAAGATTCAGCAGGTGTTTGGAGAAGATGCGATAGGCTTATCAAAAATTAAGGAGTGGTTCAACTGATTTAAAAATGAACGCATGTGGCCAGCGTTATGGCAGGCCTAAAATTGCTCGGAGTGCAGCTGTTGTTGAGAGGGTGAAAAAAAAGAGATGATGCGAAACGCGACGGCGAAGATGAACACCATTCCAAAATAAGACTTCCATGGGTGTTTTCGTAGTTGATAGATCGGTGGACTAAGTGTGAGCAAGAACAAGGGGCCTAATTTAGAAGGGGATTAGGGTCCCAACCCCGTCAGGTATCAGCAATATTGTGTCTTGCTTACGGTCGGATACGTTTTAGACAGGCCTCGTACAGTCTGTTGCTAACACACTCCAACCAAAACCTAGTCTCGAGTTGATTGTCTCACCACAAAAGGCAGAGTAAGACAGAAAGTCAATGTTTTATTCAGTGAAAATCAAGCTCCCCAAAAGGGTCATTCTGGAACGGGTAGGAAATTAAAATGTCCTCAGTCTAGAAGGGTTGCTCATCTACTTACCGAGAGAAGAAAATATAGAGTTTAGAATCAAAACATATACTACACTTTGCACATAACCAAAATATAAAGCTTGGAGGTCATGCACATGTTGCAGGTGAATTCGTGTAATTTTATTAAAATTATTTATGCGAGATTTAATTTTATTTGGCAAAGTAATAGAATATCGCCAATAACATTCGAGTAAATATGACATATACGTCCCAAAAGAAACTCCCGTTGTCAGAAATGATAAATATATCAATTTTTTTCAACTACACAGTCATCGGTAGATAATTCACTGAATTAAAAGACAATGAATAATTGGGCACTATACATGAAAAAAAATAATGTTGTGTGACCAAAACTGCAAGGAGAGTAAGAGTTGAAGAGTTGAAGTATTTCCTTGCGAATTGTGAAATAATGGTATCGCGCACGAAACCGTCCGTCGTATAAAACACACAGAAAAAGAAAGCTTGTGGCGTAGTTCTTCGACAAAAATGTGTATCAATATAGATTGTAAGGATAAAACGAATTGAATAAACTCAAAAGGAAATTAGATATTGATAATATGAATTGTAAAGCATATTACTAGAAAAGAGAGTTACTCAACACGGATTGGAGGAGGGGAAAACTAATGAATCTAGTACATGTAAAGAATCAGTTTTGCAGTTTTGGTTCATCTTATAAATACAATATTCATGCTATTTTAATACTAAATAATAGGTAAAATGTAGTAAAGTAGAGAAGAAAAAAGTGGATTACTTATTCTTTTCGTTAAAACAAAGATTGCCGAGTCAAGAATGATTATTAACTAATTTGAAAAAGGTGTTATGAGTTACACTAGTTGGCACACACGACAAACAATGAGCTCTTCATAATATTAGACCATACTTCACAATGGTGATAACTGTGTTAACAATAAACCTAACGCATAACGTTCTGGTCTTAAAATAGAGTAGTGTAATCAGCTTACATCAGAAAGTATTTAAATGATTTATATTTGCTAAACAATTGTTAAAATCTAATTACAATCAGAAGTTGATTTGCTGGCATCCATTATTTTTTTTTAACGTTCCAATTACATACAATTGGAACGTTAGATAGTTAAAATTTAAAAAATTCATACGCTTGTAGTAAAAACTATAAAAGTATGTGCTCTAACAAAAATGTATCAATTAGTTGTTTTTTTTAAAATAAATATTGGGAGTACATGCCAAAAATGAAACATAGCTAAAATAGCATATTAGTTTCGATATTGAGATGGGTGAACAGTCGGTTTCATTAAAATAAAATGGGGTAATTGTGCGTTTTTAAATCTGCGCACGTCTCTCTCTCTCTCTCTCTCTCTCTCTCTCTCTATATATATATATATATATATATATATATATATATATATATATATATATATATATGTTTAACATCATTGTGACCCTGTGGGTCACCAATGTAGATTAGTGGTAAAATGGTTGTATTGGCATGAAGTAAGTTTGCAAAGCAAATTAACTTTTAAAATGGGACAGACAGAATCGAAATGTAGTCTCTTCTCTTTTAGCTATATCTTTCCTATCTCTCTTCGTCTTTCTTCCCGTTTCTCCTGAGCTATATGTTTAATAATATAAGCAATGTGATTATATTTTCTGACGTTTACTATGGACTATTAACATCTTACGTCTCACAGTTTGTTTTATTACCTCTGAATAAGTTTTACCAGATAGCGAGGGTGAGGAAATCGTGAATGATATACATTGTATCAAATAAATTCAAGGGTGATTAAACTATATACGATGAAAGACGAAGAAAGTACAAGATAAAAAAGGTAGTTAGAAATTGGTAATTTGGAAAGTTAATTGCAAAGTATAGCGAATTGGAACAAGTAAAATGGGAGTTCATAAACATAAATTGGTCCTCAAATTAAATAGAATTTTAAAAAAAGTTTTGGATTAAAATACATTTTCAAACGGCCATAAGGAAGCAACATTCAGACTTTATGAACTATATATTAATGTATGTGTGTCTGTCTGCGTGTGTGTATGCATGTTTAGCGATAAGTAAATACATGTAATTAATATTTGTGTTTAATTTACAGAAACATGTACAACTAAACCTTTATTTAAATTCTAAATCTTCCACATAGCAAAAAGACACTTGTAAAATACACCAGGCGGATGCTATCAAAAAGTACATATGCGGTTAAATTGTTATTATTCTTATTCTTTTTTATCTATATATGAAAGAACCCATGGGTGTGTCTATGTGTGTTCTGTGTATGTGTTCCCTATAAGAATAAAGAGTAGAGAATCTACATCAAGCTAAAAAGCGAATTGCAATACACAATGCCAGTTTTCCACAATCTCAAAGTACCCTCCCAACCTAAGTAACGAACCTTCCTTAAAAACTTTGAATATAACCTATTTTGATGAAATTCATATCATATGTGTATGGAAGACAATGCAAGTTTTCCCGAATAGTTACGTTACCCTCTATGCGCTTAATATCTAAGTGCTACAACCTCTAAGTGACCCATGGTAACGGCAGCCCCTTAAAACTTCAAATAGGTGTATCTGATTTTAATGAAATTTTAGCAGAGAGTTTACTGAAATTTAAGCAGACAGTTTTTTTACATTTTTCGCTTTTTCCAAATATATTAAGGGGAGAAACTTGAGGAGGTGCCAGTAAAAACAAAGGATCTTATCAGCTGTTATGGCGATAGTAAAAAGGTACATAAAAGCGATCCTCATTCGATTCCGAGCAATGTCGAGTATTCCTGCTAGACCCCCTTAAAACTTAAAATCTGTATACCAGATTTTGCTTATGAGTGTTTTTATTTTTAATCTGACGTAACGAATAGCTTAATTGTTTAGTTGGGGAAAAAAAACATCGAGTGTGCAAATTCGAATCTACGCCCCCGCCCCCGCCCCCGATATTTAACTACAATTATATGGAATCAAGGAAAATGTTATTTGTTGATTAAATAACATGTAAATAAATTACTTTGGTATGTGTACTACGCAACGCCTTCGTCTGTCTCTCTTTCTCTCTCTTTATCTCTCTTTCTCTTTCTCTCTCTTTATCATTCTCTATATACCTAGACCCCTCTCTAATTCTCTCTCTTTCTCTATTTATCTCTCTATCTTTATCTCTCTATATATCTCTCTCTATATATATAAATATCATAAAGCACGACAAATAACTCTCTGTGTGCATGTCTACCCCTAAACACACAGAGATAATAGGGAGTGTACATTTAATATAAGCGTATTCACATGTACAATTTGCATGTGAACAACATGGAAGTAGTTATGTGTCTTTACTAGTCCATTAAAAGTACTAATTACAGTTTTCTAACATATTGCACGATGAAATTAATATATTTATAAGCATTAAGTTAGGAGTGTAAACATATATATTAATTGCTATTGGATAAAGTATCTAGCTGACAACAGACATTCAACTCTCTGAAATCTGGTTCGATCCCACACGCAAACTCGGGCAAAGCCAGTTAACCCTGCTAGTTTGTTTAATCAACCGATTTTCATTGATATATCATTCCGACAGCAAGCAGGTCACATCGACACACCATTAAATACACATACATATGTATTGCTGAGTACGATTATAGGAGAGATATGTAAGTTGATTATCTAGGCGCCTTCTGTTGACTCTAGTTACGGTGTCGCCGTCGACTAAAATAAAATAAAACGAAGCCAGCTGATATATTGGTTTAACGAAATTAAAACTTTTTACTATATTGAAAGGTTGTTTTAAATATAATATACATGGGGACACTGATATGGGTACACACATATTCATTTTGGAAAGTTAAGACACACAGAACTGAATAATCTGTCGATGATAATTTCTGTAACCGAATCGTATTTTAGGAATATAATACCAATACGTGTAAGGAAAATAATTAACTCATATATATATATATATATATATATATATATATATATATATATATATATATATATATTAGTTCATAGCAAAAACTTCACATGTTAATCTAATCCTTTTTTATCTTTAACTTCTTTTAGCCGTTTTTTCCCCATGTAAGATTATTGAACCGTTCGTAATGTAATCAGCTGATAGCGCGGATGAATATCGTGGTTGAATCCTGGCTGAATGCTAGAATTTCATACACTGCTTATCATACAAGGTTGAGTAAATATTCGTTTTGTGATTTTACACAAAATATTCGATAAATGATATTATTTTAGTTTGGTGAAACTTTGAAGACATCTTAAATGTTTAACTTGTGCCGAATAGTCGCCCTATCAACCCTGACTTCATTGCGAAGTTGAAAAGTAGTTTGTCGAAACTATCATGTTCTATTAGCAAGCAATACAAAACCTCAGAGTGCGTTTGAAAGAGCAATCCACTAAGGAATCTGACGGTGTGCAAATTCAGCCTCATCTATTCGATCGTCCAAACGTTGTTATACCTGCGTACGACGTATTGTAATCAGTGTAGACATTTATTAAACGCCCCCGATTTGATTAGTTTGATGTATTTTAATGAATCACTCAACAATAGTGATTCAAATCACAACAATTAGTACGTAATCCAAATACAAAACTCGCATATTTGTGACAAGGGGGTGTGAAAAAATGATTTTATTTTTTTTAAATAGTTGTTTATTTTGAACAATTATACAATCATATTAGAAACATGTTTACTATAAGCTAGATGAAGCAAAATTTCCACAATGTCCAAATGTTGAATTTTGTAAAATATTCACAGCGATAACATGTTTTCTTCCACAGCACAATGACAAGCCCATTTCTATTCTTCTTCCATGTGTCGAATCTATATAGAGAGAGTTTCTCTCTTGGCATTTACATCTGTGGAACTACAGAACGGCGTCTTGTAAGCAAGAAAATGCTCTTGAGAGAAAAACCTATTCAGAAATTAGACGTTTTGGAAATTCAACCTCATCTATTCTATCGTCCAAACGTTGTTCAATCTTCCTACGACATATTGTGATCAATGTAGAAATATTCCCGTCCTAAAATCCATATAAACAAATACTTGAAAGAAACTGCCCTCATATATTATTCATTCAATTTATCCTTTTACAATCCTTTCATGCTATTCTTAATAATGCATCTGACAATCTATACAGCTCATTGAGGCCAATCCCTGAGGGTATTATACAACTGAGTGACTAAACATATGGCTGGAGAATCGTTTGTTTTCGGACGACCCTCGAAAGTTGCTCTCAACTATTATGCGTGCTACGGGCATTGTTCACTTCTTGTGAATACCGTTAACCTTTCTACGAGGCAGGCAATTTGAAGATATTCTAGTCTTGAAAAGGACGACACTTATTTATTATTAATCTACAAGTGGATATCCTTCGTCAAAAATGTAAGAGAAATTATTCTTCGCCAGTGTTCGTAGTGTTTTATAAAAATAAATTGAAGGCAGGTGTTGTCTGACTTGCTATTTTGTCTCAGAATTACCCTAAATTATTTAAATGGATCAATCCGCCAGTTTCTTAATTGTTATATCTTGTGTTACGTGATGGATATATATATATATATATATATATATATATATATATATATATATATATATGGGTGTGTGTATGTGTCTGTGTGTGTGTACAAAATATGCATTTTGTATGTGGGTTCGAATCGTGTGATCAACAGAAACTGTCCATTCCATACTGATGATGTCATGTGTGACATGAAACACATGGGTAATTTAGCTAATATTATTTATAAATAATTATTTATATATATATATATATATATATATATATATATATATATATATATGAGAGTATTTATAATATATATATATATATATATATATTTAAAAAGGTGGTCACACATCCATAATTCTTTCACAAAACTGTTGTATCGGTGAATGTCCGACACATATATTTATGAAAAAATATTTTATTCATTTAATAAATATATGTTTAAGTTTATAATGGAAGATGATATATATAATTATTTCCGGTTTGTATATTTTATAGGTTGTGGGCTGCGGCGTTTTCTGATTGTGATTGAACAGGGGAAATTAGCAATAGCTACGTTTGCGTAGCAGGCCTCATGATATCTTGCTATATCTTCTTATTTTAATAGTAAATAAATCGATTAAATTATTATTATTAACGTATTATATGATAGGCGTTTTTTTAAATATATCGTTTATTGAAGAACTGTCCACGGACGATTTTTTAAAGATTAGCAGTTTATTTACTCTAACGAATTAAATATATTTATTACAGCTAAATAGTTTCGTAACACGGTGTCTTCGATTGAAGAGGGTCATCAGTAAACCAATGATATACGTGGATGAATTCCATTGTAAACCACACTGATTTCGTTATTTTGATTTCTAACTTCTCGCTATTGTTTTGCTTTCATTATTGCTTTATAAAGAAGTTGCCGTCAAAACTATATTAATTCAGCAAGATGCCTCCTTATATGTTACTCATCGCCGAATTGATTCCTGCTCTAAAATAAGTAACATATAAGAATACCGAATCCGGAATGTTAAACGCGTATAAAACAAAAATAAGAGCACGTAAGCATCCTATACACAGATGTATGTACTACAACGCAAAGAAGACACATGTCGAAATACTCGTAAACACTTGGCATTCCTGTAGTGGAAATTATATAAAACTAAAAAAAAAATTAAAAACATAAGACTTACCTGTAATACAAGACCAGGCCATGTGGAACAACAGAGTTAAAGCAAATGGCTGGTTTTATAGAAAGGAAGTACCAAATGATCATGTGACCTATTTTGCATTGCATGATGGAAGTCCCCATAAAGAGAACAGGAAATGAGAAAGCGCACTTCTTCTTTGGTTCATCCCGGATTGAGACCAGTGAAGGTGGAGGTCAGATTTGGTGCTGTCAGAAGAGTGATGTTGGAGTGCAAGTTGGTGTTTGCGGACTAGTGACTGTTTTGGGTCGGAGTGGGTGCCCTCAGAAGAGAGACATTTTGGTGTTTTCGGACGACCAGCTATTTCGGTGGCCTACCTACTTAACAGGATGGGTGACAGAATCAAATTAAGCAGTGACGTATTGAAGGCGTACGCTGGTGATGGAGACGTAGTGCGATTGCTGTCTAAATTGAAGATTGTCGCAATATTGCAGAAAATTGAGGATGTGGCAACCTTGATTCCATTATATTTGGAAGGAAATGCACTTTCGGTCTACCTGGAAATGAATGACGCTGAACAAGACGACGCAGATTTGATAGAGGCAAGACTAAAGATCACTTTCGCAGAAAGCATTTTCGACGCCTATAGCAAAATGCGATGGATCACATGGAATGGGCAGCCAGTAGATGTCTTTGCGACGGAGATCCGGAGGCTAGCGAGACTGGCGGGTTATGCAGTGATGCGCCTTGAAAAAACGGTGAAAATGACGTTTGTGACTGGTCTTCCTGATAGTGTGTCCACAGAGCTGAAGAGACTGATAATGATCGAGAGCATGAACATGGATGACGTGCTGACCCATGCCAGGGTGCTGACAAGGAAGAGTCACCAGCAACCGCGAGTGTAAGCCTGATGGGAGGGAAGTCCGCAGTTAAGGAGAATCTCTCGTAGTGGCGGACACCTGGAAAAGCCCCAGTGAAATGTTTTCGATGCCAGGGGCCTCATTTTGTACGGGACTGCCGAGGATCTAAGCCTGGCATAACCTGCTTCTGTTGCGGACAAACTGGGCATATCAGCCGAACCTGCACGGTACAGGGAAACGATTAGAGGGGTGCCATAGCGCCAGTGGCTACCCCCCATCAAGTGACGGCACATAGGACTGCATTACCACAGGTAGAGGTCACCGCAAACGTGAAGAGAGCCAAAGCCCTGGTTGATACGGGCTGCACAACCACGTTGGTGACAACTGATGTTGCTAAATCTTTGCATGGAACGACCAGTGTGAGAGCGGTTGATGGCCGTGAGGTGATGTGCCGAGGAATATGCACTAGTGAGAGAGACTGAACTTGAGGTGAGGGCAATTCTGATGGAGCGGCTTGTTTCAGGTGTGGATGTTGTGTTGGGCCTGGATGTCATCGATCGACTAGTGGGTGCTATGTTTATCATGGGCATGATCACATTTGGATGCGAGCGTCCAGTCAGATTGGCAGGAATGGAGAGTGTTAAACCCAAGAAGGCGGAACCGTGTCAAATCAAAGACAAAGACTTTCAGGCCAGTTTTGATGGAGATAAGTGGACGGTGGAATTGCGTTGGGTTTCAGAGCCGCCAATACTAAAAATCAAGTTGGGTGCTACGAAAGTACTCTGAATGGTGACACAAGGGCTGAATTTGAGAAAGAGATAGCGAGGTGGATTGAGGAAGGTATCCTTGTACCATGGTCCGGGGAAGCAGACGGAGTCCTACCACTCATGGCGGTAGTCCAGCCCACCAAAGGGAAGGTTAGGCCAGTATTGGACTACAGAGAGCTAAACCAGCATATTGCTTGCCACACAGGGGACGGTATCGACGTTTGCGAGGAAGTAATGCGAGAGTGGAGGAAGATGGAGCGGGCAAGCAAGATTGTGGACCTAAAATCAGCCTACCTCCAGATACACATAGATGAGAGGCTATGGCGGTACCAGCTGGTTAAGTACAAGGGTCAGACCTTTTGCTTGACAAGGTTGGGTTTTGGGCTCAGTTCTGCACCCAAAATTATGACTGCAATTTTGAAAACAGTGCTGGGCAAAATAACGAGGTTGAGAGGGCAACAAGCTCATATATTGATGACATCCTGGTCGAGGAAAGAAAATCTGTCCGCGGAAAGTGTTAGCAATCACGTTGGAAGATATGGATTGATTGCGAAGCCACCTGAGCCACTAGAAAATGGCACGACCCTAGGACTAAAGCTGCAAAGGAATAAGGAGGGGACGTTGATGTTCGGATGGGGTAATAAGGTGTCCGATATCTAAGACGGACTGACAAATAGAGAGCTGTTTTCCATATATGGGAAGATGGGTGGCCATTACCCCATTTGCGGGTGGCTCAGAGTAGCATGCAGCTATATAAAAAAGGCGGACCAAAGGCGGCCGCTGGGATGACACAGTGACCGAGGATGTTGTGCAGTTGATACGCGAGGTGGTGGAGGAGGTTAAGGTGGAAGACCCCGTCAAAGGAAAATGGCGTGTCGAACGTGGCAAAGAATGTGTGATCTGGTGTGATGCTAGCACTCTGGCTCTCGGTGTGCTGCTTGAAATTGGAGGAGCAACAATGGAGGATGCCGCTTGGCTACGCAAAAGGAATGACCATTCCCACATGAATGTTGCAGAGCTCGAGGCTGCAGCAAAGGGAGTGAACCTGGCTCTAAAGTGGGGCTTGAAAAATGCAGAGTTGAAAACGGACTCGGACACAGTGTCTTCCTGGATCCAGTCAGAAGTCTCAGGAGACAGGAGAGTAGGGGCCAAGGAAGCAGTTGAGATGCTGATCAAGCGTAGGCTCGGGATTTTGGGAGACTTAGTTCGCGAGTTTGGACTGAGAGTGTCGATTACGCTTGTCCCAACTCAAAAGAACAGAGCAGATGCCCTGACCCGAGTAAAGAAGGCCTGGCTTAAAGAGAAGGATGCAGCGGCTGTGTGCGCCGTTAGTGAAGAGGCGAGAGAGCTGCATGAAATGCACCACTTTGGGGAAGAGAGGACACTTTTTCTTGCAAGAAAGGTGAACTGAGTGTGACAAAGAGGGCAGAGAGTGTCAATCAATTGACCCTGCCCCATCAAGGCACGAGAGAGGGGAATTACAGGTGACTGAAACTTGGAAACAGCTGGCCATTGACGTCACGAATTATAGGAACGATATATTCCTGTCAATGGTCGACTGTGGACCTGGGAGAGTGGCAATCTGGCGTAAGTTGAGAGCGGAAACGGGAGTGAAATCTGCAGAGCCATGGAGGCGGTGTTTTTGGAGAGGGGGCCAGTGGAGGAGATATTACTGGATAATGGTGCCGCCTTCCGCTCTAAGGACTTCACAGAGCTGTATGTCAGGTGGGGAACCCGGCAATTTTTTCGGGCTGCATATCGACCGGGAGGAAATGGGATTGTCGAAAGGCATCACCGAACCATAAAGGCTGTTGCAGAGAGAGGCCGAATCTCACCAGAAGAGGCGGTATTTTGGTACAAAATGTCTCCAAAGAGTGGTCAAGAGGAAGAGTCAGTGCCGCATAAGTCAGTCTTTCGGTATGAGTGCCGTCATCCTCTTGCTAGAACGAACATGAATGAAGAGGGACAAGAATCCATCACAGTTGGTGAAGAAGTGTGGGTCAATCCACCGGGAGCTCTATGCACTACACGTTGGGGACGGGGAAGGGTAATGCATGTACAGTATGTAAACAATGTGAGTGTTGACGGGATGCCGCGACACGTGCTTGACATACGTCGTGTCTCTCTGCCATTAAATGGAGATGATGAGGAAGAAGCCAGTGAAGCCACGTTGGAAGAACCCCCGCGACGCTCTAATCGTGAGAGGAGACAACCGGTCTGGATCGCTGACTATGCGAGGTGAAGTGTGATTTTAAGATCACGGGGGCATGTGGTGGAAAACATAATAAAAACTTAAAAACATCAGACTTACCTTTAATACCAGACTAGGCCATGTGGAACAGCAGCGTTACAGCAAATGGCTGGTTTTATAGAAAGGAAGTACCAAATGATCATGTTACCTATTTTGCATTGCATGATGGGAGTCCCCATAAAGAGAACAGGAAATGAGAAAGCGCACTTCTTCTTTGGTTCATCCCGGATTGAGACCAGTGAAGGTGGAGGTCGGATTTGGTGCTTTCAGAAGAGTGAAGTTGGAGTTCAAGTTGGTGTTTGCGGACTAGTGACTGTTTTGGGTCGGATTGGGTGCCCTCAGAAGAGAGACATTTTGGTGTTTTCGGACGACAATTCCCATCGGCCTAACCAAGAAAAACACCCTAGTATCACCCCCACTGGTCGAATCAGTAACATTCAAACAACTGTTTTATTCTAGTGTAAGCAAATTCATTCCTATATAAGTATCCATCGTATAATTGAAGACTTAAAATGACGTGGTCGTTTATTTTAGAATAATCAGGTCGTATGAACAAATGGTCACACTGTCATCGAAATTCGTGGAATAAATTTTCAAGTTTAAATCATTTAGAACGAATGTGTACGAGCGAAAATTGAGTTCAAACTATAGCACCATTCTTTCCGATAGTTTATTAAAATAACAATAGACTATGCTGCTTGATTTTTAATTCCTGTGAGCTTATTTATAATATGATGCATTAATTATATAGAGATTAGTGCTTGAACGATTTATCAGAATCGGAATTGGGAACGTGTAAATATCAGAAATATTTGGGGTACGGAATCGGTATTGGAATCCGAAAAATGTCAGCCTAATTTCCGATTCCGGAAACAATTATTTCAATTATTTTACTTTACACTCAAAGTCAACAAACACAGTGTATTTATGTATTAGAATATTGTTTATTTAAAAAATAAAATAAAGGGCCACAAGTTAGGAATCACATTCCTAGATTTAGCTTGACTCTCAAAGTCTAATTTTTGTATTGGTAAATTATGGTAAACAATGTAAATATTCTAGAGTTCACTTACGCCTATTTCTTTATCAAACCCTCTTAAATGTTCAAATTTCTTTTTCGAACCTATTTGTTAAACGTCTGTATGACGCCTCTCAGAAAGTGCACATGTAAGTATTAAAATGCTCAGGACAATTGTTTTTGCTGGCTCCGCCCTCACGCTGGATATTGTCTTGTCATCGTGTACGTATCTTTTGAAATAATTTATATCTTGTATTTTCTTCGGTTTGAAATTGTAAAATTTAATGCGTATTTCATTTTGAAATTAATTATATTAAGTTTCAATTCATGGAGAACTTACAAACATATTACTGCTAAACTGTATATAAATATTTAAAATATAGATATTTTCACTGAATTTAAATTAACATGATACCGGTAATAATGACACACTTTTATAGATACAAAAGAATGGCACACATGAAAGATTATAGAGCAACATCTAACAATAGGTTTTTCAAAATCTTGGATGCACTACATAATAGCAAAACATTTAGAAGTATTTTTACATCACAAAACAAATATTTACATTTGAATGTCTGTTCTAAGAAACATACTCCATATTCTACTGTTGATTACGTGTGAAGACACTGAAAATAACCAATTAATTTAGAATTAAGTGTAGAAGGTTAGTTGCGCATATAAACTTAACGTAAAATGAATTCCCATGTCCGGCCCATTGTTACATTTTAGGACAATTCGGTACATATTTTACTACTAATAGCGACAAAGAAAAAAACAATACGTAATTGCTTTATTTTTCGTATAACCACCTGAAGTATGTATATTACTGGCATAAGGAACGTGTTTTATGACTGTTTACAATGACATATGTTATACTAAATTTTGATCAGGAACATTTACATGCCCAAGGTTTGAAACAAACAAAATCGGTTACATGCTATCAAAAGCATGTATGGTACAAAATGTATATACACAACTGATTTTTTTTTGTTTATTTTGCCACTAAGAATTACAAGATGTTTAGATGTAATTGCCTGAAAAATGAAGAATACCATTTTTAGGGAGGGTGTGAATTAGCATAGGGATCATAGCTCTAATAATAGATTGCCTTTTTTACAACAAAATATTATAATTGGGAATTGGCGAAAAAAACAAAAGAAAACAAACACCGATGGCTTCATGAGAATGTAGTATTTTTAAAGTGCCGGCAATTTAAAAAAAATAAAAATAAAAACATTATTGACAAGAATAAAATACTGATAAACATTTATTGATAATTATAAAATAACATTGAATATGAATTTATTTTTATTGATGTATATGAGCAGTTACGAGTGTGTGTATGTCCTTCCCACGAGTGGTCGTAAGTAATGCTTATTTGCCGTGGAGAGTGTGTACATTTTTTAATAGTGATTTACATCATAGTTTGGTGTAGTATTGATCTTTTGCTATTAGACTAGACTGCAAAACAATTCTGATGATGTGCAACTGTTTTTCATATATTGTGGTGATTCGTCTCAAACAGATTAGCGCCTGAAGGCCTTTTTGATTTTGTTTTGTTTGCTTTTTTCCTCTTTTTAACTACTTTCCATTTTGTACTCTAAAATTCATTATCAATGTTGACAAGAAGAAAAAATAACTATAATACTTTTTTCAACAATTCTCACTTTTAAACACAATCCTCTTCCTCGCTTGAACACACGCCCGCCGGATCTTGGAATTAGCAACTTATCAATAATTATATGTTTAAATACTCATCGCTTATCCACACAAAATGTGATCCCATCAAATATTCTCTTCTACGCTACGGACTCACATTTGTTATTTCTTAGCATACATGCATTCAAATTATCGTCCTAAAATATTCCTCATACATATCTATAATATAAATAATCTAATGAATACATTAATATAACTGCAAGTCATTAATTCACATTGACATATTTTGTGTCTATTTGATGAAATATGCAGCCGAAATTTGATTTATAATCTAACTGAAATTCTCACATAATACATAATACGAATATTCTATATAAATTCTACATAAATATTTGTAAGATATTTCCTGTGAAATTTCTGAAAATGTACATGAGAGTATTGATTAAAATAAGATATGTGTACGAAGACCTAATGAATAAATAAATAAATAAGACACGACCACATTTGGCAGGTTTCGGCTAGACAATTAATTTTCATACAATCTTATTATTCATATTTTATTTATATTAAGTTAAGAAGGTGTATATGTTTTAATATTTATATGTATAGTATTGATTTCTAATTATTAACCGAGCATTATGGATTTTGAAACACAACTGCTAGGCCTTAATTTTGGTAATATTAGGTATATTTTGTTTAATGTGTCATTAAAAGTGGGCAAACAGGTGTGCAATCCCTTCATGCAACTTTAGACACCCCCGAATTTTGATAAAATATTTAAAAAATAGGTATAGAAATTCAATTAATAAATGCCCCTGCAAATGTTTGTTTTTGTAGTATTTTGAAGACACTTTAGTGGCCTTAATATAAAGACAACTTCCATTAGGGCATTCAAATAGTTAAACATTGCATTAAATTTGATCCATATTAATTCGACCACAAATAATATCGATTCAATTACTTTCAATTTTTCTTAAGAGCCTTTAAGCCATTCAACTTTTTTCTAGAATTAGTATCATGTAAATATTTGGATGAAAATAGCAAAAAGTATTTGTTGTGAAGTTGTCCAACAGTAAATAATAAATAAAGGAACTCAAGTCGAGGGTTGGGTTAACAAGTGTATTAACAAAGTAAGAAAGTGACTAGCACTTGGCTAGACAGTTACAAGACTGTGCTTTGTCTTCTGTGTCTCCGGTGACTCTGGTGACTCGCACTATTTATAGTGACAACGGGTTCAGTTTCACCTGTGTAAGAACGACCGGTGTAACAGTATTCTAGACATAAGGTATAGTAGCATACTATTTGGCTTTGAATTCATTTAAGTAACCATATGCGTTCTGTAAAAGTATTCTTTATAGACGTTTTTTAGTCTGTAACATATTATTAATTTAGATATGAATTACTTCACGTATTATTTGTAGGCACATTTATAGCATTTAAGCATTTTGTATTTGAGACAAAATGATGATAAAATGAATGAGTATGAGAAATACTACTACGAAAATATAACTGAAACCATTACACAATTCTCTGGCTGGCGAATTCTTGTAAGACCACCATAAATTACAAACCAAAAAAGAGAAAAAGTTGTTAGATGCTTTTGGCATAAATAGAAATTAAATTATGAGAAGAGGCAGAACAAAGACGAGTGGTGCCAGGCTTCATGATTAATGCACCTTGTTGTAATCCTAATTATACACATTCTTCCCGCATTAAAAACGGTCGTTTATAACATATTTCGTAATAACTTTAAAAACTACTGAATGTGTTAATGGTTTTCCGGTTCACAGAGCAAGAAAGCGTGTTCAGTACACGATATTAGCTATCAAATAGATAATCTTACAGGTGTAACCTTACATGAATAAAAGAGAAGAATAGATACCAGCGACTTTGATGATTGAGCTTAATCATATGTTAGTAGATACTACTTTAAAATAATTAGATGTAAATAGCAGTTAGCATCGACCAGTGGCTGCATGCAGAGGTTATTTGCGGATTTTACCTTCAAGGATTTCTCACTTCTACGGCGTCTTCTCTTATAACCAATCTAATATATATATATATATATATATATATATATATATATATATATATATATATATATATATATATACTAATTGAAGATTGTTAAAGATCTATTCTGCGACTAGTAATCCTTTTGGGAAATTGGTGATAGGTGAATAAACGAAGAATGGATACCAAGATGCTCCGGGGTAAAGCTCACGACGTCAGATACTTACTAAGAAATATTCCACATTTAGGTAAATTTGACACAATATATGGTATGCATTACACTATATAACATGTATTGCACTCATGTCTTACACACCGATAACTGCCGTTAGTTAACTGATGGTTAAGGATATAAGTACACGAATGCTTATCATCATACACACAGAGAGTCACGTGGCACACTTTCAACTTTAACATTAATAGATTCTCTTATAAAGTGCTGCATATGATTTTCATCAATGTAAGATATGTTTTGATTATATATGCACAAATACGGTGGGGAAAGGTATTTACCCGCAATCGCTCGATATGAGTAATCGAGCAACGTGTGTTTAATAACGAACCAAAAAACTGATTTAATGTGTTGAACAAAATATAGTCCCCTCATTGGTAGACCTTTTTATTCGTGTCGAACAAGATATACATCACAAGTGATTGCTAAAACATCAACATTTACCAAACTAAGAATTCGGCAAGAGAAGTCTTAAAACAAATAATCTTCTCATCGTTTCCAGTTGCTAAAGTTATTTTACTTTATTATCGTCGTATCGAACACTTGCATTTTATATTTAATAACAATCATCATCATCATCATCATCATCATCATCATCATCATCATCATCAGAGGCTTTTTTATTTCATCATCATCGTCATAGTCTTTTTTATTTCACTCCTGATTGAGAAACCTCTCCCTGGTTTCTTTCTACCTTGTGGAAATATCATAACATGTTATATATATACATTTCTAGCATTGGAAAAGTGATTAAAAGACAGTGTCTAATGTGTACTCTTTCATTCTCTCTCTCTCTCTCTCGCTCTCTGTTTCTCTCTCACTATATATATATATATATATATATATATATATATATATATATATATATATATATATATATATATATATATATATGAGGTAAGCTACACGATAATTCATGAAAATGCTATGCCGTGGTGGGCAAAATGTGTGAAAAATGACAAACGGAAAACAGGTTAAAGTGCGGGTGAAAAACAAAAACAAGAGAGTTGACCGGTTTCGTTCGCCAACACGAACGAAACCGGTCAAATCTCTTGATTTTGGTTTTCCCCGGCACTTTAACCTGTTTTCCGTTTGCCATTTTTCACACACATGTATATATATATATATGGTTATTTTTATTTACACATACAGGTACATAATCTGCGACATAAACATGTCGATGTTATCTATCAACAGATGTTAAAAGCTTAGATCTCATCAGAAAGAAGAAAAATATAATCTTCTATTTAAGTGATATTTGGACAGAAAGGGCATTTCCAAATCTGATCCTTCCCTTATGTTATATTCGCAAAAACAACTTTTTTCCAAATATCACCTGAAGGAGGATCATATTTTCATACCTCCCGAATAGATTTTAGCTGTTAACATCTATTTGATATTGAGCACTCTTTATAATCCTGCTGTAAATTCTTTGGAATATATATATATCTATATATCAGTGTAATCAGTCAACGGTAAATTATAAGCGCACCAGTGGAAGAAAGTGGAAGAAAGAATTATAATCAAAACTGAGTATGAATACATTAACAAATAAACGTGCAACTTACAATTTCGTACCGAGTTTCAGTTTTTATTTCGTATTCTTTTAAATTATTGTGTGTGTTATGATAGTCTGTAGGTAATTTTCGGGAACCATTACCTCTGCAATGTAGTCAAATTTACATAAATTATCATTTATATATATATATATATATAGTATTTTATTATTATTATTATTATTATTATTATTATTATTATTATTATTATTATTATTATATTTACTAGTATTACTATTGTTATAAAGAATTTTATTTGATATGCAAATTACCATATCACACGTAAGTCTTAAGGGTAGTATATTATTATTATTATTTTATTATTATTTATTTATGTATATATAAGTAACATTTTAAGCTTAATTATTTCGACACTTGATTATTGGGGAAATGGTAGTGTTATCTGTACCATTGGAGAGCCATGCATATAACTGTCCTGTTTTTAAATCTCCGAAACAGTTACATGGTAAACAGCTGATGATCCCCGTGTTAATATTAGATGCTTACGTTAAGGTCTCCTGTTTTTGTTTCACTGTTAGATACTTAATCCCTCTTTTTATTTTATTTACTTACTATTATATATGTTATTTATGAATTTTCCAACGAATGTTAAGTCTGCACTATTTTGGATTTAGTTAGTTTCTCTGGGAATTTAAACTGCATTTTCCTTTTTTTAATCTTTTTGTTTAAAATAACTCAAAGCTTCTTTAGACTATATATATATGTAAATATATATATATATGTATATATATATATACACATGAATTTATGTATATATATATAAATATATATATATATATATACATGAATGTATATATATACATGATGTATATATATATATATATATATATATATATATATACATGAATGTATATATATATACATGATGTATATATATATATATATATATATATAAATATATATATAAATATATATATATATACATGAATGTATATATATATAAATATATATATATACATCATGTACATATATATAAATAAATATATATATATACATGATGTATATATATATATATATATATATATATATATATATATATATATATATAGAGTATTTTTATGAATTTGTTTTTGTTGGTGATTGCTGCGTTCGTTGTTTTTGCTTACTACAACTATTTTGATTGTGGCATTCACTAGGTTATTCAGATGTAGAAATGTGTATTACTAGTCACCCTTAATATTATAGGACGCATTTTTCGTTAATACATATATATATATATATATATATATATATATATATAATATATTTGTATTATTATTGTTATTATTATTATTAATAAAGTAATCGAACCTTCGATAGTGTTGTCTATAGCCAAGCGTCTTACCAGTTGACTACAATGACCTGCCAAGAAATATGTACGATTTGTATCACCTTAATATTTATTGTAGTTTTATGTGATACTTTTATTGGTGATTGCTGCGTTCGTTGGTTTTGCTTACTACTACTATTTTGTTGTCTCACTCCCTGCGTGAGTCCGATGCAAAAAAACTGCATTAATAGTCGCCCTTAACTTTATAGGACGTATATTCCGTATGTATATATATATATTTTCTTATTAATTGCATACGTACATAATATACGTATACAATTATCATATATATATATATATATATATATATATATATATATATATATATATATATATATATATATATACATAAATATGTGTGTGTATATATATATATATATATATATATATATATATATATATATATATATATATATATATATGTATATATATAAATTAGGAAAGTTCATTTTAAATCAAGATGAAGAAAAGAAAAAGCGGAAGGTATTTTGAAATATTTTATTAAATGTTTCGAAATATTTTTATTTTTCTTTTGATTTAATTACTTGCATCTAATACATGGTTTTTGAAGGCATTTTTGCCTCTATATTTATATTATGTATATATATATATATATAAATATATATATATACATATATATATATAATAATGGTAATAATCCAGGTGAAAAATATCCACAGGGTGGTAATCCAAAGAATTTTAACCGGGTTTATAAAAAGTGCTCAATATCAAAATAGAGCTTTATATATGATAGTTTTATTTACACAGACATGTACAAAATCTGCGACACTGGCATGTCGATGTTATCGATCAACAGTTACTATAAACTGAGATCTCATCAGGCAGAGTTAGAATCCGATCTTAACCTCAGATCATATTTGGAGAGAATGAAGTGGAGGGGTAGAGACAGAGAAGAAGAAGGAAATAAATTTAACATTTCAAAAATTAAAGCCGTTAAAAAATTAAAATTAAAATTAAAAATTAAAAATTAAAAATTAAAAAATCTAAAAATCTAAGGTCTAGAATCTGAAACAGACAGGGCAAATAAATAAATAAATAAATAAATAAATAAAAAAATAAGAATATATGGTGGAAAGAGGAACAAATAATGATGAGGGGAGAGACACATAGAGGAAAAAAGAAAAAGAAGAAGAAGAAGGAGAGAGAGAGAGGGCGTCTGTTGATTTAGGTCGGGAGGGAAGGAGGGGGGTAGTAGACATGCACGAATTAGGTGTCAAATAACCGTCGAGTTTATAAATGTCTTTTTCCAAGTGAACTGTAGTATGCGTGCGTGCAAATTGGGCTGATTGTTATATTGGTTAGGGCGGTGATAAAATGTGTCGCGGTTCCGGGTCTTTATATTGTCTTTATAATTTGTCTGGAGTTAATTTGAATAAATAAGTATATTCGTTAAATGTAACAGGAATAGTAGTAGTAGTAGTAATAATAATAATAATAATAATAATAATAATAATAATAATAATAATAATAATAATAATAATAATAATAATAATAATAATAATAATAGTAGATACCATTAATAATTGAAGTGAAATAATGAAAATAATAATAAATGAAGTATAATAAAAATACTAAAAAATACCAAAAAATATTAAAAATATTAAAAAATATTACTAAAAGAATGACTGGAAAATGCTGGCGTTATTAATTATTAATAATAATAGTAATAATAATAATAATAATAATAATGATAATAAAAATAATAATAATAATGGTAATAATAATAATAATAAAAATAATAATAGTGGTCAATAATATTTTAGAGTTTATAAAAATAATAGTTTAGGAAAGAAATAGAATAATTAAGGAATATTAGGAATCCTAGGGGGTAGTGATTATCATAATAATATTAAATAATGATAATGATAAGATAATGTTTGCCGATATTATGATATGGGTTAATGGTTGCAATAATGCTGATCATATAAAAATAGTGGTTTAACAGACAACAGTAATCAGAGTGGTAATCCCAGAAATCTTAACAGTAGTAGTGATGATAGTGAAAAATTATAGAAGTAGTCATAATGGTGGCAATAACAGTAGTAGTAGTAATAATAATAATAATAATAATAATAATAATAATAATAATAATAATAATAATAATAATAATAGATACTCCTAATAATTGAGGTGAAATAATGAAAATAATAATAAATGAAGTATAATAAAAATACTAAAAAATACTAAAAAATACTAAAAAATATTAAAAAATATTAAAAATATATAACTAAAAGAATAACTGGAAAATGCTGGCGTTATTAATTATTAATAATAATAGTAATAATAATAATAATAATAATAATAATAATAATAATAATAATAATAATAATAATGATAATAATAATGGTAATGATAATAATAATAAAAATAATAGTTTAGGAAAGAAATAGAATAATTAAGGAATATTAGGAATCCTAGGGGGTAGTGATTATCATAATAATATTAGATAATGATAAGATAATGTTTGCCGATATTATGGTATGGGTTAATGGTTGCAATAATGCTGATCATATAAAAATAGTGGTTTAACGGACAACAGTAATCAGAGTGGTAATCCCAGTAATCTTAACAATAGTAATGATGATAGTGAAAAATTATAGAAGTAGTCATAATGGTGGCAATAACAAGAATAATAATAATAATAATAATAATAATAATAATAATAATAATAATAATAATAATAATAATAATAATAATAATAATAATAATGATAATAAAGATAATAAAAATGGCAGTGGAGGCAAAAGTAAGGTAACGGTAAAACATGGCAATATTATTAATAATAGTGCTACTGTTAATTTCATTGCTGCAAATAACAATAACTATGATAGTAACGTCGGACATGGTGTCACCACTGATAACAATAATTATCTTGATAAAAAGTACAGAAATGAAAAAATGAAAAAATGAAAATATGAAAAAATGAAAAAATGAAAAAGTGAAAAAAATTTTTAATACCTCCTTAAAAAACATTCCGACTACCAACAAACGGAACTATCTTCTTATACTTATTATGAAGATTGAAGAACTTTTGAGGAGGATGAAGTGGAAAGCTAGCTTTTTCCTGGAGAGATCTACATGCAACGAATCGAGGGATTATTATGGATTTAAAAATCAAGGAACTGCACCCCACGTTGAACAGCTTGACGGGTTCGAAATGGATTTAATGAATATTGTTAGGGACATCACATTTCACCACAAAAAAAACCCATTTCAAAAGAAAATAGACAAAATAGTTAAGGAAATTAATAGGTCAAAATATATACTAACTAAAGCTGATAAAACTCAAAACTTCTACAAACTAACCACACAAGAATACTACAAATTACTTGACAATAACATCACAAAAAACTACAAAAAATCTAATATTAATTTAGTCCACAACATCAATACCGATAGTAAAATTATCACAGATAAACTTAAGATCAGCGATAGAGTAAGTAAACTAAAAGAAAAAGAAGCATATATTCTTCTCAAAGATCACAAATCTGACTTCCAAACTAAACCAACCACTAGACTTATTAACCCCACAAGACAGGAAATAGGGAAAATTAGTAAAAAAATTTTAGAAAGAATAAATAAGCAGATAAAAACATTCTATAAACTTAATCAATGGATAAACACTGCAGATACAATAAACTGGTTCCTTAAAATAGTAAATAAAACTGATTGCTCATTCATCCAGTTTGATATTATTAACTACTACCCATCTATTTCTAAAGAACTCTTTGAAAACGTTATCGATTTTGCCACACTTCTATCTGATATTTCTGTAGATGAAATCAATATAATTCGAAAATGCAGAAATACAGTACTAATCTGTAAACATGAACAATGGACTAAAAGTAATCAATTTGGATCTTTTGATGTTTCTATGGGTTCCCTGGACTCAGCAGAAGTCACTGATCTGGTTGGTCTTTACATACTATATAATCTCACAAAAAACATTAGCATTGAAGATATAGGCCTATATAGGGATGACGGATTACTAATAGTAAAGAACTCAAATGGACAAAAATGTGAAAGAGTAAAAAAAAATTATCCTTAGAGAAATGAAAAGATTAGATCTCAAAGTAGAAATAACATCTAACATTAAAATAGTTAATTTTCTAGACGTAACATTTAACTTAGATAAAGAAACTTATGAACCGTATACTAAAGACAATGCCAACCCGATCTATGTCCACCCACTCTCTAACCACCCAAAAACCATTATTAAACACATCCCCAGATCAATCGAAAAAAGAATTAGTGATAACTCCTCTAATGAAGAAATTTTTAACAAACACAAGGACTTTTACAATAAAGCGTTAAAGCAAAGTGGATACAAAAACACCCAAATTAAATTCACCAAACCTACACCTCCCAACAACAGACGCAAAAATAGGGGTAGAAAAATTATCTGGTTCACACCCCCATATAACAACATGGTTAACACCAAACTCGGTAAAAGATTCTTAGACTTAATCAATCTACACTTCCCTCCCAACAATATACTGCACAAAATCTTTAATAAAAACACCCTCAAATTAAGCTATAGCTGTGGTGAAAATTTAGAAAAAATAATAAAAAAACATAACAACAAAATTCTAAATGAAAAAACTACCGCAACTAAAACAGCAAATACCAAGGCCTGTAACTGCACAAACAAAAAAGAATGCCCATTACAACATAATTGCCAAATAACCCAATCAGTATATCAAGCAACCATCTCTACTAAAGAAAACCCAACCCTGAAAAAATTCTACATAGGTATGGCTGGTAATACCTTCAAAGAAAGATATACTGGACATAAGTGTTCTTTTAATAACCCTACATATCAAAAAAGAACCTCACTTTCTATATATTACTGGGAACTATACAACAATAACCTATCACCAACAGTAACTTGGAACACAATTAGAAGAACTAGCACCTGTGGTTCCCTAAACTCACCTTGCTACCTTTGCCTAACAGAAAAACTTGAAATAATTAAATTCAGCGATAGGGGCAAACTTCTAAACAAAAAACAAGAAACATCAATTAACTGTAGGCATAACAGATTACACCTTCTTAGTAATCCACTCATAACCCCTTAGGCTGCTATTATATATATAAAAAAAAAAAAAAAAAAAAAAACACCTCCCCACCAACTGAAAATTTTGTCAACACAACTATCATCTTATACCTTTTATTAATTATTATTATTTTTATCTCTATTAGTAGTAGCTTTTTTGTTTGTAGTATTATTTGTAGTAGTACTGTAAGCGGTAGTATTGGTTGGTATTATTATTGTTGTTATTATTATTATTATTATTATTATCATTATTATTATTATTATTATTATCATACCCACAACGATTAACACTAATGGTCATCTTCTGTATTTTTCTTTACTCTTAAATACCCCCCTTTTATGCTTATCCATTCTTTGATTAATATTTCTATATTTCTTAGATTATTTTTTAGATTATATATTTTTTAGATTATCATTATCAATTATTTATTACTACTATTATTAATATCTTAAACTTAACTATTTGTCATTGAATCATTTTCTTCATTCTTTTCATTTTTTCACTTTTTTTCACTTTTTCATTTTTTCATTTTTTCATTTTTTCATTTTTTCATATTTTCATTTTTTCATTTTTTCATTTCTGTACTTTTTATCAAGATAATTATTGTTATCAGTGGTGACACCATGTCCGACGTTACTATCATAGTTATTGTTATTTGCAGCAATGAAATTAACAGTAGCACTATTATTAATAATATTGCCATGTTTTACCGTTACCTTACTTTTGCCTCCACTGCCATTTTTATTATCTTTATTATCATTATTATTATTATTATTATTATTATTATTATTATTATTATTATTATTGTTGTTATTGCCACCATTATGACTACTTCTATAATTTTTCACTATCATCATTACTATTGTTAAGATTACTGGGATTACCACTCTGATTACTGTTGTCCGTTAAACCACTATTTTTATATGATCAGCATTATTGCAACCATTAACCCATACCATAATATCGGCAAACATTATCTTATCATTATCTAATATTATTATGATAATCACTACCCCCTAGGATTCCTAATATTCCTTAATTATTCTATTTCTTTCCTAAACTAATATTTTTATTATTATTATCATTACCATTATTATTATCATTATTATTATTATTATTATTATTATTATTATTATTATTATTATTATTATTATTATTACTATTATTATTAATAATTAATAACGCCAGCATTTTCCAGTTATTCTTTTAGTTATATATTTTTAATATTTTTTAATATTTTTTAATATTTTTTAGTATTTTTTAGTATTTTTATTAACTTCATTTATTATTATTTTCATTATTTCACCTCAATTATTAGGAGTATCTATTATTATTATTATTATTATTATTATTATTATTATTACTACTACTACTGTTATTGCCACCCTTATGACTACTTCTATAATTTTTCACTATCATCACTACTATTGTTAAGATTTCTGGGATTACCACTCTGATTACTGTTGTCTGTTAAACCACTATTTTTATATGATCAGCATTATTGCAACCATTAACCCATATCATAATATCGGCAAACATTATCTTATCATTATCATTATTTAATATTATTATGATAATCACTACCCCCTAGGATTCCTAATATTCCTTAATTATTCTATTTCTTTCCTAAACTATTATTTTTATAAACTCTAAAATATTATTGACCACTATTATTATTTTTATTATTATTATTATTACCATTATTATTATTATTTTTATTATTATTATTTTTATTATTATTATTATTACTATTATTGTTAATAATTAATAACGCCAGCATTTTCCAGTCATTCTTTTAGTTATATTTTTTAATATTTTTAATATTTTTTGGTATTTTTTAGTATTTTTATTATACTTCATTTATTATTATTTTCATTATTTCACTTCAATTATTAATGGTATCTACTATTATTATTATTATTATTATTATTATTATTATTATTATTATTATTATTATTATTACTACTACTACTACTATTCCTGTTACATTTAACGAATATACTTATTTATTCAAATTAACTCCAGACAAATTATAAAGACAATATAAAGACCCGGAACCGCGACACATTTTATCACCGCCCTAACCAATATAACAATCAGCCCAATTTGCACGCACGCATACTACAGTTCACTTGGAAAAAGACATTTATAAACTCGACGGTTTTTTGACACCTAATTCGTGCATGTCTACTACCCCCCTCCTTCCCTCCCGACCTAAATCAACAGACGCCCTCTCTCTCTCTCCTTCTTCTTCTTCTTTTTCTTTTTTCCTCTATGTGTCTCTCCCCTCATCATTATTTGTTCCTCTTTCCACCATATATTCTTATTTTTTTATTTATTTATTTATTTATTTATTTATTTGCCCTGTCTGTTTCAGATTCTAGACCTTAGATTTTTAGATTTTTTAATTTTTAATTTTTAATTTTTAATTTTAATTTTAATTTTTTAACGGCTTTAATTTTTGAAATGTTAAATTTCTTTCCTTCTTTTTCTCTGTCTCTACCCCTCCACTTCATTCTCTCCAAATATGATCTGAGGTTAAGATCGGATTCTAACTCTGCCTGATGAGATCTCAGTTTATAGTAACTGTTGATCGATAACATCGACATGCCAGTGTCGCAGATTTTGTACATGTCTGTGTAAATAAAACTATCACATATATATATATATATATATATATATATATATATATACAAGATAAGTGTTTCGTAGTAACGACTCATTAGTTTAGATAGAACCAGCGCGATTCGAAAGCGGGACATCAGTGATTAGCCATTTGTACTCTACTAACTGAGCTAAATTAAACTGTCAGCAGCAAGTGTCATTCTCCATTCAATGTTATGCATCTAGTGTGAAATCATCGTGCACCTTCATTATTTGACCGAATACTTTTTCATTGTTATTTGAATTTCCTCGTCCTAGCTGTTGTTACAATTAAACTCTCGGGCGCTTCAATCTCCTGCCTTTTTAAGTGGGCATTACTGAAAAGTGAGGAAGCAGATAGAAACAGCTCATCTGATGAAACATTATCATCTAATCAACGGGCGAAGTACAGAGATGCAAAAAATATGATAGTAACACATTCACGCGACTGGATCCCAGAGAAACATGATAGGAACGAAAGTTGCTTTAAATAGGACGTCTATCTTGAGGTTCTGAGTTCAATCCTGATCAAAATCAGCCTGATAGTTAAACAAGTTTAATGACCAAATGTTACAAGGAGAATGGAATGCGAATAGTGTATCTCTAATGTTTAAAAAGCATGTTACGTTCGATATTAAATGACGATTACTTGAGAAAAGTGGAACGTAACACATCCCACAACGTTCTAATAACAATAACCAAGAGAGAGAAATTCAAGGCGTAAATTGTAAATAATGAAGAATACTAGTCTTCAAACATACCGACAAATAATAGAATTCAATGAATGGCCATTTTTTGCCTACTGACTAGGAGCAAAGTGTACTATTTTTTTCCGTTACTACACTTACTGTGTTCGGTCAGAGAAGGATAATACTTGTAGATTGAGTCATTTTTATATCTTAATACAAAGTGCTTTTTTGGGAGCTAGATATTTCCAACGTAAAAGTATCAAGTAAATATGGACTATATCTTAGGCCGCACATACTCGCGACCTCCTTATTAAAATATTTATTTATATTATCATTAGTGTTTTTTCCTTAGCACCAATTAATTAACATTCGAATTCACTTACGTCCCTTTGCAGGAATATGAAGGCAAAACCGCAATAAAGAAACATGCATTCATCTGAAAGAGGAAGTAATATATGTGGTAATCCACAGAAAAAAACATATGTAGAACCATACTTTATTTCGCTAAAAAGGATCAAATTGTTTAAAGAAAAAAACAATAGCAGTGTTATAATAAGGTATTTCAAATATAGTATAAAGGTTTAATTAGAAGTAGCCCCCTTAAACAGGGTGGTAATCGCTACGCTTTCTATTATTATTTCTATTTATTATTTATTTTAATAATACTTTTATTATGTAGATATATCATCTAATAAGTAATTCATGTATATCAACATTCATATTTCTGATTTTTAACCAGTTTATAATTATGTAATTATATCTAGATAGGCGTATTTTATAATACAGGTGTAATACAAATAGCGGCAAACATGAAACCAAAGTTGTTTCATGTTTGCCGCTATTTGTATTAAACCTGTATTATTAAATAGGCCTATCTAGATATTATTCATTACATTTATTTTGATTTGATTATCACGCGTTATTTATTTGATTTGATGAACTTTAATTAATACGCCTATACACTTAATATCTATTCAATTTTGAATATTATATATGACTGTATCTTACTTATAGTTTTCTAGTTTATTATTAAATAGTGCATATTACATATGAGATCGTATTTCCAAGGCGTTGACTGGTCTAACTATACATTTTCATAAGTAACGTTAAATTCTGAAAAGAAAAAAATATTTAAATTACATTTCTTCTAATAAGACAAAATCCCACTCGCCTATAAGTGTTAATTAGATGTTCTGATTTTTTGTTGACAAATATCATAGAAAAGATTGCAAAATAATAAAAAATATTGTTTATTTATGACGATAATATACGATGAGCATTTGTAGACATCAAATTCAAAGTCGATCATGTTGTAGTCTGCAAGGTAACAGTCACGTGATAATGTGTTTCACAAAAAAGAATTACTTGGAATGGAAACTGTCAATAGGAATTCGATTTATATGTAATACACACGAAATAGACAGGGCGGTGTTTTGCAGTTGTTGCAAAGAGAAGAGTATCTACTAGTCCAGTACAAATTTAGCTGAAACTCAAACAAATTGCTAACAGTGGTTTTTACCATGTATATTGGACACGAATTATCTCTGCTTCAGATCAAAAAAGTTTACCAAAATTAACCTTGGGGAAAAGAGTCAACGGGCGCCATCTTTAAAATCAAACTTAGCAATATTAACATGTTGAGGCATAAAATTCCCGACATTTCCTGACAAGTATGTAAATTACTGCTGGTAATTACTTACAAAAATAAACGTTTTTAATGACAAAATAACCTTTATTAGATTAGAAACAAAAACTATTATTTGCACGAAAACTCACACAGAGCCCACCCCAAGCCAGCTTGACATTTTCTTTGTGTTTGAAGTTGAAATAATAGGTAGCTATATGCTTAATAATAAACTAACACCAGAAAATGACTAGCCCCTGCCATTGTTTTACATGTTATTTTATTCTTAAACACATATTAATATAAAAGGTACACCAATAGACTAAGTAGCCTTTTTCAAGACAACAATTGTCACATTAATTCCTGACATTTCAAAATATAGGTACAAAATAAGTACAATTTACAATCAAAGAATGGTCAGTCGGTTGAATATTGAGGCAATGCTCTCTCATAACCACCACAGAACAAGTTCATTAACGGAGGAAAGAATATTTCTTGTCAAGAACAAGTCAAATGGTAACTGCATCATAATCAAGATCTGGCTGTGGTGAGTTCTTGCCGTGAAGGCTTTTGCAATTAGCACACAAGTTTGAACAGTCAATGTTATGTTTCCTGCAACTGCTGTAGTACACCCCGGAGTACAGTTACACTTAATTATAGCCAACATATTTACATGATCAACTGGCATGTCAGTCTTGCTTGGTTGTAATTCCCTATCTAAAGTTTCCATCCCACCTCGTCAGGTTTTAGCTGGTTTCACCATTTCCATTCCTGAATTTGGAAGATAACTCGAAGGCTGTGGAATTTCTTAGCTGCTCTTGTTGGTGGCAATGCTTTGGCCTCAACATACTTTGAGCTTTTCGCAACCTTTTGCGTAAAGCGCCTCCGCCAGAGATGATTGATGGTTTCCCCATCATTACCATTGCACAGACACACTAACGCCTTCTCCCCAGCGTAAATTACCTCTTCTGCACTGCTATCCTTACAAAACACTTCTGCCAGTTGTAATAAGTTTCTACTGTGCATCACCTTTCGAAGGGATGTTGTCTTTCCAAGTCCATTAACACTGGATGTAGAATCACAACCCAGTAGTGCATGAATCAAAATAATGTTGCAATATATCACATCTCCCAAAGATTTCCTCATTTCTTTGATGTTCCAGACTTTCACACTTTTTGCACTATCGTTTTGTTGTGGCGTGAAAAAGATGTTGTAACAATCATCTCTATTGGCATTATTAAATAGAAGGAACAATAGGTCAGTGTAATCTGCTATCAAAATGGTTTCTCATGTTTGTTCCAGTTCCAGAGCAGTTTTCACAATCAATGTGTCGGCATCTCCAGATTCAATGACTACTTTACAATCTGCTTCCTCTAAAGTCTTTCCAAGCAAGCTGATGAACATTTGTTTGTTTTCTTGATAAGCTAGGAAAACATCTTTTTTTTAATTTCACACCATTAAATGGGGCAGTGACACATAAACACCAAGAGAGCCGCTGCTCGGCATCGGTGAGTTGCATCTTTAATAAATTACCCACGTTCATACCCATCAAATACAATTCATGCGGTTTCATATCGTCATTATGCTGCAAATATTTAGCAACTTCCAGAAATGCCTGTTTTCTCTCTGAATCAGTCTGGCCTACAAATGTTTTGTTTCTTAGAAGACTCAGCAGAAAAAATGTCTTAGGAATGTTTTTATTAGAATCACATTTTGCAAAACATGTTCTGCGATAACGTGCTTCTTTTGAAACTAGGTCAGCTACATAACCTATTCTAGCTGTAACAGTGGATGCCCAGCCGTGATTGTTCTGGACTTTCTCACAAACTGTTAACACTCTGACCTTAAACGCAATAGTTTCTACATGGGGAACATCTACATCTCTTTTCTTTCTATCAGCGTTTGCTCCAAAAAAGACAATGTTCCTTAAAGTTAAGCACACACAAACAGCAGCTTGCACGGGATAGCATTTCATAATGGGTGAACTTATTTTTACAGTCAATTTCTATGTATTTTGGGTTGATCCAACGCTGTCTGCATTTCTTGTGGAAACGTTGCTCCATCTGAATTAAGATCTTCTATCAACGTTGTTCAGAAGCTCTGTTAATGAAATCGATGACCTTCTGGCTGACGATAAATGTTGACTCATTACTGAACAGTTCATTGTTCCAAATAGCACATAGCTAGCACTCATAATTATCGGTACTTTACTTTGGCCAACCTGAAATTGGAATATGACAGAATATTAAGCTCCTGCAGTAATACATCAAAAAAGACAATAATCAGGCATCAGAAATTATAATTATATTTAACTTCATGAAAACTGTTGGTTTTATCTTATTACACATTGCTACATTTCGTATTTTTAAGATGTATTTACAGAAATTGAGTTGAGAGAGGGGATGCTTGAATCGGCGGCAATCCTTAAGTATGGCGCACGTTGACCCCTTTCCGCAAGACTAATTTTAATAAACTGTTTTCTATCTGAAAGAGAGGTTATTCATGCCCAATATCCAAAATAACTAGCTAGATTGACTGGACTATACAGGAAATGATTCACAATGAGGACCCGGAATTGTAGATCAACTGAGTAATTAAATGGAAACAAATTAATTATACACATGCACGGTAACAATGTTTCTATAACTATATATTTATAACTAATTAATTTTTATTAAATAATAATCGAAATTGTGTTCAACCAGTGTTTCAACCATGGCATAGCTTATGGGAAAGTCCGACCCTCGGAAGAGTACGAAAAATAGTCCCAGCCCTGGACGCGTGTACGTCGCTTTCGAATAACACACTATTTCTATATTTACTCTTATGTTTCAATTCAGAATATTCTTCTCTAATGCTAATGTTAATTCCTCATTGTTCGCACCTCACTCAGATATTTCTGTGCTTGATTCTGACCTATCCGCTAATATATTTATCGTTTCAATTTTGCGCTTGTTTCAGCGTGTTGCTCATTTTCCATTATTTCGTCCTTAGCAATGAGGATTTATTTCGTTAAACATCATCTCGCTTGGTAATGCCACAGCGAGAATGAAGCTTACAACGGCTAATAAAATACATTTGTAAAGCAGTTCCACAAACACACACACACACACATTATATATATATATATATATATATATATATATATATATATATATATATATATATATATATAATATTTCTCCCGACCGGATTGGGTTGTGCGTTAAGCTCGTAATTCTAGGATGAATCTTTGGACTGTGTTACAGCCCATGCGACCGATTGCAACCACCACTCTTGCACTGATGAAGGTAGAACATCTAAAACAGCGTCGTCTGTTGAAATAAAACAATTTTATATTTAAATATATATATATATATATATATATATATATATATATATATATATATATATATATATATATATTCATAGCGACGCAGTAAATCAACATCCCAAATAACTAACAACTCACATTGATTATATGTCCATTGAAAAACAGAATTAGAAATTGCTACCCAAAAAGAGCATCCGTATTGCTTCATTAAGTAAATCCATGAAGAATTAAGCATATCTATTATTGCCATATGAAAACAGACAGAAAAGCCAATATGAAACTTTGTTAAAGCTTAATAAACATGTTTATAAAAATAGCTTAATCAATTCATGAATAATAACACTGGTCAACAAATTTTTCTTTTTTTCTTTGGCAGACCATCTAGGAGTGTTTTCTGGGGTTTTGAAGGTCGCTGATTACGAATATAACATTGGTTTTGGCAGATTAGTTCTAGTTTAGAAGATACTGATAGCCCCAAATAATCCTAAACTGCTAAAATTCTCCCTGAAATACTTCAATATAGAAGCAGTAAATAATAATTCTCTGATATTATTGAATCATTATAATGATTATGTATATATTGAAGTATTTCAGGGAGAATTTTTATATAATTATTTATATAGGGAGAATTTTTATATAATTATATACTGTAATTACTTAATAACATGTTCCATACATATAGTTGCAGTATAAATTAAACAGTAATTAAGAATTTTCTTTTTAATTCCACAGTTGAAAATGAGTTCCAGAGAGAAAATGAGTTCTTCTAGAAGATGTTGCAGATATGAACCGGATGTCTTTTGTTACATCTGTGGACAGTATATGATGGCACAACAAAAGAGGAATATTACAGACTTTGTCAAGAGGGCATACAAAGCATACTTCGATATGATACTTGGTGACCAAGACAAGTCTTGGGCCCCACATATGGTGTGCAAAACCTGTGTAGAAAGTCTCCGCGGTTGTACCAACGGTAAGCTGAAGTTGAAGTTTGCTGTACCAATGGTGTGGAGAGAGCCCAACAATTTTTTTGATGACTGCTACTTCTGTCTCAATGACATGACGGGGTTTAACAAGCACAAGAAAGCAAATTGGCAGTATCCGAGCCTGGATTCTGCTATCCGTCCTGTTGCGCACTCTGAGGATGTACCTGTGCCTGTTTTCACCAGTTTGCCTGAAATCGATGAAACCGAAGAGATTCCAGCTGATCTTTCAATATCAAGTGATGCTAGCTGTAGTGACTATGAAGAACCCTCAAATGGCCGTCAGCTTTTCAATCAATCTGAACTTAATGACCTAGTGTGAGACCTTTGTTTGTCGAAGGAGCAGTCTGAAGTTCTTGTATCACGACTCCAAGAGAAAAAACATTCTTGATTCTGGCACAAAAGTAACATACTATAGGACAAGGGAAGGCAGCTTGCTTCGTTTCTTTTCTAAAGAAGACGACCTGGTCTTTTGTAATGACGTTTCTGCACTTCTTAACTGCATGGGGATCTCATCATATGACCCAGCAGATTGGCGTCTCTTCATAGATAGCTCGAAAGCAAGTCTAAAAATTGTACATTTGCACAATGGCAATAAGTTTGCTCCTGTACCAATTGGCCATTCTACCAAGATGAAAGAAGAGTATGATGCTATCAAATTTGTTCTTGAAAAGCTGAATTACCACACTCATAAATGGCTGATTTGTGTGGACTTGAAAATGGTGAATTTTCTGCTTGGTCAGCAAAGTGGGTACACAAAGTATCCCTGCTTTCTTTGTTTGTGGGATAGCAGAGCAAGAACCCAGCACTGGAGAAGGGAGAACTGGTTAGAACGAGAAAGTCTCGAAGTCGGCACAGCCAACGTCATCAATGAGCCTTTGGTACCCAGGGATAGAATCATCTTCCCTCCATTGCACATAAAACTAGGGCTCATGAAGCAGTTTGTTAAGGCGTTGAACAAGGATGGGGATTGCTTCAAGTACATATGCAGGCAATTTCCAGGTCTTTCCATCGAAAAAGCTAAAGGTGGCATCTTCGATGGACCTCAGATTCGAACGCTCATGAGGGATTCTGACTTCACTAATCATATGAACACGGTTGAGTTAAATGCTTGGGTGTCCTTCACAGATGTAGTGACAAACTTTTTGGGAAATCACAAAGCTGACAATTACAAGCAAATGGTCCGTAAGTTGCTTACTGCATACGGAAAACTAGGGGCAAATATGAGCATTAAAGTTCATTTCTTGTTTAGCCACCTCGACAGAATTCCTGGTAATCTTGGTGATTACAGTGAGGAGCAGGGAGAGAGATTCCATCAAGACATCAAAACAATGGAAGAGAGGTATCACGGCAAATGGGATGAGCACATGATGGCAGACTACTGCTGGAACCTTTTGAGAGACTGCCCAAAAGGTGCTCACAAGCGAAAATCGTATAAACGTCAATTTTAGTTTTGTGAATAAAATATTGTTTTGTGTGTTCATTGTAACTAAGAATCTAGTGTATAATGCTTTGCATTAATTTATGATATATAACTGATTATGTAAATGTTTTTTTTCACTTGGAGAATTAAAATTCAGCAAATTTTTAGCAAATTTTTTGTATATCCTCGAAATCTATGAAAAGTGTTCAGTTATAGGATAAATGAAATGATGCTATATCTAACTTAACTTGTTAGATTGAGATTTTACACTGTCTTTGTGGTTTAAGATCATCATAAAAATCAATATCTGACATTTATGCACTATTTAGCCGTTTTTTGTACGTTTAGCTATGGTCGCGAATGGGTGATTTCAGACAAACGACCCCCCTGTGATAACTCAAAAACTAGACCCAATTTGAAAAAACTAATGTCAGATTCGGATTCAGCGCCCTTGAAAACCCCAGAAACCAGTCTTACTTTGCCTGCCAAAAATATTGTGTTGACCAGTGTAATCATTATATAAGTTATTGAATTTTAGGTTAAACTGAAGAAAGTCATTTCGAAGTATAGAAGTACGAAACTACATGGCACTAATTAACATATGAAATCTTCAAGGACGTTAGTTTCGTAATTTATATAATTTACAGTTTAATTGTTCATGCCTATACGAAAAATAGCTTTAATAAATTCCTATAACTCGTTGTTCTCGTGATGCGTAGAGCCATGTAGTTGAGTACATCAATAGAGCACGATCAATGCAAAATTGACTGGAAGAGATAATATATGTATATATATTTTACAAAAAGACAGACACACACAGACATTAGGAGATTAGAGAGGTTGATCGATATATAATCAACTACCAACACAGCTCACACAGCGCACGGTACAACAGTCTTCATTTATGTGATATAGTAAAAGTGTTAATTAATATGCACTAACTGCTTAACAACCTGCCGCTCTTATCGTGCATGTGTCATTTCCAGTCTTCTTCACAGAATTACCTTGATAATTGTTTTTATCTCGATTTTCTGATTATAGGATTTTTTTAATTTGAAGTAAGGAGTCTAGATTACTTTTTTTGTTCATCTTAAACCAATCGGGAAATATGCGTAAAAATATTGCTCTAAATTTGGTATTAAGTCATAAATATGTAATCTAGTATTTATTCTTAGCTCGATTGAATATTTTGAATATTGAGCTTTATTATTGTATTAGGAAATTGATTCGTGTTCTTTTTATATTATATCCTCCTCACTCTCCCTCTCCCCCTCTCTCTCTATATATATAGTCATCCACATACAGACTGTTTCGCTGTATCACAGTTCTTCAGTGCAGTTAGAACAACTAATGCCTCAAGCCGGGATCGAAACTGAACCGTCGAGCTGAGAATAGGCACCTCTAATTCTTTACTATCACAGGACACAGGGTGAATGTAAGTGAACTCTCAATGTAAACATTGTCATGTGCCGGTATCTCGAATTGGTTTTACCCAATAAGCTATGCCCCAAAGCGAGTGAAAGTTGGCGATTTCCTTACGAAAATGCCCTACCGAAGAAAGGGAGATTATATATATACAGTCTGTTTTAATTATCACAGCTCTCAGTGTGGCTTGACTAGCTGGTGCCTCAAGCCAGAATCGAAACTCAGCTGTCGACTTGATTGGACTCCCGGCGCCTCTACCCCTGCTTATAACGCGACACTGGCTGAATCTAAGAGTAATCTCAATGTAAACATTGTAACGAGGTTGGGTATTTAATTGGATTACCTAATGAACTATGCCTTAAAGTTAGTGGGAGTTTTCGATTTCCTCACGAACAGCTCTACCCAAAAAAAGGAAGCTTATATATAGTCATCAAAATATGAGCTGCTTCGCTGTATCTCAGCTCTTCAGTGCGGCTAGAGTAGCTAGTTTATCAGACCGGCATCGAGACTCAACCGTCGAGCTGACAGTCAGCGTGTCCACCTCATAGGCTATCACACGACACTGGCATAATGTTAGTGGCATCTCAATGTAAACATTGGCAAGTGCTGGAAGTTCAATTAGTTTGATCTAATAAGGTATTGCTGCCACTACTTACTTACAATTAAGCAACTTTTCTTTACCCACTTACTAGTTGAAATCACGCACATTTCTATTTGCACACGCGTTGTGTACTTTCGTTGCTAATCTAACTTTTGTTTCAATAGAACACATTTCTATAATAAATGGTTTGTTTACCTTTATGTTAGATCTTTACATAATTTTACTTAATTTCTTCAAGTCTATATCAGATAAATTGTATACGTATTGATTCAAAACAATGAATAATTCTGTTTCAGTCTAATATAAAGCGACTTCTGTTGTATTTATTGCTTACAAGTATACAACTATTTGCTTTCCTGTTGTTTTTTAAAAATTTAAATAAACATTATTCTCAACAACGTGGTTCTTACATTGAGGTTATGGTTGGTGTATATCTTACATTTATGATGGCGGACCAAAGTATATTATGTGTAATGAAAAGAAGTGACATGGAGATATACCAAAGATTCTACTTGGGTGATCTAGATAACATGTTGGACTGAGACAATCGATAGGAAATAGTTAGACTTAAGTAAGGGTTAGTGTAAGAGATCAGTCTAGACCCTGAATAAATTTATATGGAGCTAGCTTACGGCTACTCCACCCGGATTGTAAACTTCCGGAGTGCCTTTAATTTCTTTCCACGTAAACACTTCTGTCGGGATACGTGGAATAGAAGTTATGCGTTTAAGTAAAATACACTACTTTATATTCATACAGCATAGTTTAACTTTGACAGATTGAGAAGTATTGTTGTAGTTTGATATAATTGTTAGAACCTGCTCAGCACAATAGTGGGGAATATCTGAACATAGAGCTTCGTTATGGAATTGGAATGGAATACGTCTGTGGATGTATAGCTGAATTAAAAATATAAAAATAATTAACATAAATTCCAATTGTCCAAGGGCTGACATACTTTATTTTATTTGATTTTAGCTTCAATTTAAAAAGCATGAACAAATAAATTTGCAGTCGAGGTCTTATTACTTACCCTATAAACACCTTCATAAATTATATAATCATCTACTTTACTCGACCACATATAACATTGCTTGTTTTAAAATCTAATAAAAATACTTCCAATTATTTAGATATAAATCACTATTTTTATTTTCAGTTAACTTTATTTATGTCCAAGCCCGTATACTGAATTAATGTTTTATTAACAAATGTTATTCACATAAATACATGTGTAAAAAAGCACAGTGATGCATGATATACTGGCGTGAGTTATTTGTACACACACACAACAATATATATATATATATATATATGTATATATATATATATATTATATATTTAATATAAGTAAACAATGGTATTTTAAAGTTAAATGACTAAGTTTTTGTGCATTTTGTCTTGCATAATTCCAAAATCAATGTAACATGACAATAGTTTCGTGTACACACAAGCGGAAATAAACATATACTTACCAGGATCTTTCGTTTATGTAGCTCACGAAGAGCTAATCATATATATATATATATATATATATATATATATATATATATATATATATATATATATATATATATATATATATATATATATATATATATATATAGCCAACACCAAAACATGATGTAATATAAAATAAATAAAATCATTTGGGGGGGGGGGGGCAAGATATTTAATAAATATATCATTTTTTAAGAGCGACGGTTTTCTTTCTTTTCTGTCTTCATTTTGTTAGTATACAAACGGGGGGTGCGAATACACTATATAGACATACAAATGTACGGCAAGGTTTTAAAGATGTCAGTTTAAATTAGGTAAAGATCTGTCGATGTGCTGCACTAGTTTGCGTTTGTGAAATAAGAAAATTGATCACATCATAAGAAACATTCCTGTGTGTTAATATTTCATATTAACATTTGAAAATCAAAACAGTATGCAATATAAAATTAATGAAATCATCGATTGTAGTTTTTTAGGCAAGACGTTCGTTAAACATATCATTTTCAAGATTACCTTCTTCCTTTTGTGATACCGACAGACCTCTGTAATATCAATTTTAGATTCAAGTCTTATTTCTCATAAATAATAAAGCAAAACTGAGCCAAGCATTAAACACTGGTTATTACATCATAGAAAATACTATACTCAAGTTAAAATATTACAATATTCCGGGAGTGTTCAATCCGTACAAAATATATCTTTATGCTAGAACTAATATGTAGTGGCAGATTTATAAATAAACTAGCTAGAATATAAGAAATATTAATTTAATTACAAATAATTAATAGTTGGTTCATCACTTGGTTTTAAACCCTAACAAAATATTCCTAATTTATTAATCACCATTTTGGTTATTTCGATACAAATTTATTCATATGCATAAAAAGAGAAATCAATTTAAGTTTTCACTTGAAAGTTAGAAATAGAATGATAAAAATGAAACCGATTTCTCTAAATAAACGAAAAATTTGAACACACATTCTCAATACCTGTCTAAGAAATTAAACAATAGTGTGTAACAAAATTAATGGTTATATTAAAATTAAACGAATTATTGAATTACAAAACAATAACAACTACTACAATTTCCGTTATAAACAACAAAATGCAAATAGTTTAATCTTCCGACTGATATTGCATATACATAAGCAGATTGGGAAATAGTGGATTTTACTTTTAACGCCTTTAAACCCAAGCTTTTCTCTTTTCACCAACATTGCTCAGTCGAAATACATGTCTCTCTCATCGAGAAAACCCATGATCTGAAATGGAAGACTTACATCGAATCAATTGTTAAGGTTCCTAGAAATATGGTTGGATAGGTCTACCGCTCCACGGAATATCTCACTTCCAACGCACTTATTTACCTGTATAAAAGCCCTGCACATTTTAGGATGTAGTACTGCTTTCATATAGGGATAGGTTCCGCTCGTAGCACTCTTACCTGTCCTGACAGAGTACAAAATCGACTCCGCTATCTAGTAAGCAATAACCCTTTCTCTTTCTACACCCCATATAACACAGTAACCATTTAGCTAGTTGCTTTTTAGTGCATTGTATTGTTCATGGTAGATGCTAGACTGGGTGTGAATCCCTGGTGTCCGATGTAAAACATTCACAGCAAGAACATCTTATCTTTCTCCATCACTTTCGTTACCAAAAACCAAACAAACGTTAATGAAAAAAGTGTGTTTTTTTCCTATAACATGGTCGTCTTCAAGTTTAATGTTAATAAAAATAATTGGTGAGCCGTCTTCTTTGATAATAATTTCTTCTTATGTAATCTACTTATCCTACCTATTGTTTCCTGTTCTGTAATTAAGGCGATCATCTTCGAACTTTAATAAGTGGCGCCCCATTAGATTAAATATACGCATACATGCATATGTATATATATATATATATATATATATATATAGAGAGAGAGAGAGAGAGAGAGAGAGAGCTTGTACGTTTATTGTATAAAATTTAATTATCTTAGTATATGAAGTTTGACTTTACCAGTGCGGGAAATGGATCAAACTTTATTAATTTAGATAAGTAACTTTTTTTCATGCGACATTTATGACGACAATAAATAAGGTGTAAAATAGAAAAAAACAATAAACTGACCAGTTCTATTATATACGGACACACAATAAAATAAGTATATTTAAATACATCTACTAAGGAGAAAACCTTAGTGGCTCTAAAAATAAATGGGTGCAGTTTTGAAACTAGTGTGCTAATTCTAGTCTAAATAAAGACAAGCATCGATCCTAAATTGAATTATTATAATAACTGTTACCATGTTTACATTGTTTTTACAAAATACTAAACAAAGTACATCCACAGGCAAATGTTTCCAGCTGGGATTAAAACTCGACCTTTTATCAAGAGCCGGAGTTTATGTACTGCACCATCCGTAAAAGCTTATGTACTGCACTATCCGTGAAAGCTACGATGAAGGAAAATCGTACCGTTTATATAAACAGTTTCGACTGCAGAAAAATACTCATTTTGTCTACAAATTGGCATTATCGCTAATGGAAGCTGGCGAGGTTACTTACCAGAGAGCTCCACCTACGAACATGTGAGGAATAATATATATCTACCACACATGTGTATTAAATATATTACCTTTTCACTGTTTACGAGTACGCTAAGTGTTAACAAATGATTGGGCGAAAAATGTTTCAGTAATTGGATAAGTTCTACTCCACGAAAGCATGTTTAAATGTATCAACTTTTTTACTTTGGAAACATTATTCTTTTCTTTGGAATAAAATGTGTAGAAAATATTTCAATACTGAATTCTGTTACCAAATATTTCAATAATAATGGAAATAACAGGATTTTTTCTTCTTTTTATATTATTGTATATTTCTATTTTTTTATCATCAGTTTTTGCTTTTTGGTAGGATATTTTTAGCTTATAGAATTATGAATTTCATTTCTCTTGGAAAATTATAGTTGGGTCGAAGATTCTTCTATAACAAGATTCTCTATACAGAAGAAGAGAGAACGCGATATTTGGAACGTTGCATAACGTGCGTATTTCCTCTTCAGTGGAGCATACTTTTCCTGGCAGTCATATTAGGCGGCTGTTAACGTCCCTTAATATGCAAAATCAATTTTACAGTTATTACAGGAGTCGTGCTGTGAAGTAAAAAAACGAATCAATGATGACACAGTCGTTGCATGAACATTCTGAAAGCAGATTTGTTCCTGAAATTTCTTTTATGCAACTACATAATGCTATGGAAAAAAATCGGAGTATTCTCTTTGCTTTTATGCAAATCTTGCTAACGATTTTATGGATTATGTTTTTTTTTTTCGTTTATCTTTACTTCTGGTTAAAAATAGATTAGAATTTTGGTAATGTGAACGAAGAAGGGGGTCTTCCCGACGAAAAAGAAAACTTTTATTTTTGTAATAAATACATTTTAATGGGGGCTTTTTAAAACTCTTCCAATACGCTTCGTGATGTTTACCGGGTAAAATCTTCCATATCAGCCAATATGACGCAGATATATAGATATCAAACTATAAAGCTAATATTAGGTAAAAAAGATATCAAATAAAATCGAACCGTGAAATATTTACAATAGTGTATTTAAGATGCACGCTCATTACGCGTCAACATCGCAACAAAAACATTGAAATATTTAAAACTTTCTATCAGATGTTTCTGAGATGGCGTCATTGTGCTCTACCTTTTGTAATTATGACTTTAATGTAATTTATAGACGAATAATTTTTTTTGTAAACTTGGAAAAAAATGAAAATTACTCAAAGAAAATTTAAAATAAAAAACACAGTTCAACGGGGCTTCTTCTCGGCTGACTGTAACATAGCCATTGTCAAGCCCAATGTAAATACATTTTTGTTTGAGCCGCCCTCTTACGTAATGAATTCTGGCCAGTTACAACCGTCGCTCGAGTGGCCTTGTCGCCTTGATGAGCAGTGACTCGTTATTAACAAATACTCTTAAATATACAGGCTTAGTCATAAGTAACAGGGCAGGGACGAGATTTGATTTTAGTCCGATAATGCATTTCCCTATTACAGCACTTCTTACGGACGCTTGTCTCTATGTCTATTTCCCACACAGATATATTGGTATCAGTGGGCATATCGAGTGCCCATCTCGCTCACCTAATCTCACACCTTGTGACTTTATTCTTTGAGGTATGCTTAAAAAGCCAACTTACGCTATAAATCTTAGGAATATTTACCAATCTCTGTATACATTATGTATTCTCGTTAAAATAAATGATTCCATGAACATCCTTGTGTACAACACTGTCTTTAATAAAACTAATACATATATCAAAGAGCGCAGTCAGCATTTTGAGCAATTACTCAACTGAGATCTATAAATCTCTTGTTTGAAATACATTTCATTTATTTTATTATCCATGCGCTTTTAATAATTACTTCCTGCCTCAGTCTGTTGAAAGTAGGTAATTATATTAAGAGTGCAAATGAATAGGTGTGTGACGTCACACGGGAATTACGAAAATAACACTTTTTTCTGTATTATCCGAAGCATCCGAATTACTGTTCTAATGTTAGATGGTATTATCACAACGTTTCGGTCGATGTAACGTCCGCACTTCTTCATATGCGTCTTGTCGAACTCTGGAATATTTACTGAATATTAAACGGAACGCTTATTTATTCTCTGGAGGTGACTTGTTTTCGTTCCGTCAGCCATTTCTAGGTAAAAATCTAAAGTAATTCGTCATTGCATTCTTAATATTGTCCGTACTGTGGATTGAACCTTCAAACCCGCAGAAGACTGTCACTTTGAACTTATCATTATTTAGCACATTGATAAGGTTCTCCACGTTGGAATAACTTAGCTGTTTCCATATGCATCTCACCATCTTTTATAACTTTCATTATTTAAACTAAAGCTGTTTAGATTGTCGGTTACTTCTAATTTACCCTGTATTTCTGACACGAGTCATTCTCGCTTTTATTATTTACACGTTTTGGAATATTTTCCGTTTTTATTGTAATATGTATAACGTTTAAAATTTAAGGTAATCTTCAGATGACTTTTGTTGCAGCCAATAAACTCTTCGGAATGTTTAACTCTGATGTTCATTTAGTCCACTGCAATACACTGTTCTAATTCCACAGTACATGGTGTCTTCATATTATATATTATTTAGCTCTTTGTAAGAGGTTAATCACAAGGTCAGGAATTGTTTGGCAAAGCCAGCGCACTACATAAAGCGCGCATTTTGCCTACAAAAAGTTTGGTCCGCATTCTCCGGTAAGGGCGCATCAGGCGATTAGCAATAAACAACACCCTTTTTTTAAAGTAGGTAGTGCTTTAGCGGGGAGAGGGAAACTACGAGCATTAAACAGAACCATACCTAAGCAACAAAGCTACTCCTGGACTAGTTTCTATCATGCCTCGTATTTATTGAATTTATTCAATAATGATTGAACACAACCTGGAAATAATTAACTTTATAACATATTTGAACGTATTTATATAACGGATACGTGTCCAGTAAGGTAATCCAGGAACATGCTAGGTATTATTATATAATTTCACTCATATATAGTATTCTAGGCTTATATAGCCATTGAGTTGCTGTAGTTATAATTCCTATTATTATTTATAATAATTATCTGCGAGTTCTTTTTTAATTATCAGTTACTATCTTGTGTGCATGTCTATAATGGATATAATAAAGGATAATTAAGCATTACAATAGCCCAACATATTCGATCATCATTTAGAATTCTTATTATTCCAATGTAGCTCTTAGTCTATTATGTTAATTAAATTCCAAAGAGGATGTTGGCGCAATCTTGTCTCTATTAATGATAGGCATGCTTGATTTGAATATCTTTACTTCGAACAATTGCTTGACATTGTCTTGAAGGAGATGTAATTTATTTCATTAATATTTTTTAAACAATTGTATCGTATAAAATACAAGCAACTATCGGTCATATTGTCTTTCAGACACATTCACTGGTAGTTAGACTCAAATTTTGCAAATAAAAAAACAGCTAAGATGAACACAATTATCCCAAACATTTAAATAAAAAAAAAAGGTAAGAGTAAAAACAATAACAACTATATATGTAAGTGGTCGCGTATGAACATAAACTACGTGTGTTAGACATACATCACAAGTAACTTATGTTTTAAACATTTTACCAGTCATTACTAAATCCTATTGATATCCTAAATGCTTATGTTTGCGTAGTGGATAACATCATGCTGGATATTAAATGATAATATCAACATCGATTTCCTTTCGACATGGATATTCTAATATATAATAACGTTATTGTGTTTACTTTTTACCTGAAACTATTAAACCGATAATAATACTGGTGTTAAAGGTTACTTGAGTAAGAATTTCCTGTGTAAAATTTGAATCGTTGTGGGCTAAAATATAAATCCTCATCCAAGAAAAATGTCTGCCCTATTGATAAATGTTCCCGAATCTAAATCGAGTGATGTACGAAAACAATTCCATTTTAAATGTTCTAATTATTAGATTGTCGTGACAATAAAGAGGAACACTCACTGTCAGGAAAAAAGCTTGAGGTGCTTCGCATGTGTCTGTAGATAAAAAAGGGTTCTCTTCATAGGTAGTCTAGGATTTGCATATGTGAATATCAGCTAATATACATGAAGAATATAGCTGGGAAGGAAGAGGAAGCGATTTGGATTGGAGAAAGAAAGGCAGAAGAAAAGTGGGTTACACGAAATTCGGTTGGAAATTGAATTACAGTGAAAAGTTTTTTATGAGAAATGCAGAGAGAAAGTGGGTTGCACGAAATTCGATTTGAAATTGAATTACAGTCAACACTTTTTAATTCTTTTATTTTTCTGGCACAGTTTGTTAACAAGCTATCTCAGCTTAGAATGGACAGCCGTTTTGACCTAAAAATAATTCCTGAACTTGATGGAACTGGAGCAGTCGTTAAATGGATTGAGAAAGTTGAATTAGTAGTGACTTATTTGGAGTTAAGTGGCTCGAAAATGTCATCCTACTTCGGCTAACTGGGGGAGCATTCGCAGTTTATCAGCAACTAACTCAAGAAGAAAAACTCCAATGCAGACCTCGTCTATCACTGGTGTTTGACTCACGATTTTATGTTATACGCAAACCCCTTTGCACTCTGTGTTTATCAATAGTCGAAGATGATAACAGGAACAAGAGAATATACATATTGTAATAGTTTTTCATAAACAAAATATCAAATACGTCATTGAGAGTGAGATAAGAATATTTGCTGACGACACCACGCTTTACTCTCGTAATGTGGGCAAAACCGACGCGCGCATATCTGAGACAATGACTGTATCCTTAGAAAATGCCCTCCAGTCTGTAGTGGATTGTGGTAAAAAATGAGTGGTAACGTTTAATACCGTTAAGGCAAAGCTATTTTCCTTCAATAACTACAAAAACCTCTTCAACCACTGATTAGTATGCGAAACAACACCCTACCTGAGAGTGATTATTAAAACTGCTCGGGCTAACGTTCACAGATAACATGAATTGGAATAAATACATTAAATGCGTTGCTGCTGCAAAGAACGTGGACTTCCTCTATCGTGCTAGTAAATATCTAACACCTGAAATTACCCTATATCTCTACAAACCACCATCCGCCTATGCATGGAGTATTGCAGCAACATCTGGGCTGCTGCATCATCTACTAGTCTCTCCCTCTTAGACAAGGTCCAAAAAAGAGTCGCCAACTTAATAGGTCCCTCACTATCCACCAAGCTCTAGCCCCTATTCCATCGCGTCAATGTTGCTTCCTTGTGTCTGTTTTACAAGTACTTCAATGGATTGGACTCTGATGAACCTTTTGCCCTAGTACCTCCCACGACGCAAATTCACTAGACCAACTCAATCTGCCAAATCCCATCCGTTCACTGTGGCGGTCATCAGATGCCGAAGAGCCTTCTACTTCAAAAGCTTCTTTCCTCGTGCTGCTTGACTCTGGAACTGCCTCCCTGCTCCCTGTTTTCCTGACAGTACTGATATGCAGAAATTTTAAACTAATGGAGACAGACATCCCGCAGCACAGCTCCCAATTTCGGTTGACCCACCCCCCTAAAATAAAGAAAATAAAACTCTCACCCTTTTTCTCAGTGCCCCTATACTGACTTGTTTGGGGTGAACTATGTTCAATATATATATATATATATATATATATATATATATATATATAAAGTAAAATAGTTTCATATATGTATATATGTATATCTACATAAAAACACATGATATTAATGTACAGATCATTTCGATTTTTTTAATAAATATTTTAAAAGAGTCGAAAACTTCATAGGTCCCTTATTATTCACCCAGCTCCAGTCCCTGTCCCATCGGCACAATGTTGCTTCAGTGTGCCTGTTTTACAAATACTTCAATGGATTGTGCTTTGATAAGCTTGCTGCTGTGGTACCCCCACGACGTAAATTCACTAGAACAACCCGACAATCTGCCAAACCCCATCCATTCACTGTGCAAATCTCCAGATGCCGAATAGCCTTTTACTCTAACAGATTCTGTCCTCGTGCTGCTGGACTCTTGAACTCCCTCCTGTTCCCTGTTTTTCTGACGGTACTGATATGCAGAAATTAAAAACTAATGTAAACATATATTACACTGCGTATCTCCCAATTTAGGTTGATCTTCCTCCCTAAAAAAACTTTCACCCATTTTCTCAGTAACTCTAACGTCAACAGTGGCGGCCTGCCTTGTTTGGGGTGAACTACGTTAAAAAAATCAGCATGGGCATCGGTATTTCATACTATAAAACCCATTCGAGAATAGGGGTCAATTTAAAACGGTATTTCTTCCCTTTTTTCCGAATCATCGTTACTGGAATGTTCGAAATTGATGTTTGCTAGATCGAGCGTCATTTTTTGTTGCTCATCTGTGAATATCTTCATTCCTCTCATAGTATGCATCACCATTCGACTCGTATATATCCAACAACAAATTTGTAAAATCAATTTGGTCGGTTTCTAGGCGGCTTTCACAATTTGTAGCGAATGCTGGCCTTGAAACTTAATTGTAAATAACAATATTTGCTATACGGATGATCACGTGGGCACGAACGTTCTTTTAAATCATCGGAGTGAGACGACGTTAAGCTTTCTCAGTACAAGATGGGTAACAATTTCGGAATGCTAAGCATTGAATATAATCTACTTTGATCGACATATACATGCAGTTGAGGGCCGTATTTTTATTTGATATCCACTAGAAACTTGCTCTGTGAGAGGGAGCCATCCCTGTACGCCGATGTACATATGCTATACACATTCTTAGATATTTATTGTATGTAAGAATTATATTTTAATATTTTATTAAGATCACTTAATTATATGGTATTCTTTCCCATACGTCTTGTATATTTATTTACTTTGTAATGCATCTTCCAAAAGTATGTTAAAGATCTGAACGGAAAAGTTGTGTGCGTCAATTTTTTCTTTCAGAATTCAACTACGAATATAATTTATTTATTAATCTAAAAACAACCGCTGGTAACAAAATTGTATAAAACAAGGGAAGATTCAACATTAATTGACAAAGCATACCAGAAAACGTGTTATTATAGAGCGAATATGTGTGTGCCAGTATGTGTGCATAGTGTTCGTGTTCGTGAGTTGATGATTCGACCACACTAAGCCTTTAATTGTTTCGGATTGGAAGATTGTTTTGCAGTGGAATATTCTTCTTCCGACAAGTATTTGTTCTTACATTTACCGACGTATTGAAATGGTGTTCAGGCGGCTTTAAGTGCCCTTCACGCTCTCCGTTGTTCGCCATGTCATACTTTTGATGATGCGGTGGCTGACCATATTTTTATCAGATCGTGCTTTGTCAACATTAGGCATAGTTTCGGTCCGTTTAAGGAGGTTCTTCTTTTAGAGGGAGACATTGTTGGTTACATTAGATGCCCTTACTAGTGATCGCATAAAGTTCCCTTCCCGCCTGTTTTGTACTTGCGAAAGTGTGTCTTGGGGAAGCTGAATGTGGCCATGTCTTACGGTGGTATGCCACATATTACAGGAGCAGGGAGCTTGAAAATATAAATACACTTGCAGACTGACAATCTGTGTGCCGTGTTCGGCTGCTTTCGGATCCATTGCACAATGTGTTTTTGTACTAGTAAGTCACCGCTTATCAAAGTCCAAAAAACACGCGAGGATAAGGGTTAATGAGTTGGCAAGGTGAACTGTGGAACAACACTTTAAGGATTTGAAAAACTAGTTTAAACTGGGGAACATTTCGTTTATTTAAAGAACGGCTCGACACTATTTTATAAACATTAGACGTGAAAACGACCATGTCAGCCGGGGATAAACTCCTTGTGTTGGTGTTTTACAGATGGGTAAGTCAGGAAAATCAACTTTTCCCAAAGAACTTCCGTTTCGTTTAAGATACACAGATAGGAAAACTATTTACAGTTGTTGTAACTAGACGATTTTTTTGCTGCGAATGTTTCACAAGGCAAACCAGATATTTGAGCTCATTCCAGCAACTTTCCTGAAAATAACTATAGACTAAATAAATGCTAGCTAGGCTCTTCTGTGAAGAAAGCGTACGTAGATAAGTAAAGAGGGCATCCTTCACGAGATTTCGATGCCGATGTTGGTACTCTATTTATTGAAAATGTGTCTAACTTTCACGTGGCACTTTCTATGAGTACACGATGCTATAAGAGTAAATAGGAACAACTGGGTCCACCAAAATCAACGAGGGAAAATGGTCGAATTACTAATAATAAACAAGGGAGGCCCGTAATATTTGATGTACCTACCCCGTGTTACACGGTTTTTTATTTGCATTTTCCTCCGTTTTTTTCTACTATACTGGTATTTATTGAACATTATTTTTAATTAAACGCTTAAAGTATAATTTAATTACTATGGTATTGCTTGGTCACATTTATTTAACTAGACTAGAATCTTTTAAGACTAAAAATAAAATCTGGAGGTAATATTGAATGTCCTTTGTAAAATTGTAAGACATAAAAAGCTTTAAAAATGTGCAATCTTTTCAGGCATGAGGATTTGCTGAGAATAAAAAAAATGATTACATTTTTTTTAAAATTGCAAAAAGTCACGAAATACCTCATTCTATATTTTAACTGTTAAAATTGCTGACTTGTATCGGAAGAAACTAAAATGCATCATGACACATGTAATTTATTAATCAAATCAAATGTTCAATAGGATTTTGTAAATTTCGTGTTCTTTTACGCTACTGCCTTTTTGATTCATATGGATAACCAATGTGCAGTACACAATACAAATAAGGGTGTATAGGTTACGTAAGGACAACATACACACATTCACATACAGAGACACAAGAAAAGTGTCACATATTTGTATTAATATAGAGATGAATATATTTTAATTGTATATCTAGAATGAAGTATAAACGAAAAGCGCGTATCCAGAGAGAGAGAGAGAGAGAGAGAAAGAGAGAGAGAGAGAGAGAGAAGAGGATGGACGAGAGAAAGAGAGAGGCGAAAACCACAGAAAGAAGGGGAGAGAGTTTGTGTCTGTAAGAAAGAAAAGACTGAACATCATTTAGCACTTGTCCTGCTCTTCTGTGAAATGTCTATCTTGAACTATAATACTCTCAATCTCTCAATCTCTCTATCTCCCTTTCTACTAATCCGTTGCCCTCATCTTTAACATTTATCCCATCCGAAGTAATAATTTGTATATCTTATTTCGCCCAAATTATCCATAATACATTGCAGTCTTGCATAGCACAAGGCCATTCAATGTTTATCCTGAATGAAAATATGAAAATCATCCAACGATAAAAATATATATTTCAAATTACCTTTTCAATAGTAACATTTTCCTTAACATAGGTATATTGAAATCGGTTATTATTTCAAGATTCATTACTATCATCTAGTCTTTGTAGTGTGACGGATCCTTCTGACTCGCTGATGCTAACACGCTCTATCCTCTATCATACAAGGTAGGCTTTATAGGTATAGGGTGAATCCTTTGTTTGTTTCTTGATGTATGTTATGTGATATCTCCTAACTGAACTACACCTCTAATTTGTTATACAAAAAATAACATCGCTGACGATTTACTAACTAGTCCGCAAATGTTGAGCAACTAAGCTGACTATTCTCTCGTTTATATAGGCTTATATCCGAGAAAGTTGTCCGTAGACTTGTTGTGTAAAAGAAGATGTATTTATTGTTCTATAATCGTTTGGTAAAAGGTCTAGGTGTAGCATTACTGCGCCTCCAAGGAATAGTCTAATGATTTGTATGTAACGATCCAATAAAATATAAGTTTGTCATCAAATGCAAATCATCAAATCTGAACAGTAATATTAAAGCATGCCTCGATGCTCAGACACAGCGGTCTTTCGAGACTGAGAACACTAATCTTATATTTTTGTAGTCGTTATATGCTGGGTATCTCTCTATGAAAATCATTCTCGCTTTTGAATTAAAGTTAACAAAATATACAAGAAAACAGGATTTGGAGAAAGGGATATTTGATGCAACTGTTTGGAGAGGGACTATTTAATTCAGTTGTTGAAGATTCCCTCTACTCAGCTATCGACGGGGAAAAGATAGATTAGGGCTACGCAATTCTAGGATCTCTGTTTATGATATATACTCGTCATTTGTTCTCGCACCTTGTTGCTTGTAACCTCCAACTGAAACTGACTACCCTCACTCACTCTATTTTTGAGCCATGTGACATCACATCCGTTTCTATAAATTCTAAGATGGGATTGAGCTGACCTCCGAGTGCGTAAGCTGACCCCGACTGAACCCAATAACTAGGTTTCATGCTACTATTTCCTGACGAATTAAAAATCATCAACTATGCACTAGCGATCGTGCTGTTACTATTTAACATTGATTGTACTTCCATATAAAAAAACTGATGTAACAATGTCAACATTTATAAAGCGAATTAAATTTCACTTTTATTGTATTCTTGCAAAATGGCTACGGATACAATCAATCGATTATGTCTTGTTTTATGACGCTGAGTAAACCCCCGCAACTATATAACATAGTTTGAGCAAATATGACAGTAGAATGGATCTGGAATTGTTAAATATATACTGCAGTAAAAGGGTGCTTTGCTGAATAAATGTATTTATTATAAATCCCGATATACATAAACTTGAATGTAATTATTTAAAAATACTAGAAAAAATATGCGAACAGAGGTCGGCGGAAGTAATGTCCAGGATGATGCTATCCTAATAAAAAAACAGATACTAGACTGCCTCTGCAAAAGGATGGGTAAGGTCTAAGAGGATTATATCATGATCAGCGAACATATACTTGACTACACTTGAAGAAAAAGATAATGGTTTTAAGGATGGTATCATGAAAACATAAAATATAATATAGTGTTTTTTTCCCGCCAAATGATAGTGGTTATGCCTTGGAGAATTGTATCATGACGAACGTATATATACTACACTACCCTCAAAATGAAAGACATGGTAGCTGAGGTAGTAATATCATGACTACAGAACATATACTACACTCCCGCTGAAGGATCAGGTAATGCCTTTGAAAACTTCATAATGACGAACGCACAAATGCTATACTACCCTCGCCAATGAACTAATGTTTGGGAGGATAGTATATTGACGAACGAACATATACTGAACTACACCAAAGGAAGGGATAATATCCAGAGGCATGAACTTATTATGATAGATCATATAATACTTTAGCCCCGAAATATAGAATTGAAAGATAATACAGTTGTCTGAAATAGTACAACAAATTCAATTGATCATTAAACACAGTACAGTAGTAGATCAGCAGAAGTTTTAACTTTATACATACCAGCCACAAAATCTCTATTAGGAATTGGTTTAATACTGTTCACAACCAGAATATGTAAATGGACGTTTTTTAGAGTGTTCGTAACTTTGTCTAGATTTGTCTCAAATACATACAAGAAAGAATTTGATTCATGGAGATGTTCTACATGCTATAACGTCATATTTCAATGAAATGGGTAGACAACTCAGCAAACTGGCAATCGGGTCGCAGCACATTGAGGTGGTGACTGCCTACTGATTAGTTCAGGGATCCCCACCGTCTGCACAGGTTGCCGCACACTAATGTCGATATAGCATAACCGAAATATACGCCACGTTTACACGTCATGCACTCCATAACTTCAATTCATATTCGTCCTATTGTTACAAACTTATAATGTTCACGATAATATGTTTTGCATCAAGTAATATTAGAATTGAAAAGTTTACCATTGTGGCTACGTGTCACGATATTGCGTCAGACAGGATTTTTTAGTGTCACTTAGTAAATAAGGTGTCCAAATACTCATCTTTTCCTAAGGCATGCTTTCGGATAGCTTCAGTATTATTGGGAAACCTTTTGGTATTAAACATATTATATATATATATGTATATATATATATATATATATATACATATATATATCCTTCCTTCTCTTTCTCTCTCTATTTCTCTCTCTTTCTCTCTCTCTCTCTCTCTCTCTCTCTCTCTCTCTCTCTCTCTATATATATATATATATATATATATATATATATATATATAAGAAATTACAAATATAAACCCCGAAACAATTATAACACCCTAATTAATTTGTGTTGCCTGTATTAATACATCTTACAGCCGCTTCTCTGAAAGAGAAGAAGACATAACAACTTGAATGAAATGATGAGCGAGAACAGCTGCTGCTACAACAAGACTTCAGCTGTCTACGTGGTGGCCCCTGTCCGTATAATCTGCCAGCATAAAATAATCGGTGCCCGTAGTGCATTAATATTACCCGCTACCTATTTTATAATTTATGAACACAATATTCCTTATGAAGATCTTTGAATCATGGTCGCCAGGTGCAGGTAGGAGGATAAGACTTTTCTAAGTGATTATGTACGTATCTTGCTAGTAGTAAAATAAAGAGCAATTATTCAAATTTACCCTTATTTCAACCCTTCAAACCATAACATAATTACTTTCTTTGCGAATGGAGGAATTTTCTATATTCAGTTCAGGTCTCACTAATATAATCTGATTTTAGTTTTGAATTAGAAATTGAGGACATGGTGAAAGCCAACAATACATAATAAAGGATATACTATTATATAGTATTTGTATATCATCATCTAAATTCATACAATTGTTTAAAAGAATATTATCGTCATATAAGAATTGCTCCAGTTTACATATAGGATGATTAAGGGCAAAATCCCGTACTGTCCCATAATGCAACGTAATACTAAAACAACGAAATGACTCAATAGGATTGTTAATAATATAAACTCTAATTCCATTCGTGAGATTGTCTTCCGGCAACACTATACAGTAAACAAATTTCGCTGTTTATTGTGGTGAACTATATAGTCGATTATTCACTTAACATATTTCCAGTAACGCCATCGAGAGGATTTACGTATCTCAGGAATCATTCAATGTCCATGGGTACTCCAGATTTTGACCCTTAATCTCATTTTTAACTTTATATATATTTTTTTTAAATGTCTATAATCATCAACTTTTAAATTAAATACAATAAAACGTCATATGTGTTTTTGGAATCGACAGTATAATTGTGCCTCCCGTCTATCACATTGCAATATACTTATCTGAGTAATGTGACTAATGAAGTTTCAGAATATATATATATATATATATATATATATATATATATATATATATATATATCGTTATGGGGTCGAACTGTATTTAAAGGTTATGAATAAAATCCGACGGAAGACGCGTTTACACGATATTATATACTCTTTTTGGTTATGAATAAATACACTGACTATGTAGAAAGTAGTTTATTATGTTACTCTGTTTCTAAGATTAGATATTTTATGCAGTTACATCGACGCTAATAGACGTATCTCTATGCAATATACCATTCTTAATACTTTTTTCGGCGGCCCTAGAACATGTATTATAAACAATAAACTTAAATAAAGCATTTTCAGAGGATTCGTTGTTATTGCTAATTAATTGGGGTTTCGATTAGCGTTAACAACTTAAAAAATAAAATGAAAATGTTTAATTTATATTTTAAATTCTACTTAAAATGCGATATGGTTCTTAATTATGAAAGACACCGCTATATTTGAAACGCATATAATCTTTATTTTTTTAATTACACAATTTAGACTATAGCTGACACAATATTCGTAATACCAAATTATTATTAAAGATTAGTTTCTTAAAACATTTGCACACACTAAAGATCATGCAATTTTCTCAGTACGGTTTATTGTAGATTTAAACCAATAAACATTAAATTCAGTTGAGTATTTTTGTGCAATTAGAAATAGTTAAGAGAACAATCATCTAAGGGAACCTACGCAAAACATAAATGTTATGTGGCGTTCAAAGTTTCGTTACTGGTTTTAATAGACACATTAATCGTGTGATAAATATAGAGTCGTTGGTCACTGGGTGATTAAAATCAACCATATGTGACAAAAGAGCATTTCTTATCGCTATGTTTTACAGGCTTATGTTGCACATAGTTTATTTTCTTCTATATTGCATTCAGTCAGAGCAATGCGGTAATTGTTGGAATCACTGCATTATATGGTTTATATACCGGCGTGTGCAATATACTGATGTAAGTTGCTTTATTTTGGTTACAATATACCACATATTTACACCCCACTATATAGCGATTGCCACAATTGCTGTATTGGCGAAACGAGGTGTTCAATGAGCAAAATAATCTATGGCTACTAAACTGTGAAAAACAGAGAAAGGAGGAATTCATTTTATGAGCTCTCAGAAGAAATTCAAGGGAGTGTCTTAAATTATGAAATCGCCGTTGAGAAAAGAACGATAGTGTAAATATTTTTATTTATTTACTCCAAAAGTGTTATGTTTGAAATTATTATACTTGGACAACATCTAGTTTCTTCGGCTTTATTTACTTTCTGTTTTAATTTATCAGCGTTTCCTTTTTGTTTTCATGTAAGAAATTGTGAACGGTTTTGAAACAAGAATTACAAAATAGGAGTGGTCAAGATATTATAAATAGGAAATGCCGGAAGAATAGCAATGTATCGCAGACCCATCGATCTTGTTCTGCGTGGGAACATTCTAGAATCTTGTTTAAATTAAGAAGATTGATATGGAATATCTGGGCAGAATATATTTCTCACATCGTAGATTCGACTGTGAATGTCTGCAAAGAGGACAGTAAGTTGGTTGGTTAAACGGTCACAATACAGCTGGAAATATTATTTTCATCGCTAAAAAGATTAATACAACGGAGACATTTTTATTCATATCCCTACTCACATCCTGACATGCTGCGCTTTTCATCGGATCATCTGTAATATTTCCATTTGCTTCAATCTCACATAGTGTTCCCGTATGTCTCTCAAGCCTAAGTTTGAAATAACATTTTCTGTGGGTATCACGCTACAGATTTAATACATTTTCGTTACGGATGTCACGTTTGAATGTGTATCATCATTTTCGTCGGCTGTTCAGCTAAGGTATGCAATAGTTTATTTTTTCTAGTTTTTCACACTTCAGTTTGAACTAGAATGTGTATTTGTCTGTTACCCTTAAGACTGTAATAGAGTTGCATACCTTGGATTTCTCTCAAGCTTGTAGAGGGCGATCGGGTCGTCTAGTGGATGAAATATTTCTTCTCTGCCGTGAACCACGTCGTCCGTTGTCTGCAACAAAAGCCATGACGCACTCCGAAGACAAACTTCTCTTTTAGATTTAATTCATTTTATTACAAGAGTTGTTATTTTAACTTAGAGTCATTCATCACTTTGAGAGAGAGGGAGAGAGCAAATCCTACTTTATCGTAGTTAGTTAACAATGGTGCTTAACCATTCATGGAGAGGGGGAAAGATTTCTAGCGCTAGTCTTCCCTCAAGGGAAATATTTCCTTTAGTTCTACATCGTGAATCGCACGTCCTCCCGGTTCGCCTTCCGAATCAGACTGACGAAAACTCACGAGAACGAGTGACGTCACAGAACCTCTCGCAGGTCTAGACTGACCCTTGATCTGGGGTCTCGTCACACGGTAACCTTGTCACGTCTGTCAGCTCTGACTGTGAGAACAATCCCTGTTCTGCACTCGACTGCACTCGCGTTTACTCGCGCAAGTCAAACCCGACTTCCAACAGATACGTCCATTCCCATATGGCCATTATCCAACAATAGTAGGCCAATCGTAAAATGTGCACATTGAATTGACGCATCTTAAGAAAGGATGTTATTATTTTCAATCTACTGCAATTAACATCTAAACAATTATCGTCAAAATAGCTGAGTAGTATAACCTAGAAGTCAACTATTAATTACATATGGCGGTGTCGAGTTGTAAATACTTTCTGATTAAATGTATATTTCGGAAAAAATATTCACATGAGAGAAAATGTGACATGAAATAATAAATATGCAACGGCTAGTAGAAAGATGCAGAACACCAAATAAAGAGAAGAAAAGATAAGGAATACAAAGCGACATCATTAAACAGATTTCCATTGCGAGTCGGATAAATTCAAATGAATTATTACTTAACCGTGCCAAACATTTAACTCTAACGGTATGACAGGTGTGGATGAGAGTGATTTGAATTATCGTTTTGAATGAATTCATAAATCAGCGAAGTAACTGATTGTTGTCTATAAAACAATAACTTTAAATATAGTAAGAACCGTATACGTACAAATATCTGCTATTTTAATTCAGTAAGGTTTCAAAGTCAATGTCTGAACGACTGTTTTAAAGAAGTTGATTTTAAATTTAGTATTGCTAGTCCCTAAATGTAATTAAAGAGTGAGTATTTATCCTCCAATGAGTAAATGTATGTTTTTAATTATAATGGTCTATTTCAGTGAGGTGGTCAAACAAGTCGAGATTGTAGATGAGCCGACATAGAAATTGCTACCATACTTGTCGTTGCCGAGTTTATAAGTGTAAGCCTAGTGCCCATGTACGAGTTATTATTGGTTTCATGTCGTTTGCCAGAAATTCCGTCAGACAAAGATAGATGCGGCCATAGAAATACAAACTATGGAACGGTCACTCTATTATTGGCATATCATAGGTGCATATTTATATATATATATATATATATATGTATACATACATATATATATACATGTGTATATATATATGCATATATATATATATATATGTATGTATACACATATACATATATATATGTATATATACACATATATATATGTATATATACACATATACATATATATGTATATATACACATATACCTATATATATATACATATACATATATATATATATATATATATATATATATTATGTAGAAAACAAGCGACGAAATAAAATAAGATATGAATAACAAAGAAACATCCTATAGCTAAATGAATGTCGAATAACAACGATGAAAATTAATACAGGATAAAATAAGCACACAAACAACTACATTTTTAAATAGCATCTTTAAGCAATATTCCTAAACATACAAGTTTCATAGAAAATCAGACAACATCTTCTTCTATATTGCTAAATACATTGACCAGCAACCCACATTTGACAAACAATACCATTAATAGTAGCACTGATGCTATTTGTGTTAATAATACAAACTTATGTAATTGTAGAATACAAATAAGTGTCCACTGATGAATACATGTGTAACAGCTGATGTCATATACAAAGTGAGACTAAAGGATGATCTTAACATGGAAAAAGTATATTAGAAGGTCACGGAAAATAATTTCTCGTTTCGGTATAATAATCATATGATGACATTCATGGGTAAACACTACACAAATAAAACTGCATTGTATACATATTAAGTGGAACATACGTATTTAAATATGAGCTTATTTCTCAATTAAAATATATTGACACTTCTTACCCTTTTAATAAATAGAGTAGAAAATGTAAACCGCGATAAAAGAATCAGCAAATCTGATTTTATTAAAGTAAAACTATTCGGCTTTGCTCGTGGTTATTGTTTTCTGACGACTTGTAACAAATGCATTTTTTTTGCGTATCAAGCTTAAGATCACTGGCTGTGGCTGAGTGGCTAACGACGCAGACTGAAAGCCGACATGTGGCAGGTTCTAATCCAGTTCGTTCCACATGAACGGTTTCATCAAAACCTACGCCTAACGTTATGTCTAACCTCGCCGGAGAGAAGCTGAGTATAATACTTTACCGTTATGTGTACGTTTTGTAATTGTATTATCTCTTGATTTGCGATTTAAGTTTGCTTACCCATACACACCACCAAATTTCTAAAGAATCTACTTGTTTAGAAAAATGGAAAAAATGTTGCACACTAACATTGTTGCTTCTTTTTTTTCTGTATTTTTTTAAGAATGTTGTCAGAGATTTTATGTAGTCCTTTGCATTATTGTTGAACTCCGCACGATCTTTCAAGCTGCACTTTCAGTATCGCATTGTATGGTCTTCCTCTTCATATTCACAGACGTGTTGCAGATGTTTGGGAAAGTTTTGTAGGCCGATCCACTCATAACAACTTTTGATAACCATATTTCCGGTCTAATGTGATTGATTGTTTTCCATGGGATTCCTCTGAACTGGTGTGAGGGGCTCAGAAGGGGGGTGTCCATGTCAGTATGGGTGGCTGCCATTCTCTTTCCGTCTGATCCATAGCTGTAGTCTGGTCTCTTAATGAGATGTTTTTAAGTGTTTGACATGGCTGAGGAATGCTCTCTTTAATTTCAGGTTTTGAACCGTTTGTTCACGTCCATGAAGGAGATTGCGTTAATCACTGATAGCCTTTGTGATCTCTACTCGGCTGGCAACTTCTTATCCTACATCTTAATGAGCAATACCAGTGAAAAGATGCATGTTGTTCAGGTTGGTAAGCTTCACACAGCCAGTGATGTTCGTCAGGTGTTGTTCAAGCTGAGTCTAGGTATTTGGAAAGTGCTGATCTCTCCCAAACAGGGCAATCATACAGCGCAGCGGAATATAACAGATCTAAGGCAGTACATCTTAGGGTGTGGCCCTAGAGCTGAAAGTAAATTAAAGTGTGTGTCTTGGCAACAAGTAGAGCATGAGACTATCTTCTCGATTAGAGGAAATATCATCTAGAGTTCTTGCTTTTATTAGGCGTGCAGTTGAACATATCCGACATTAAAGGTTGACATTGTGCGTTGATGGGCAGGCAATAAACTAGCGAGTGAATTATAACATACCTCTGCTTAATAAAGTGCATTTTTTGGAATTAGTCCTCACTTATCATCGCCGTAAACCAACTGATAATACGTGTTAATAAGTTGAAATTAAGTGATGATGAATATTGTTCGATAAATAAAAATATTAAAATAACCTCACTCAAAACGACAACCGACCAATATAACAGAAAATTCTCACCCCGTTTCCATAAACACTTATTAAACCTAAGGACAAAAACACATAGTAGAGGAAAGGGTGTGTTACGATTCTACTGAAAATAAATTCAAGGTCCACTTTCTACTCCCCATATCTTTGTTCGCTTATTTTCGATGTTGATTATAGAACCGATTAGTCAAGCATTTTCCGTATGACCATAGATAAAATGAAGTTACACATAACAAAATAATAATTCTGTTTTGGTTCGTATTATTTTGTAAAGAGATTAACTCGTGTTGATCGATAACAACATTTTTGTCTTTTTCCTTCTGTATCTCCGTCTTGTGTGTTACTTTTATTTTCTTTCTGATATACTGTTGCAATGAAACTTTATTAGAATTGTGTGCAATAATATTTTGGGAGCTATAGGATGCAATATCATTTTATTAAGGGGGACGCGAGTGTTAAACCCCAATCGTCTGCAGACGGAGTTTGGGTAAAAAAACACACACAAAAGCACAATTACTTATTTTGAAAGAAATGAACAAAACGAAACCATTTGTTTCCTATAAAGTTAGTAAGTCGTAAAAGAAGCTATGCAAAAAAAATGTATTGTCGGCGAAGCTGTGACTGGGAATCGGTTCACAGCTGTTTACGACCAGACAAACAATGAGTGGCGTAAACAATAGATTATTTAACATTATTTTTTTTTTAAATCAGACTGAACTAACAGATTGTACAAATTTTACTCCAATAATTTGTAATCTATTAGCCTTTTTATCGATTCTAAATTGTGTCTTTAAACAACCTTCAAATGTATGGACCAGTAAAGAATGAGCATAATTTCAAATTTTTACGTCACACACATTTGTTTATATTTGATAGCAAATGATAAGATACTATAAATAAATCTTATCTAGATAGAATTTAGCATGTGCAATGATTTGTATATGTATGGGTAATGTTGCAAAAAACAACTCTAACCTAATTGTCGTTTCTGATTTACAGGTGTTTGAACTGAGTCAGGTGTGAAATGGAGCAAGTTGAGTGTCGCGCAGTGATCTGTTTTTGTATTTGAAAGGACGCACACCAAAAGAGATGTTTGATGAAATGAAAGAAACTCATGCTTATGATGCCGCATCATATGCGCTTGTGAAACGCTGGCATCGTCAATTCAAACATGGCCGAAAGTCTGTGGAAACAACTCCCAGAACTGGTTACCCTCTCGTGCCATTGATAAGACATATGTCCGTCAAGTTGAGACTGCCATTTTGGAAGATCGACTCATTACTATTCGCCAAATAGCCGATGAGGTCAATATTAGTACAGGGTCTGTGGGAAATATCATTCATGACTATTGGCATATGCATAAGGTGTATGCCAGATTGGTTCCCAGGTTGCTCACACCTTCCAGAAGCAAGAACGCGTCGAGTCCTCGAGGATGAATTCGGAGATGTGCCAATAGACTGATTAAACAGGATGAAACTTGGGTCCATCACTATGATCAAAGACCAAAGCCCAGTCAATGCAGTTGAAACACTTTGACTAACCACCTCCAAAGAAGGCAAGTGTGCAGCCCTCCGCTGGCAAAGTCATGCCCACAGTCTTCTGAGACCAATTACAGGAGCCTATTACGCTTCACTTTTGATGAAATTAAGATAAGCTATAAAAATCAAGAGGCGGGGCAAGAGGAGCAACCGTATCCTCCTGCAGGACAACGTTCGTGTTCACAACTCGCATGTTGCCAGATCAGAAGCACGGACGTGTGGCTATAAAATCCTCGCCCACCTCCTCATGGGTCAGATGCATTACTTATTGAACGCTCCTCGTACGACACGATTAATTGAACACGATTGCTATTCTTACCAAATAAATGAGGTGGGGAATGTTTATACAATTCACAAATGTATTACTGTTAAATTGGAAATTCTATATACGAAAGGAGTTTGAACTCGCCATGGAGGCTTCCATATTTAATAAACTCATCAACTATAACAATTGCACTACATGCCTACAATGGCGACTGCACATTTGAAAATGTGGACAATGAAAATTAGTGCATTGATGAAATAAAAAGAATAACCTACAGGGTGAAGATGTTACGTAGGAAAGAATCATTTTTAATTAAAAAAAGTTCTATGGAGAAAAATGCGAAAAACAAGATGAAAGAATAAAATAAATTTAAAATTAATAGAAATTAAAAAAAAAACGTTTGTGAGCGCTTTAATATAATATTTCTAACGGGTATTGATGGCGAGTAAATCGACATTGGGATGAAGAGTTATAGTTTATTACTTTTTATCGGCAAAGATCTGTTATTTAATACCGTATCAAAGAATTCCGTCTTGTGATGGCTCTCCCACTAATGTTTGTATTTTTCCGCAGGAGGACTAAAGAAAAAGGAAAGTTCGAAAACAGAATAAATACCAATATAATTCTTTACAAACTTAACTTGAAAAATGAAAGTCTTAAAACATGTTCTGATTGGAATTCTGATTTTTTTTCCTGAAAATAGTAGACGCGCCTTGTTACATCAGTTGATTTAGTCTATTTTTTAAGTGCATACCTTGCAGGGTGTTCAAGACAAATTAGACAAAATATTTCATATTTTTTATTCCAGGATAATTTGACGTATTTGATGTAAAGTTCAATGGATATACTTTTCATTGTACTATTAGTGGGTTTAGGGCCATGGGGAAAGGGAACGAACTGAAATGCTCCTTGAATAGATTGAAGATCGTATAATGTAAGTTAGATATATAATATGGTGATGTGAATGCATTGCTTGCCTGAAAGATAACAATGAACGTTCTTAATGTGTCCGCATATGTACATTTCTGGATAATCTGAAGAAGCAAGTGCAGGGAGATCTAGTAAACTCAATACGGACTTTTTTCCAGAATGTGACGTCGGAGTGGCGATTATTAAGAACGCTCTGGCCAAGAGTCGTAAAGTACAACTATACACCGCCAACCCTCATGATAACGGCCTCACAAAATCATAACCATCCTCAACAATATCATTCACATAATCGAGCCGTTAATGATTTTGTTCTCTGAACCAGTTGTACAACGTACAGAACAACTGGTGGCTCGCCTATAGTCCGCTCGACGTGCTGGGCGTCATGAAGACGCTGTGTTCAAAAAACTCAAAGAACTTTGGTACTGACGCTAGTTGATCGGGGACTTGTTTTTAGTCGGCAGCAAATACACAAGGAAAATCGCTATAAAATAACAACTAATTGTGAGAACACAGGTATGTAACAATAATTCAAACGAAGCTATGTCGCTTCTGTTTGAAATAACAGACATTTAGAAATGTGAATGATAATCAGGCTTAGTTTAGGAACTGTAAAATATACTTTCAAGTGTTGTTCGTTAGTCGATGTCTAATTGGAAAGGATTCTCATTAATTGTCTTAATCTTATTCATGATCCACCCTTGACTTGGGTCTCTTCTTTTTAGTGTTTCTACATGTCTCTCATTAGCTGTTTTATTTAGAACTTGTACTTGATGTCAGTTATAGAATTGGCTTACAAATCACAAACCGTGTTGTAGTTATTTCCATCCGCTAATTGATCAGACAATGGAAGCCATTATTTAAATAATAAGGTGTTTTATTCCAGCCATGCCACAATTTCTAGGCCTAGTAGTATATCAAGAATAACATATACACAGGTAAGTATATCTCGCGGGTATAGCTGTTCAGTTTTAACCTTTCAAATAGTAAATACACTTTGGTCATCGACTGATTACCCCTACTAGTTTAATCCATGAGTGAAATCTATTCTTTTGAATGTTCCATGTGTGGCAGGGCACGACCGTGATTTTTTGTTGTATTTACAACACAGGTTTAAAATGTTAAATATTAAAAGCCTCTAACAAAAGCAATGTTGCAAAGCAATCGACTGTGTGGTCTACAGATGCTTATATGAAGTACTTTATTTAAAGACTATACATTACAGTGTCTATATAGTGTACTGATGTGTCATCGATCCGCAAGGTGCAGAAGAGTTGGTTTCTACCCCGAGGCTCGCCATGTCCACATCGACGAAATCCTGGTAAACGTAACAGACATATATAGTTTTAAATCAAACAAATACTTATAATAAATCAATATATATATATATATATATATATATATATATATATATATATATATATATATATATACATACATATATATATATATATATGCTACTGTAAAGTCGATTTCCTCGTACAATCTAATAACTACAACGTTCGTACTAATCTGTGTTGACATCCAATTAGGCTAAGAGTGTATGCATGTTTCCAGAAAGTATGCCTTTATTTTTTCTTCTTTTAAACGTTCTTATATTTTCTTCCAGCTTAACTATTTCTCAAAAATAAACGTTCTAAAACGAATGCGCTGCCATTGTATCTAGCGTCTTTAATATCTACTTCTACCACCGCCAAACATAACACTTCAAGCAGATAACGCGTCCAAACTAAACATTTCCGTAATAGATGTCAACATAAGCTGAAGACAGCCGGGTGGCTAAGTCCTTCTGCGCTGTAAACCGACGGTAGAAATGTTGTACTAATTTTTATGTACCAACATATATCAAAATTACGCTATTCATTTAATTTGTTCTCATTTTAATACTCAATTAATCGAGCACACTGCTGGGATTATTCTTGCTATATTACAAAATAAGTATATATATATATATATATATATATATATATATATATATATATATAGTACCGTCCAAGATTGATGAACAAAAATTTAATCCTCCGGATTTAAACAAAATTATATACAATTGTGTGTGAAAATTGCACTGAATATACACATTATGTAGTTGGACATTTACCTATATTTTCAGATGAATTAAAATAATATTTTAAAAGTTATCCATCATGTTACAGATTTTAAGTGTCTAAAATAAAATAAACAAAATAGCATTGTTAACTTAATCACATTAAAAAGGCAAACGAGATTTAATATTTGGTACTTCCGCCTTGGTTTTCAATAACTGCTGCGCGTTTACGACCGCAGGATTTCACTAAATATTGACATTGGGCCACACTTATTTTGGCCAATTCATCTCTCAGTTTCGGCCACAATCTTCGATGTTTTCCGGGTTCTTTGCCATCCCATTCTGTCCTGGAGTCTTCTATAATTTGTTTATAGGGTTAGCAGGCTATTCCATTAACTCTACTTCTTGATCAACCAGATATTTCATGACCAGCTTTGCCTTATAGCAAGGAACATTATCCTGCATAAAAACAGGATTTTCGATACCAACATTGTGCAACACTGGCAAAACATACTGTTCTAAAAAATTATTGTATGCAGTGGCATTTACTCTAGTATTTAAGCGTATTTAAGCGTATAAGTTGTGATGTACCTTGCCATGACATCATGCCTAACACAATCACGCTACCTCCACTAAATTTAACAGTTATTTTGATGCAGCTAAGGTCCAAACTTTCGCCTTTTCTTCCTACAAATTGTTTTCCATCACTGCCAAATACATTAAATTCCGATTCGTCCCTCAAATGAACTTTTTTTCAATGTCTTTCTCACAATATAACATGCTATTTTACGAACACCAATTTAGCTGCTTTGTTTTATTTTACTTATTAGCGGATTTTTGCGAGATCTTGAAAAAATACCTATTTCGTGCAACCTTCTAGACAGTTTGTAGTGAAACATTCGTGACACCTTCCATTTGTTTAGAAATTTTACCAGCTGTAAGGAAACGGTATTATAACAGTAGGCATGGTATAATTATGTCCTCTTTTCTTGGTATACCAGGTTTCTTTGTGTTACTTAACGTTCCAGTTACTTTATTAAGTTTGAGAACTCGGCTTACAACACGTTTTCCGATTTCTTGTATTGTCAGCTTTTCCTTTCTTAATTTGACGATTTTTGCTTTGTCGCTTAAATCAGTTTTATTTCTTTTTGGCATGATTGATGGTGCGTGACTCGCAGCAGTGAGGATAATTAAAGTTTAGAATATGTTTTTTTTATTCTTTTTATATCAGAAAAACTACTTTTTAAAACTTTAAACGATTATTTTTCCTTAATTTTGGACACTTGAAATATGTAAAATGGTTGATGAATTTAATTATATTATTTTGATCTATCTGAAAATCTTGGTAAAGTTCCAACTACATAATTTATATATGTAGTGAAATTTTTACAAATATTAAAATTTAATTTATTTGAGATAAGGAAGATTGTATTTTTGTTCCTTAATTTTAGACGGTACTATATATATATATATATATATATATATATATGAGATGTATGTATGTTATGGAACCAATTTAAGACTGAATTTTTATTGCTCCACAAAATAAATATTAACCATATGTGTAACCATTAATTTACTTGCTAGGCCTAGTTTGGTTTTGTATAGGTTGATTAGTCTGCAGTGGGGTTTATTCCTGAAGTTATCTTTCTGGTATTTTAAAGTAACAAATTCCTTCCTCTTGTTCTATGTAGATAGATCTGTATTGGACACCTAGTATAGTAGTTGTCTGACTTGTGTCATTATTAATGGTCATATATGTATCCGTCTTGGCTAACTGATATTCATCGGTAATGGAGCTAATGGTTAGGTCTGTCTTTCCTTTTTTGTCATTTTATAAATGTTTTTAGTTTTGTCGCAATGAGGGTCTATGACAGTGCAGACATCTGCGACTGAGTCGGCTTGCTCATATTGGATACGCTCCAAAATACCATTTCCTTAGTCTTTACTTACCACGCAACCACAACGGGAACGCACTAGATAGATTTAGAAAAGATTTAACAAACACCTTTCAACAACTCGGTTTCAAAATCACCATTAAAACAAATTCAGACCAAGTAGATTTTCTGTATACCACACTGAACCTTACAAACAACACACACAAACTTTTCCAGAAAACCAACGAGACACTCCAATACATTCACAAGGGATCATGCCACCCCCTACAGTTTTTTAAAAAAATAGTCAATAATATTAGCAAAGAAAATTAAAACCTCTCATCCAATCCCGAATTTCTCAACCAGGCAGCATCATATTAAAAACAAGCGCTCCGCAACAGCGGGTTCAGAGAAGAGCTCTCATACATCCCCTACCCAATACCAATCACGGGGCCGCAATAGAAGGAGGTAAGTTGTCTGGTTTTCCCCACCCTATTCTAGCAATACAGAGACTAAGGTAGGCCACCTTTTTCTCAGCTTACTCGATAAGCACTTCGCCCCAACACACAATATACACAGACTTTTTAAAATAAATTATATTAATGTTAGCTACTCCACTGTCCAATCCACAATACAAATCATCTCTGTGGAGCCGAAAGCAATTGTAAACGCAGGCTGGTCATGGCAGGACAAAAAAATATTATATATATATATATAACAAGTAGAGTATTTTTATATGTTGACATATTTGATTACCCAGTCATTATGAACAGCTGCTAGGCAAAATGGACCAAATACATTTTTATTAAGTTTTATTTAAAGGGAATTAAAATAAGGTGGAAAACGTTTATAGAAATGTTGATACCTTCGATTTTTGTGATATTTAAACAATAAGAGTGCAATCAAATTCTATCGCTCATCATTAAACACATATGAAGCAAAATTCCCTGAATTTAATTTTTTTCATAAATATCTCAACGCCCGAAGCCTAAAATGTGAGACGTTTTCTAGAATTGAAATCATATAATCGACTGTGATCAAACAAATTACAATAAGATCTCTACACATGATATTTAGTATCATTATATCTTCATTTTTTCTTCATAAAATAAGACAAATAGATTGCGAAACAGATATGTCGTAGTAACAGGTATTATATATATATATATATATATATATATATATATATATATATATATATATATATATATATATATATATATATATATATATGAGAAAGGAAGGATGAAGGTAATCCGACATAATGGCGAATGAAAAAGGAAAAACAAGAGATAATTTTTATATATTCATCAACGTTTCGTTTTTATTGTAAGACTACCTCAGGATGATAATTTTAAGAAAACTGTCATGCAAGTACATCGAAATATATATATATATATATATATATATATATATATATATATATATATATATATATATATATATATATATATATATATTGTTGGCTGACTTTTACGCATCTTTTGAAGCATCCTTTATTATTGAAGACTGGCACAAGCTTATACACTATTTAAAGTATTAATGTATATCGTACACTAAATTCTAAGTAACTTTCTTTCATTATATATATATATATATATATATATATATATGTACCTACGAATAGATTTTGATAGATCAATGTTCACTAAAAGTCAGATATTTTTACATCAGCATGTGCGTTTTTGCATGAAAATGAACACCCTAGCGGAGATACAATGTGTTTGCTTGCAAGTTAATTAATTTTGCGTAAATACTTCAATTGCGTATGAATATTGCAAAAATATTGAATACCAATGTTTTTGAATGAGCTGCGTTATATGCTAAACTAAGGAATAATTTGCATAGATAATTGCGTTTTATCATATTCGCCTCAGTTGGACTTAAATGATTTACATATTTGACCGTCCTAATAAATTCATCAGGAAAATGTAAAGTCAGTGTTCACGTTTAAAAACACGCGAATTTGTGAAATCGCGAATGGTGAGCCCGCGAATTATAAGGGTTAACTATATATATATATATATATATATATATATATATATATATATATATATATATATATATATATATATATATATATATGGTTATTCTGAACCTCTGTCAAATTGAGCAATGCTATGGATTTGTAACACTAAGAAACGTGTACACGGGTCACTTTTATGTGTGTGAATATATATATATATATATTTATATATAGATATATAATAAGAAATAGGTAAAATAAATACCTTTTGAAGCATTAAAGATGCGATATCAATTTTTTTTTTTTAAAGAAAAATAATAAATCGAAACCGATTATTTTTTCTTTTTTATTATAAACTAGCATATTTTTTTTGTTAGTTTAAAGTGATACAGATATTTCGCCAAAAACTTGGCATCGTCGGTGTGTAATATATCCTGATGTCATCGGATTTGTATTTTTTTCCTACCGGCTTTTGTTGTTCTAGCCGGGCCAAAGGAGTTATCTGTTGTTTCCCCACTTTCAAATATGAGAACGTGAATGCGCACGTGATTTGTATAAGTGTTTTAAGGGTCATATTTTTTTTAAGAAGCATCTATTGTTAAATTTAATAAGAAATAGGTAAAATAAATACCTTTTGAAAGTGGGGAAACAACAGCTAACCCCTTTGGCCCGGCTGGAACAACAAAAGCCGGTAGGTATAAAATACAAATCCGATGACATCAGGATATATTACACACCGATGATTCCAAGTTTTTGGCGAAATATCTGTATCACTTTAAATAAACAAAAAAAATGCTAGTTTATAATACAAAAAGTAAAAAAATCGGTTTCGATTTATTATTTTTCTTTTAAAAAAAAAAAATTGATATCGCATCTTTAATGCTTCAAAAGGTATTTATTTTACCTATTTGTTATTAAATTTAACAATAATGCTTCTTAACAAAAATATGAACCTTAAAACACTTCGTGGTCGTGATCAAAAACAGTGTCTTTGTTATTAAGAAGATTTGTTATTTTTATAATTTCCTGAAAGTGTTTGGTAGGAGAAGATGGAGGGAAATTGCAAGGGGTTGTGTTTGAGTCTATTGTTTATTTATGTTTATTTTTGTATGTGTTTACGTATTTATTTATATTTAGTTATACAATTTAATTTATGTTAGCTTCATTTTTAGTTATTATTTTATTTCATTTTGATTGATCTATTGATTTGTTTATTTGTTTAACATTCACTTTTTTTATATTACTTTATTATTTTAAATTACCGAATACGTTTAATATGTAAGCGTTGCAATACCCGTTCATTTGTGGGATTCGGTAACATGAAACAAAATACAACGATAGAGACAAGAACATGCTAGAGAAACTCTGGGTCGTTATTGTTCACCACCAGCTGGTGTAAGTTAGGTATACCCATATATATAATTAAATACTTCTTTGTAAGCAAAAGTAATTTGACATTATTGTCTTACGTACAAAGCTCTTTCTTTACTTTGACGACAATTTATTTTCGACTCAACCCAACGTAGGTTATTTTCACGAAAACAATGTCATACTTCGAAATGAACTCGTCGACCTCACACACCTAGGTTCGTTCAAATGTTACCGATTGATTTATGTTGTTCTTTTAGCCTAATTGACAATCTATTTAGTCTTCAGCTTTTCTTTATTATTGCGGGGCACTTCTTTTAGCCCTCCTGTGACGTATTATGCAGTATCACTCAACATGCCTTCTTCATTATGTTACTTTAGTACCGATATTAAAAGCTATTACGTTAATATTGGGTTGTTTCCATTTTTATAAATATTGTTTCTTTTTAGTCGATGTATGCAATTCTTTTAATGCATGGTTTTGTTGTTAGCGGTCGACTGTAGTGTTTTGTTATGTGAAGTGATGTGGCGTTGAATGGCGCTGATATCAGAGAGACGATAGGATGTCTGGAGAGAGTTATTTTGATGCCAATATAGTTACAATGTATTAATACTGTTTGATTAGTAAGAAAACATTGGTCAAAAGGGTGTGTGAACTTAGGTTTTTGAGTTAATGATGTTATTATTATTATTTTTTATTATTAAATTAGACCTTTGAATTGTGTACATTAGACGTTCAGTTTACCTTTCTCATGTTCGATAGGTTTAGTGTATTGTTTTATTAGCTTAAGGAATGCTTTATTGTAAAGAATTTAATGAGAGTTCATTTGGTTGTTGTAGTATGAGTCGAAAATGTCATTTTTGGCATGGGTTTTGTGTTTTGTTTTGTTTTTGTGTAAAATGTTCATATATAATTTTATTTGTTAATTGACAGTTCTATTGTGGGAATTTTTTTATTTATTAGTGTTTGTTTAATGTTGGTTAGTTCTTTATAATATATTTTTGTAGATGATGGTAATGTATATGCGCGATGAATAATTTTTTTTATAAAGGATATTTTATATTTTGTGGGCATTCGCTGTGATAATTGAGGAGACTAGGGTTGTTATTTGTGAGTTGTTTATAAGTTGATGTTGTGTATAGCGTAAGGTTACCTGAGTATAACAGTATATCTAGGTAGGGTATGTTATTGTTAATATAATATCCTGTGTAAATGGAATGAATGTGTGGGTTTCGAGTGGCCCTAGATGTGCGTAATAGTTTCGTAGGATTAATTAGCGATGAATATATAACGTTTTTTTTAATTTGTTTTATATAAAATTATTTTCTTTTTTTTTCTATTTCATCTTATATAAAGTGTCCCCCATACAATTCATTATTTATTTTGTAGTGTGGCACCATTTTGTCTCTTCATATATATATATATATATATATATATATACATATATATATATATATATATACTGTGTACAGCGTAAAGGATCCAAGTATAAGCAACACTATTGGATCGAAAAGCATTTGTTAAATATTTGTAAAGGAGACATTATCCTTAATGGACTTCTTCCCAGATGGGACATTGTCTATGAGTGTGCGCGTATTTATTCGTGTTGTTAATTTTTTCCATTCACGCTCGAAGCGAACGAGATGATTTGACCTCATTAGAGTTTTGACATCGCCAATATTGGTTGCCAGCAAACAGTGCATTTGATAAAAATATTTTAATGCCTTTTGCCTTTTCAGCCTCAAGTACCTGCGCCATTCCGATTGATCGTTAATCATACTTGCTCAAAGCTTTCGGTTATTTTTGTTTTGTTTTAATGTGAAGTGTGTGTCACGATCTCTCTCACCCCTGGAAGTAAGTGTAATTTTAGATATGGTTTAGCAATTCCAGATTCACTCGTAAATAGTTGCACTTTACTTAACCTTTCGTTTTTGTAAACATAAACCAATTGAATAGATAAATACATATGTATATAAATAAAAAATTGAATTTAGTCTGGTGTGTCTGCTTTATTGAAGTAATGCTTCCTGATCACGCTGTCTAAAGATACTGGCTTCCTGATATAAAATGCACCAAGCTTGGATGTTATTGTTTTCCTTTCTCCTTCTGAGAAGCTAAAACGAAAACATTTTCCTTTTAAAATACACCAAACCAAACCAAACACTTTGAATACATATTTGGCGATATAAAGAACTTGAAACATAACAACTTTTACCGACATGACCTGATTCGGCATCAAATAACCTGAAAAGTGTTGATATGTCGTAAAAGAAAACATTATTGCCGCTCGGCATAATCATGTTGATGCACCGATCTCGTGAGATTACGTTAGTTAAGAGGCGTTAAACCTGGCCACTACCAAATGGGTATCCATTTAAAAATGTTGGAGAACGACACCTCTGAAAAAGATTAAATTTAAAAACGTAACGCTGTCAAATTAATCTCCTATGATTATTTCTGTAATTTTTACAGAAGCTACCAGATATTATACATCAGTCGAATACCTATCATGGAAATAACGACTAGCAACGTATCTTGTGTGAGAAAAATGATGGATGATAGAAAAACGATCATGTCTCACTAAATTGATAAGTGAATTTTGTACTATGTTTAGGCAAAAAAGAATGTCCGTAAGAGCTCCTCCCAGGATTTCGTAACACTACTCCATTTGAGGACGTGCCCGACTCTGATACATAAACACGTTATGTGTACTGTCTCTTACGTAATACGTCTGTCTGTTCAGAAATTAATTTGTATGCTGAACTCAATACAAATATCAATCTCCATCTGTATCGAGTAAAGTTTTACACTTAATATATAACTTTACTAGTCGGTTTCCATTAAAATGGTTGCGTCTGCGTTAGCACCAAAAATGCAGTAACACTAAAGTGTTATTGTATTTTGGATGTTAAAACTTGAAAATCAAAAATAGGAAAATAGCATAAATATGTGAATATGCCGTTCACGGCTGGCTGCAGGATTTTTATTGAGATAAATAAATATTATTACAATGAAGAAACTCTATGACTCTAAATAAGTATTCTGTATATATTGCATAAGCTAATTACATACAAGATTTTCGTCGAGATACTTAGAATGTTAGTATATACGATGGAAGGTTTTTAATTAAGTTATGCTGTTCGTTCACTCGAGTTTCGAAATAAATTATATTGAGTGACACCGAAAATTTTAATGTTTGTCGAAATACTGGTTGTGACTAATAATAGCAATGTAGAGTACAGTTATACACATGAAATTAGCAATGTCCTTTAGTGTACGTACTAATAGGGAAAATATTACAGGAGTATCACTATTGTTCTGCTCTTTTTGCCATCATCAAATGGGTCAGTCAACAAGCATAACGGATATAAATGAACGGGAGATAAATTAAGGATGTTTTAACTGAATGAGAATTAACTCCTTCAGAGTAGATATAGAACATAAAAACACATATATGAAAATATATGAATTGAAAAGGTAGATCGCATGGATATTTGTGGAACGATGATCTACAGAGCAATAAAGATGAACATGTTAAAGAATCGATCCAGTCCACAAATAGTTTTTAGAGAAATGTTATTGGTATATATATATATATATATATATATATATATATATATATATATATATATATATATATATATATATATATATGCGTGAATTGAGCATAAGGGTAGTTGAGTAACAGTTCTAAAACTGCTTTTTCGTAAGTTTTCAGGTCGTGTATGTTCTACTATATATGTAAATTAAACTCGTACTCCCCCTGCAACTTTGACTACACTAGAGAGAATAACAAATACATAATACGCTACGAAAATCACTACTTTATTAACTTACTTCACTCGAGCGTGTTTTAAGAAACTTTCATTTAATATCATCCTCAAACATTAATTATTATTATTAGAGCCCGACGTCTTTCTCTCCCAAATACGTAATACGAACAGAAAGTAGCATACGTAATTTTCTTCTAATATTTTGCTTCTGCCATGCCCCTCATATATACCACCGAAAATGGTAAATAAAGAAATTATATTTGAAACAGCGGTTACAGACTTCCCAAATAAGAATAAACTCTGACTTCATAAGAATAACTGATGAACTGGTTTAGATTCTGCGCGTAACACAATTTTTATCCTTACTTAAACTCTAGTGTTCGCTAGCATTAAAAACGAAAACGGTAACATCCGTTCAACAGTAAATGCGTATGTAATTTCAGTTTTTCAAATGATTGCTACTTATTCCTATGAATAATACCCAATTATTATAAATTTCTATCAACAAACATTACTTTCGTACTTGTGAAATAAAACAATATCAGCGAACTTAAGCAACAACATTGGTACTAGAGCAACGACAAACCATTTTCGTTAATTTCAAATATGTTATTTATCACTAATAGCATGCGATATAACAATAGATTGTGTAAAATAATATTCACAATCTTCTATTAGTATACAAAAAGCAATACACATTATTATCATCAGAACATCAGATCAACTGAAATCATATTTTACGCGTTACACTTTCCGCTTTCGTGTCATTACTGTTTCAAGATATAGTGCAGTATTCGTTAGAATTACAAACGAACACGTTCCCACCTTACACATATCATCATTCTTTCAACCATACACACGTACGTGGGGAATTACATTTATTTAAAGTTATTGATAATTGCATACTCTATTCCCATAACATCTAATGGATACATGTATCTATTAACATAGAATCAATTCATAGTTGAGAAATAATACATTTATTTATACGCTCAATTGAGCGATACTAGGATTTATCATTGTACACTATCTTAAACAGAAATTATGCACGTGTCACAATGTCCTTCCATTAATTATTTTTTTTAGATTCTTATTAAATACGAAATAGGAGGGTTTTTTAACACTCATACGTGACTAAAATAGAATTTATCGACCAGAAAATGATAACTGCTTTTATGTTCACCCTTAATACGATGTGCTAATCGAACATTGAATTTAGGTGACTAAAATAGTGATTATTGACCCAATTCACTTGCTCACTTGATATACATTACAAAGATTGCCCAATAATTATATAAAATACATGTTTTTAGATTAACATTCCTTTAGACTTTTAACATAAGTAATTATTAAATACCTTCATTTGCTACCTTCATATACATTACACAAATGTTCTAATTATTATATTAAATACATATTTTTCTTAATATTTTTTTCAGACTTTTTACACTATATATGTATCTAATCAGATTTATTATCATTTTCACGATACATACAACGTACTAATTATCTTGTGTTAATATTAAATCATACGTGACTAAAATAGAATGTGTTTCCGATACACGTGATTCATTTTCATTGATTTTATAACTTGTATTCTGTTCAAACTACATACGATATAATAACAGTGTATTGAACATTCACAATCTTGTATTCATTAAACAAAATCTATGTACGCTCTATTCATAAGAATATGAAATTATCAGAATTAATATTCTACGCGTTACGTTTTCGTTTTCATTTTTGTTCGTTACATGTCGTTCATTTTCATTCATGTAATGATGTTTGTTTTTCCGTTCTAATCTAATACAAGATCATATTTTACGAACTTTTAGTAAATATATATATTAGAATGTATTTCATGTTTAATCGTCATACAGTATACTCATCATTTTCTTATTACGACTAAAATGGGACTAATACTTTACAGACATCAGAATTATTTTAATTACCACGCTCCATGCGATATACCTACCTTATTTTAATTACAACTCAAACGTGACTAATATTTTACATAGATCAGATTTTTTTCAGTTTCAGGCTCTCATTGTTTATCTTTTAGATTATGATTCTTTCTATGCAGAACACACGTGAAAATGCTTTAAAAAGTTATTATAATGGACGTCGTTCAAGAGCAGTTGCCGCTATAAAATGAAGTCAACAAACAGAAAATAATGAGCAGTCTCAAAAAGAGCATTTGCATGCTTCCTTCCACGAAACTGCAAATCAATATCGGGTTTACAGGAATGAGATCATCTTGCCCCAAAGACATACGATACAGAACAGGTTCCGCGTACTGAGACCTACATACATTTGAATAATATAGTACAACAACACAGACATGCAATGTTTGAAGCCATGCAAGTGCATACATCGGTTTCAACTGTTATAGTCTTGCTGCTTAGCCAAAAACCGTTCAGCTTCGTTCAAAAGCGCAGACATCAATGACCTACAACCATGTTGCCAAGAAAAAGCAGAGACACGAATCTTTCTTCACGTTCAACATTGCAGAAAGAATGGGGGTAGGGGGAATACGTGTGAGAACTGAAGACATAGGCGTAGTTGTCTTTGCAATTACCTTCTTCCATATATGTGAAATAGATGAGTTGTGGGTGGCTTTTAGAGCTGGAAAGCACTATCGGCTCATTGCAGCACATAACGCTGCACAAGACCTGGGCCCCCTAAAGGCAAAAGCATTGCCAATGTTTCATCACATATCAGGATGTGACAATGTGTCATATTTCTATGGATGTGGAGAACTCTCTGCATGGGGTGCATGGCAGGTCTTCCCTCTACTGACCGATGCCTTACTTGCACTTTCAGCACAGCCAACTGTTCTATTGTGATTGAAAGGTTCATTATCTTATAGTACAGCGGAACATGTTTAATTAGAGGATATTGCCCAAACTAGAAAGTAGCTCTTTGCACAGGAATCAAGAAACATTAACCGTATCCTTCCTACAAAAGCTGCACTGCAACAACACATTAAGTGCGCTACCTACCAAGCAGGACATGTCTGTTCGCAATGCTGAGTTTTCAGACTAGATTTTCTGAACCCTGACAAATGGAGCTGGAAAAAAGATGGAGATGACTGGGCACCCCACTAGTCGAGTCTCTCAGAAGCGTCAAATACCTGAACTGAACTAATTCACTGTAAATGCAAGAATGGATGCATACGACGATGTAAGTTCAAATATGCACACCCACCCTGTACATAACTATGTGCATGTCATGGTGCATGCTGCCAAGAGTAAGTCATAGATATGATATGTGAGGATTTAGTAAGTGTGGACTTATGTATATGACTGTGATTCACACGTACTCTTAGTTCCATATCTCATGTTAACGTGATATAACGTCGACTCTTTATGAATCATTCAAAATATTTGTGAAGAAATTATACTTTTGTTTCTAATATCTATGTTATGATTTTGAGATTATATAGATATCGTAAAGCAAATTTATTTGTTATGGTATCAGGTAGTTTCCGATAAATGAGAAATCAAGAAGCAATTGCATCATATGTTACTCTTAAGATACCATTCTATGATGAAGGAATTGTAATAACTTTTAAAGAAAAGATCCATAAATTATGCATTGTGTTTAGATAAACTATATTTTATATGTTGTTACCTAATTCACACCAATTGCAAGTATTGATAGTGTGAAAGATGAGATAGTTGTATTGAATGTTGCATTTAATAAAGCCTTAGATTTTACTGATGAACAATATGGTAGATCTGGTAAGTTGTATCATAAATCATGAAACCTAGAAAAACTATGTCATGATAAATGTATTTTCGTTCCTAAATGTTTTCCGTGTAAACTGTTGAAATAAATAAATATATTTTATTGCATCCGATTTCTCATCCCACATTATCGAGATGTAAACATTAAAATTATCTTTCAATTATATATACATGATTGAATATGATCTTAGCCTGAAGTGTCAGCCATTTTGAAATTAAGCAAGTCTGAGACAACTATTGGATCAATGCATGACATTTTAATATTTCGTGTCTCAAAGTGTGTATATGTAGAAACAAAATCACCTTTCTATACCTGATAAATCCTAAGATGTGATAATTACCCAATATGGTGGCCATTTTGAAAAAAAGAAGGGTGGGGGAAACTTAGCTTCTGATAAATGACATTTTTTCCAACATCTTTTTTTGCCCCCAAAATGTATATTTAGAGACTAAAATCATGTTGCTACTGCACTGATGAGCTGAGATATGTTCTATGATCAGAAAGGGCGGGCATCTTGAAAATAAGTGTGTTCCGGGTCAACATTTGAGTGGTACCCGATCTTATTTGAAAGTATGCTTTCTTAGGTGTCTGTAGTAAATTTGTCATAAAGGGTGTTATTTGCTTCTCAAATGAAGTAGCATTGCACAGTTTCTGCGAATAAAGTTCATAGTAAATTATAGTGATTTTGCACTAAAGTGAACGATTTGGTCAAAAAAGGGTCGAACAGCTGTACTATTTTTCAATCTAGTGGCATATACATGGCAATGTAGCATTTGATTCATTAATTAAATCTGGAGCCGACGAACCAAGATCCCGTTGAAGACTAGACCCCGTCTCTATAACGCGTACTGCGTGTCCACCATGCTCTACAATAGCAACAGCTGGGCAATAACAAAAGCCATGCTTGACAAGCTGGGTGCGTGCCACCGCAGACACCTCCGTTTTATCACATGTCATTGCTGGCGGAAAAAAACTTATCAGCAACAAGGCATTATACGAGCTGTGCAACGAAAAAGGTCGCTGAACAAACATGGTCTATGTTAGGTCATGTCCTACGAATGGGCTCTGACACTCCCGCACAGAGGGCACTAGACTTTGCCGTTACTGGCTCGCAAGCCTACCAACCGCGACTAGGACGTGGCTGCACAAATCTGCTGGGCACACTACGCTCTGACCTCAAGCAGGCGGGCAGGACTAGGAATACTACGTACAGCGAAACAACTTCATTGCCTACGACAACTTGTGCATGACAAGGCCAGATGGGCTGGGACTAGCATGGAGGACTGATTGCAACTACGAGATGTCATTTGGCTACCGTAGCCGCAGAACACAGTTTTTAATGAAAAAATAATAAAATAGTTGCATGAAAGCGGCAATTACGATGCTGCGCGTTATTCTCACCTAAGCAAATGGCATACGAATAGGTTCAATGAAAAACAGAACCACGTGTGCAAAATGTAAGGCTACTAAATAGGGTAGGGAATCAGCAGGTATATGTTGCTCTGGTGGCCTATTTATTATTCTAGATTCAGGTACACCCACGTAACCATTCAAACTCCTTATGAATAACACTTCCCACTATCCAATAGATTTCCTAAACAGCATTCGGAGTGATAACCAGTTCTTCAGTATGACCGACTTTTGCGCTGAACAAATCCGGGAATGTGGCTATATGCTTAAATGTAAAGTTTGTAGTCAGATTTGTCATAAAGTGTGTTATTTGCTTCTCAAATGAGGTAGCATTGCACAGTTTCTGCGAATAAAGTTCATGAGTGAGTACTCTTCTCAAACACTATATTAGATAGTGTTCTTGAATTGCAAATCATGCTTCACAGAGAAAATAAATATATCCGAGAATTTAAGATGGCTATGTAGCATACTGGAGGTGATGACTTGAAAGATAGTATACATGCTGACGAACCTCCAAGAGGAGAACATGAACGACATTTCAATGTTACCGAAGCAGGTAAAGATACTGTTTTAATAGGTGGTAAGTAGGACATCATTTTACATCTCCCAAACAAACAACTTCAATGCATCTTTGACAGAAATCGGCCATATGATGATGTACAGTACCCGATCATTCATTAGGCAGGCCAAGAAGAGTATAATTTCACTGTTTGGAAAGTAAATCGCATAGTGCTCAATTTGAAGTACGAAAAAAATACTTGTAATCATTTCTATATGTATAAGGAGTACTGTCCGGGAATGGAGTTTTAACGTGATGATAAAATGTAGGAAGCTATTCCGAAAACTTATAGTTGATACGTATGCCAAAATAGAGCATGAGAAGCGTACTTACATTAATACTCATTAAACGAAGCTAATATTTGCTGATTACATTTACTTGAGACTCATCGAAGTATTGATGAAAATACTGAAAATGTAAGCACAACTGACAATCCTACAATCAACATTTATTTGGCATGAACGCCCAGAGCATGCGATGGTGTATGTCATAAAACATGGAACTGTAGATATTTTTTACAAACTTTTTCCGACAATCCGAAATGACGTAAGATTGTGAATGAACTCCTTCCGAATCTACACCCACATAATCATCATGACCTTATAGCAATAGTTTTTTTTTTTATCTCAAGCTAGGTATCCTTATCCAACTCCTAACGAAAAGGGATATTTTCGGAGTAGTTGTAACATACATGTGCACTGTTTAGTGGCAGAAAAAATAATTGGTTTGAACAAATGTTGAGATACTTTGACATAGACTCCGTTAACAATGCGACAATTCCGGATCCAGTGGCATATGCTCTGTTACATGATTGCATTAGGCACTATATGAGTAATGGCCATAGTGGAAACATAAACAGATCTTCACCATGTGTCCGACAAAGACATTTCAGTAAGAAATATCCCAGACACATCTCAAATAAAACTCAGTAGGCTATAAATGGCTACACACAATATCGCCAACTTCTGTAGCTGGAAGTATGAAGACGACATTTACCTTACCTGGAAACGTAACAGTTACTGTAGACAACCGATAATACACTTTTCGTAAGATGTTAATGCACATATCACTGTTGAATATTTTGACAGTGGGAATTTAATTAAATAAATGTGTAAGTATGTAAATAAAGGTAGAGATCATGCTATGTTCACAATTTAATATAATGTTCATGATAAAGTGAAGAGATATGAACTGATCTCATTTACAGAATACTTAACTCTCAGATACACGTGCATCATCCTCCAGGCATTCTCTTGTCAGTCCATCTGGAAAATAGACAACGGATATACCTTCCTGGGCGTACTCCTACGGATAGAGTTGCAAATCCTCTTGCAACCACTCGATCGGCTTTCCTCAAATTGTGTCAACTATATTTTTCTGCACGTTCGTATTTGTCCTCTGCATTTCTAGTTTGTTGTACCTGGGACGCTCTAAATAAGGTAATAAAACGACGATTTCAGGTAAGTCGGTTCCAGGCTATGCATGTTTAAAAATAAACATACGTTGTGTGCGGCATATACAAGGTTCATCCAAAACAATTTGAATGGTTCTGTTTGAGACTGCTTCTTAACACTGTTAGAGATCAACAACGCTTAAATGACCGAAAACGATCAATGGTAAAGTTATGAATACATTCGGTTATGTATACATTCAGTTATGAATACATTCAGAGATGCATGTAGTTCACATGGACTGCTTAAAGATGATAAACACTGAGATGCTACATTACGAGCAGCGTTGATATCTGAATCTGAAAGCGATTTCAGACATTGATTTCTTACGTTAACTACACGTGTAGTGTCTCTACCAAAACGGCATTTAGTGAATATTTTCTTTCTTAGAGAACGCAATATACAGCCTTGGGTTGATATAACATTTTTCGGACAATATATTAAATATGGCTCTGCTTCATATCGATGATATGACTTATAAGATAAATGGTGACACACTGACAAAAGTGTGTCTTACCAAACCTGATCGGTCTAATACATGTTTGCAATTACTGCATAGACGTGTGAAATTAGTTATCAACCTCATGATCAAGCATCGGTTGTTCGGTATTTTATCGTACAACTAATTATGAGTAAATTATTATTCCGTACTGTACTAAATACTGCAGACGATCAGAAAGGTGGCCTTATATTTTTATATCCACGGAGGTACAGGGAATACATTTGTTACTAAGGCGATTCTTGTTTGAGTTAGGTCTAAAGGCAAAATAGCTGTGGCTTTGGCGTCATGGAGTATTGCAGCCATTCTTCATCATATTGGTAAGGCAGTTAACTGTAAATTGACATTATCAATTAACACAATATTCTGATCCAATCTGCCAGATAGAAAAAGAATAAGATTCATCTGAAGTTTAAAAAGATGTTCCTTGATCGTATAAGCTGAAAATGTACAATAGCCCAGGCTCTAGATAAAATATTGCGTGATTTCAAGAGACGTAATGTTGACACATAACTATCTAAATAAACAATGTGTTTTGGATGCTTAATAACGTAAACTCACCACATTATTTTGACTCCAATTGATTGTATAGACAAAAAGACATCTAAATGCTGATGCTGTCAACACAAAAACACATACATCCGAGCTAAATGCCATTATCATTATTGTTATGACCCTTTTTAGGGGCCGGAATAAAGACACGGACACGAAGTTTATATATAACAAGTATATTGAAGAAAAGTATATACAACAGAGAAACGAGAAAAATGTACCGTCTGTTTCGACTGTCAGTGTAGACCTCAGTTGTGCAACAAATGAAACGCGTACATATTCCAGTATTTATTAGGAATGGAAGAGTCCAAATGTCTAAAGTATTGTTTTTGGTATCCAGAACCTCATTCTGGGTAGTTCTGTCAGACCCTACCGATAGTCGTTCCCTAATTTGGTGTATGTCCCTCTTATGAGAGAGATGATGGTCTCTATCAAATTTAGATTTTATATTCCAGATGTCAAACTTTGAGCAAATCTTTAAACTTCGAAAAATGTCGCCTTTTCTACGACCTTCCACTTCAAGAACAGTCATTTTATCTTTTATAGTTCTTTTGTTCAAAAGAAACCCATTTTATTTGTACTTAGGATTCACTCGCGTTTAATTTGACTTGATTTGTTTCAGTATTGTGTTCGCTTTTTTCAGCGTGCATTTTGCTTTTTATGATTTAATTTCTGTAATTTCTGGTAGCAATATATTTTATGTCCATTTCATACGATTAACAGTTGAACAAAATCCGTTTTTCGTTTCTCTTATCAAGTTGTACGATTTATTTTTTCTGTCAAGCATTCTTGGTTGATTATCCCTATAGTTAGAATAATTGAATAAGGTCTAAGCAAATACATTTCTTGTGTATTTTAATATCTATTTTTCTATATTTTCGTCGTTCTGTTAAAAGTAATGTCGGTAATTATTTTATCTGCGAAATTTTGTTTTCACTAGTCACTGTTCTGGCAATTTGATTGGTTCTTTATATAGTCGATTTTCCCAAGCGTCTCAATGTCTGCATTTTAATATTTGACACGTCTGAACCAGGATCTAATTGTAGTTTTATTTTTATGTAAGATTTTAACCTGAACATATCTCCTTATAACATTATCATCATGTTTGATAGTCTTTACCCTCGTTTTCTGTCCTTTCATTGTAATACAATGCAAGCTATTGTGTACATTTTTTACAAAGTAATTTTTTACAGTAATTTGCTGTTTTAACACTGCCTTGTTTTTAGAGGCTTCGACATCCTGTAGTTTGCTTTGAATAGTTTTTAAATGAGAGTTGAATTTTATTTTTTAACGAATTTTCTGTGCGTGTAATACGCGACTGTTCAATGTCTCTCGAATCCTGCGTAATACTAATAAATCGTTGGCAGTCCTCAGTTAATTTTCTAATTGATTCCGAACACTGCACCTTATATCAGCTTATTTTTCGTGATAGCAATCCTTTAATAAATATTTAGCATTTAAACTTATTAGCACTATGTTCGAATAATTTAAAGTCGTCACAATGCTTATTTACTACTGATGCACATGTTGAAATAATATTCGTCGTCTTTTTTATCAGGTTTAAACACTTCCAGCGTTTGTAAACAACGAAGTATTTGGCTTAAAATCCCAATTATAATTTTGACGGCTTCCACAAAATTTAAATGAAATCCACGAACTTAGTATGTTCGGTGGTGCCAAATTTCTTTAGCAAGAGGAAACATTTTTAGAGTCTGCCCAGTTTTCCCAATCAATTTTATATAAGTCTTCATACCTCCTCATATACGAAGCAAACGTGTTTTCATCATTAAGGAGATACGGGAAGTTGTCGATAGCACTCCACACGACATCTTGTTAAGTATCATGATCGAGTTCCTTGCTTTGGCTTCTAAGCGATATTGTTTGCATTAATATCTCGATCTTTTTTTCAGCTTCTTTTCTGTGTTCGAAAATAATTTGTCAACTTCTCTTTTTGGGTCTAGAAGTCTGTCGTCGGCTTCTTTCTTTTGTTCGGGAGTCTATTTTCTCTATGCTGTAGTCTGTCACCGGCTTATTTCTGTTTCTCTGTAAGTTTTTCATTTTCATCTAGAAGTCTATCTTCTGTATTTTGTAGTATCTCATCTGCCTCGTTTTTATGTTGGAGTTGTTTATGCTTTTGAAATTTTACAAATTCTGCAATTGTCGTTTTAAATACTTCCATATTTTAAAATCTGTGAGTATAAAACCTTTTTTATTTTCCCGATAAAATATCGTTTTTAGTAGTACGCTTATACGTGTAGTACGTAACCGTTAAAATAGGGGTAAGCACTTTAGTCAGAGAAAACATTAAAATACGCTTTTTTTTCTTTCGGCAGAAGTAACTGTTTCTCTTTTGGAGAGAGAAAAATAATATATGCCTTTATTTTAAAATATTACAACAGTGTCGTAATACCAATGAAAACAAATAATTGACCGTTCAAAAATTAGAAGAATAATAAGTTGGGCTTACGTGTTTTTTCGTTTTTTGTTCCACCGGTAAGTCAGTTTTCAGAACTAGGACGTTGTCTGGTGAATTTGTAATTGATTTCTCCAATTATATCTTTAAGGTGTTTCTTTCTGGCGTCCATTTTAAAAAGGTATCCCGAATCTTTTACCTTAACCACACTGTCATTCTATTTTAGTGGTGTCAGTTTCGAAATGTTAAAGCACACGTTGCCGGTCGCAGTGGTGTCCTTTTGGGGGGAAATTCTCAAGTAAAATCCTTAATGTTTTTGTTGTTTCCCTTGTAAATTTGAATACTTCGTACTCAGTTGTTGTGATTCCCTTTTTAAATTTGTTATCGAGTTGTGGGTCGCCATGTAAATTAAAATATTTCGCAGCAAGTTTTTGTGAGGTCCTGTTGTAAGGGGTTTTTTTTAGTTGTAGGGTTCCGTGTAGATATGAATATCTTGTCGACAGTTGTTGTTGTTAAGCCCTGTGTAAGATCGAATACTTCGTTGTAAATTGTTGTGGTGAGGCCCCGTGTAAGCTCAAACATTTCATTGCAAATTGTACTCCGTGTTAGTTAGAATACGCCGTAACTAAATGTTATGGCTCTATTTAGGGTCCGGAATGTAAACACGGGCACGGAGTTAAGGTATAACAATTATATTGCATAAAAGTATATAACACAGAAAAATAAGATAAACAATAGGTGACACAAAGTCAGAAAGTGAGGGAAATTTCAAGCCAGCGCTTTTAAAGGAGAAGCACTCTGGCCTAGCAAAAAATAGCCTGGGTAACCCCGTCGGCATTCCCCGGTCAGGGCGCCTTAAGCAGTAAGCACTAAACTTACCTCCCACTAAAGAGGGGGGACAAGGCCTGGGAAAGTGGCCCTCCTGGCACAACCCAGAAACGATACCTAAGCCTGAAAGATAAAATGACACAGAATGGCCCTGTTCCTGTCGGACTGACTGTCGGGAACGAACCATCTATTTGTATTACCCCATCCCGAAGTCTTCAATCAACCGAAGTTATTGAGAGACTGAAGTTGCTGGGGTTGTTGAAACAGTATTTAATTACCTCCAACCGCAGCAATATGTGACACAAAGGCAGGAAGGTGGGGAGAATCAAGCTAGCGCTCTTAAAGAAGGACCACTCTGGTCTAGCTAACATAGACTGGGCAACCCCGTCGGCATTTCACGGTCAGGGCGCATCAAGCAGCTAGCAATAATCGTACTCCTCTCCAAAGGTGGAAGGCAAGGTCAGGAAGAGTGCATATCCTATGAAAACCCAGGACAGTATACCCCAGCCCGGCAGATAAAAGTCCACCGAAGTGGGCCCAGTTCCTGCCAGACGTATGGTCGAGAACGAATCCTCGTATTACTTCCAGTATTTATTGAGAATGGAAGAGTCCAAATGTTCGTCATAGGAAGGGTACCATAACAATTATCTGAATTACTTGTTTCTTTTCTTAATCTATTTATATAATTTATAAATAAAAATCAGGGCACAGGTTCTGCTAGTAAATACATAAACACGTGTATAATTAAATATATTTAGAAATACAGTATGAGTAAATATATACATACATTGAAACAACACCTCAACATCGCACATACTATGAGTAAATGATCATGAAAAAATACATTTTTAAATTATATTTAAGACAGTGACTACAGGAATAAAGATAGTTCATATAACATGTCTTTATTAAAGTAAAACAAAATACTATCAAGTTTACCGGTATATGTTCTTTTCCTCGGGAGATTCTTGAAACACATTTTTGCTTCTTGGTGCTCAGTTCAGAAATTGTAATATCTTCTCAACACCCAGAGGGAAAGAAACGTTGCATCACGATATCATTTCTCGTCTTCATATTCTTAGAGATAGGGCAAGTTTAATTTTTGGGAAAGGAAAAGGGAGGCAGAGACTTGGCCAGACCTTTGACTTTATTTTATTAGCAGGTGGCAATTCGCATTGATTTACTAGAAATTATTGAGGGTACTGACTCAGATAATTCCAAGCTCTTTGTGTATGGTAGACACAATGGCACCTAAAGTCGGGCTCATATGTTCTAATTGTTACCATCTGAAGAAGCTCATCTTACTCGCTCTATTACGACAATAAGCCTCCTGTAAAAGACCAGCGAATGCATCAACATAAGCGTTGTAGGATATGGCAACCGAAATCTTAATATGTAAATAAAATGACTGCAGCTATTTGAACATATTCATAAATAACGCCATGGCTTAAGTAAGGTGCAAAATTGGCAGAACCTTAATACACGGCTTGTAATATATATATATATATATATATATATATATATATATATATATATATATATATATATATTAACCAACCATGGGAGGATGTGTTCGCCAGTTGATCTGGAACACTTAACTTTAAAAGAGCGTGTTTCTGCCTCTATCAAGCATTTATGTCAAATAGCATGTCCGTCATCTATCATGTTTAAGTTATGCATAGCAGTTATATATATCATGCTTTCGTGCCATCCGCTGTATTGCAATGCTTAAATTTAAAATAACATTTGCATCTTATCTGATGGCCGCATCTTTATTATATCACTTTTTATTTCTTAACGTTTTATCGCATTTACTGGAAACATATCTATATCCAAGAAATACGCGAGTGATCCTATCCTCAGAGCTGAGCCCTTAAGCCAAGCAAGAAAACAATTATTACTTTCATAGACACACTTAAAAGTTGTTGGCGTCAATGTTTACGTATTCGCGCACATGATGTCTTAACCATGCATATTGTCGTCGCCGATCCGATAACACCAGAGTAATTACATTTCAACGCATGCAATCATACTTGATCGCCTAACACACACACATATATATATATATATATATATATATATATATATATATATATATATATATATATATAACGGTATACCCAAACACAGGCACATCCCTCTATCTTTATCAGTCTCTCTTCTCTCTCTCTTATATATATATATATATATATATATATATATATATATATATATATATATATATATATATATATATATATATAATTAAAAAATGTAAGTATTTCTATACTTATGGACCATGTCGTTTCGGATTTTCTACCCTCATCGGTTACAGGCGGTTGCAGGCGATCGCATGTGATCGAACGCAGTTCATAGATTTAGCCTAGAATCACAAGCATAATTACATACATATATTATATATATATATATATATATATATATATATATATATATATATATATATATATATATATATATATATATAAGGTCCTTTTATTTTCTCATAAACATGAACTTGCATACGCGATAATCGAAGCCAGTACAACACACGTACGCTCAACGTTATTATTTTAAATTAATGTGTTTAGTATTTCAGGTAGTGATGGAATAACTGACTGACATGGTCAAATGATATATATATATATATATATATATATATATATATATATATATATATATATATATATGTGTGTGTGTGTGTGTGTGTGTACATATAAACATAAAACAGAGGCAAAATGCCTTCAGAAAAAAATAAGTATTAGATGCAGATATTTTTATTAAAATTAAAATAAAAAACCAAAACAATATTATTTTCCATCTTGAATTTTTTATCTAATAATTTCGCTTGATACAACACGCCTCGTCAAAGATTTAGACAAATAAAAAGTATTAACTTATTTTTTTCGTAACAATCCTTTCTCTTTCTATGCTTCGGAAGCGAATTACTTCCCTTGATCACTCTTTCCTTTTTAGTCAGCCACTGTTTCTCGTAGAGACTAGATCCCTGCGTAGATCTTTGTCGAATAAAGCTTATTAAAGTAAACTCAGTCTCCTACAACTCATTCTATTCTATCATTTTGACTAACTCATTACAATAATATTTTTTATTTAATAGACCGTAGTGAATAAATCCAAATCCATAGTTTTCATTTGTGTGAACACATTATTTATTTTTGTATTTCGATGAGGTTTGCGCATGTCTAATTTTACACACGAAACGTATTTATTAAAATTTAGTATTCATTATTATCTCTTACGCGCATTTCATAGCAAAATTATGATAAGTGTATTTTTTTCAATTAGTCTTATGTTGGCAATCTTCAAATGAACGAAGTATGTGTTGTGGAGTAGCGTCATAACAAAAGTACGGTGAAAAGGCAAGTTTATTTTTGATAAAAGTTCGGAAATTTTAGTATATAAAAACAAAACACTTACTTAAGAAAAGAAAGTTAATCAGTTCAAAGTCAAGAACAACATGAAAAAACAAAACATATCACCACATAATATGATTTTCATAGTCAGGAAAATACACGAATTATTTGTTAATCAAACGATGGTCCTAAAGCTTATATAACCTGAAATCGGGTGCAAAGATGTAAACCATTAGTATCGGGGGAAAAAAAACTAATCACTTTTTATCTTTTATTTTTTATTTTTGAGTGCAGAAAATATCAAGCTGTATTTAATTGGGTTCATACTGAGGGTTGGTTTTATTTATCTATTTTAATCTACGAGATCGACCATCTACCCAAAGAGAATTTAAGCCACAGGAAGAAAGGGTGTTAAGTGCGAACCCTCTATTGTGTTTATGCTGAAGTATGGGACTTAACAGTCTCGAAGCAAACCGAGTGCAACTATATAAAAACATTAGTATCGATGGAATTAATGTTTCAAAACCAAATTTCTATTAATCATTTATTTTTATTTTATTTTTATGTGAAAAAAAACATAATTAAATTTCATTGAATTAAACACAAGAGTGTGTTTTATTTATCAATTAAAACTACAAGATCAACCATCAACCAAGAGATATTATTTTGGCCACACGAGGAAAATGCGGTAAGTATAAGTTTTACAATGAACGAGTTATTCCCCTTGTTCAGAAATGTGATTCAACCACAATAGGATATAGACCGGCTCAGTTTCTTATCCGCTGAAGAGTAAATTTACTTGTTATGAATAAGTCAACAGCGAACAGACAACAATGTGTAGAAGCAATAAATGGTTGCAAAGTAGTGATAGATGAAGCAACGAGAAGGTATACAGAGATAACCAGAAACGCATTCAGTCACAGAAACTAGGTACTCGTGAATTCTGGAAAATCTACAATAGTGTGATGAACAATGGATCATTGACAATTCATCCGCTATCATATCACAACGATGTTGTTTGCACGGCAACTGATGAGGTTGAACTACTGCCCAGCATTTCGCCTTAAAGTCACTTTGGACTCAGCTAACAACTCCTCCTTAAATTCCCATTGCGGACTGAAGCCACACTTGAGAACTTGGTAATCACCCCATTTAAAGTCAGAGACATCATAAAAAACCGTTACACTTCTAAAGCTTGTGGGCGTGATCTAATACCAGTAATAGTAATAAAGAAATGCTCTGCTGAGCTGGCCCCTACCCTCTCAAAACTATAAAACACATGCCTTACTAAATCTTGTTCTGATAGTTGGAAAATTTACTCTGTGATACCAGTCTTCAAGAATTCTGGAGATAGAACTGATCCTCGGAACTACCGCCCAATCAGTCTACTCCTGATCCTTGCTAAAATCTTTGATTTATCAATCAATATTTATATAGTCCGACACCTAGTTAATGCTAAACTTCTTTCTGATCATCAATACGGATTCAGACAAGCACGATCTACTGCAGATATCCTAACGGTCATCTCTGAACGCATATATCATACACTGAACAAGGCAAGTGAAGCTAGGGCGGTAGCGTTCGATATATCCAAGGCCTTTGACAAGGTCTGGCATGAAGGGCTTCTCCTAATAAAGCATTCATATGTTATTACTGGATAAATATTTACTATATTAAAATCCTACCTAACAAAAATCAACAACCAGTTTGTCCTCGATAGCCGTTCGTCTAAGCAACACGAGATAAATGCTTGTGTACCCCAGGGACCCATCATTGGGCCTCTACTGTTTCTGATTTTCATAAATGACCTCCCTGATGTAATTGAGACTGAGATAGGAATATTTGCTGACACCACGCTTTACTCTCATTCTGTGAGCAAAACCGACGCGCACATATCCGAGGCAATGGCTTAATCCTTAGAAAATGACCTCCAGTCAGTAGTGGAATGGGGTCAAAAATGGATGGTAACTTTTAATGCCGGAAAGGCAAAGCTACGTTTTTTCAATAACTACAAAAAACCTCTTCAACCACTGATTGTCATGGCAATTAAAAATCTTACCTGAGAGTTCATCATTCAAACTCCTCGGCCTAACTTTCACAGATAACATAAATTGGAACAAATACATTGAAGACATTTCCAGGGCTGCTGCAAAGAAGGGGGTCTCGCTTACCGTGCCAGTAAACTTCTCACACTTGACATTATCCTATATGTATACAAAGCCAGCACTCGCGCATGCATGGAGTATTGTTGCCATATATTAGCCGGGACATCATCTACTAGTTTCTCCTTATTGGAAAAGGTCCAAAATAGAGTCGCCAACTTGATCAGTCCCTCACTATCTACCAACCTCCAGCCCCTGTTCCATCAGGGCAAGGTTGCTTCTTTGTGCCTGTTTTACAAGTACTTCGATGGATTGTGATATGATCAGATTGCTGCACTGGTACCTCCACGACGTAAAGTTACTTGACCAACCCGACAATCTGCGAAGTCCCACCCATTCACTGTGGAGGTCTCCAGATACCGAAGAATGTTCTACCCCAAAAGCTCTTTTTTTCGTGCTATATGCCACAATAAAAACGGTTCTAAGCTCTACCATTACCAATATTTAGACCATGTTCGGGAACGATTTTTAAAATTTTCTTGACGCTAGGGTGTACACAAACATTAAGAGAGGTAATTATTCAGATGAAATAGTAAACGAAACAACTTCTTATGAATATGTTTGTATTAAATAGAATATAGAATTCGCTTTCCATATTGTATATATATATATATATATATATATATATATATATATATATATATATATGTATATATATGTGTGTGTGTATGTATGTACTTATGTGTGTATATACATTTATGTTCATAAATATGTGTACATGTATGCATTTTTGCGTTTCTAGATTTATATAATATTTTAATAATACATATTAAAATATTATCTATATATGTATACGTTTCATCGTTGCGGAATCATCTATGTAGATATTTAAACACTGGATCAAGCGTAACATTTAACTCCAATTCGGAGTACGTTTATAAAAAAATCAACCATAAATGGCTACATACAAGATGATAAAAATATATGGGTGTCAAAGAGACGGGCAACTATAGTCGATCATCATAACAGTGTTCAACTAAAAAGAACATGCATGATATGCCACCTGCAACAATGTTTACGCATTCATAAAGGAAAGTAAAGGTTTTATTGACAGAATTGAACTTTAAGGCACACACACAACGTGAATTCTTTAATGCCGAGTCGATACTATCCTCGAGTTTTCGTTCTCTCTGAACAAGAGGTTGTCATGAGAATCTGGCATGAGGATAATTCCCCATACAAATCAACATAAACCAAATATTAAGCACAACATAGTGTTCGAAGCCCGAATAAGATCTTGTCGCAATGCCTAAATACTGACATATACGAATAATGGCACATTTTTTCCTATTTATGCGATTAAATGTAACAACACTTAGTCGGACATGCAACCAAGGGTGCAAGGCTACACTTAGGGTTAGGGGTTTTAGGGTAAGGGTTTGGTATAAAGTAGGATGCTCCATCTCATGCAAAAACAAAAATAACAATGTCTAACAAAAGAAAAATGATAAAAACTTTCACTAATAACTTTGTCACTAAATTTATATTAATGGATATGCATTAATAAACTAATCCAAGGTTACATAGTATAAGTTCTCAATAAATATCAACATAGGAACGATATAGACTAATATCGGAATGTGTGGATATATCAATGTAATGGCGCACAGAGCAGAAAAAGTCCAACCACCACTGTACCGACAAAATACGACATACAACCATCCAACACGATGTCTGAATCGTCACTAACAGGGAAACGTAAAACTAACCTCTGTTTTTTTAGTAGAAGTGGCAAGAACTATTAATAATATTGCATTTCTTAAAATGTTTAAGGAACTTACCAAATACAAAGACTTTAAAGCTTAAATGCGTGATTTTTAATATTTCTTTGACATCGCAGATACTGATTACTTATTCAGCGAGTGGGCTGATGTAACACTATACGAATACCTACTCACACATACCAACGGACCCGTTAAAGACGTGAGACAAAATGAAGTTTGGTACATGTTCGTTGAATATTATATTAAATACGCATTTTGTTGAGTTCGTCATACTTTAAAAGAAAGCGTTCAAGGGTTAAGATGAAAGTAGAAAATGTATTATGTGCACTATTCAGACAACTATTCTCACTTTAGTTGTTATATGCACAATGTTTCGGCTGATGTAACGTCCTACTCTTTACACATAATTCTAAGGCTTTAAATAATCAATCTTCATTTAAATGTTCGAAAAGTGAAGTAGACAATATTACACATGAAAACCACAACCATTCTGAGTGTATTATTCTCTATGCACATATACAATGAGGTATGTTCATATGTGCACATATTTGTGTATACAGCATTTACTCTTAAACTCATTAGAACGGATGCGCAATCGTTTTATTTATTTTTTTCAGAAGGAAGTTTAATGAAGTGCAACACGGTCGTAATCATTCAGATTTTTTGTGAAATGTTGAGAATAAAAATTAGATATCAATTATTAATATTCCAAAAATGTAAGTTTTCTTTCGCGTATTTAAAAAAAATCAGGATACATAATATTGGTACACCTCCTATTTGAAAATTAAAATATATCAGATTTTCATTAGATTTTATCTAATAAAGTTTAATTTCCTGAATTTAAATTGCTTTTTAAAGCCTCTTAAGATCACTTCTTAAATCTTATACATTATTAATAATCCAAATCATAAATTCAGATTTCGATAAAAAATAGAAAAAGGATTATAGACATAATGATTATAGATATCATTGTACGATGGAATCAATTTTATTTGCTCACGGATGAATATTCCTCTAGTACACCCAAATACACACACATACCCACACACACACACACGCACACACACACACACACACACATATATATATATATATATATATATATATATATATATATATATATATATATATATATATATATATAAATAAATACCAAAGTTTTGTTTTCATTTATCACTTCTATTTAATAATCAAAACTAGTAAAATTGAGTGTGTTCAATAATACACCATAAATACACTCGTGTATGTATATATATGTATATATACACACACACACACATATATATATATATATATATATATATATATATAGTGCAGATCGACGATTATCAAAGTACACTTTGATTGCCTAATAAGCGTAACATATTTTGTTACACTGTTCATACTTAATTAACATTTGGTATCATAAATTTGGAATTGCATGTGCTTATATTCGTTTTCTATCTGCGATTGTTTCGTGCATATTAACTGCAATTACGTATTTAAAAAAGTGAATTAATAGATGCATCAAAAAAATAACTAAACTAAATTAAGTTATAACAGCCAGCGCTATACACGACCTTATCAATGGTTGAGCGAGACATGAGCGAGAATATAAAGGGAAGGGAAGATATAGTATGACTTTTTTCAGTTGTAACATTTTCCTTGAAGAATAAATAAATAACTGTTGTTATTAGTTAAGTCAATGCCTTTATTGTAAAGTTTAACAACAAACTTATTATTTAATGTGCACAAATACCTAATTACTATTCTGATTGAAACATAAAAGCGATAGTTTAGTGCACTGTCCCATTTACGAAGAAAAATAGTGATTTGTATTTGTGTATGATTGTTGATTCACCTTCTGCGAAATTACACACCAAAAGTATTCTACATATTTTAGGCGATCACGTGTGAACACCTCTGAAAAAATTCACGGAAATATAAAAAGAAAAAAAAATATTTTGAAAGTTAAAGTGGGGTACATTTTTTGTATATAAATTCAATGTAGAAAGATCTCCATTTTGGGGGCCAGTTTTAGGGCAAGTAACTAAATTATTTTTTCTATAGGAGTTACATCCGCTGTATTTTCTAGGGAGTAGCAACTTTTTTAGGCGATTATATGACGTTTTATAACCTTGCGACTCGGACGTATGGTTAGTAGTAACAACTGTTGGTAAGTTCCCTTAAAAGATAAAATGGCCAAGAAATTGGGAACGTAATATGTTTGATATATATATATATATATATATATATATATATATATATAACTGATCTCCCACTAAATTCTAAAATATTTGTTTTTCTTCATCTTTGTATCAGTGTTTACACGTCATCACCTAAAATAGCAGAATTGCATTGGTGGATATCAGAGGGTATTAATCTGCAAATTTACCCATATTTAATTTCTTAAAATCTTCTACATGTTTTTAACCATACGCCCCTGTTTTATTTTAATTTTACGCAATTGATTTTAGTTGTGTTTACTTTTTCCCGTGAAAATTAAATAACAAACATTTAAATTATCTAACTAATTAAATACTTCATGTTTATGATATAAATAAATATATTAAAATGTTGGATATTATTGGAAGTGAACACCAATCTCTAGATAAAATGAGATTCTACTTGTTTATGCGATTACGTGTGAATACTACAAAAACTGGCGGGAAGTAACACAGGAAAAATATTTTTTTTAAATTTAGTTTCGCAAATAAGTTTAAAGTAAAAATGACCCCCCATTTTCGAGCCATTCTTAAGTTTTATGGCAGTTAGCCATTTTTTGCCATTGGAGATGAATTATGTCCATTATTGTTTTTTAGCTATTGCGTGCTGTTTTACTACCTTGCCAGTCGAACTTATGATTAGGATAAAACAAAATATATTAATTAACTGCATGAATAATTCAGAATGACATTAAAACGAAGAATCTCAATTTTTAGGCTGATGTCATTTAGCTGAGTGTGTTAATATACACATTTAACAAAGTTTGTGTCTTAAATTTTGGAATTCTCTGAATAAGTTTTTTTTTCTTTTAATTTACGGCCTCCCATCCCAATTAATTGCTGACCGACGGGCAGGTAGGTTTTGCTTATATATCTATATATCTATCTATC
>OY744519.1:36845300-36850300 GCA_963556195.1 Sepiola atlantica | reverse complement strand
GATTCAGAAAGTTCAATCATGAAATCATGTTATTTGTGTTTACATACGTGCGTACGTACGTACGTATGTGCAACCTTGTATTTCATCAACTATTTCATGTATTCAGCTGATTTTTAGCAGAGATAGAGGTTCTAGGGTCTAGTTGATGGCATTTGAATTTCAGTTTACCATATACCTTAGTTTTCCAGAAAATTCCATAATACTTAAAAATGACCATTGTATTGAGGCATAGTCTTTACAAAAGTACTGACATTCCATGCAAAATGCCAGTATACTGAAATCATATGCCATTAATAGGATTAAGATAAAAATTAATGTACACTAAATGTACATAAGCAAGGAAATCCCCAAATATTTACCCTTTTTATTGTCATCAAGGATATGCGAACACAACAGGGCTATGTATTTTACTGGTAGGACTTTTTCTTCAGCGCACCTCACAAACTTCTTCTTCTTATGCATAGAGATTTATACTGTAGTGATGTGATAATGAAATAGTTTGGTTGATATGTAGTCATACCCTTAATTAATGACAATAAAAGTGTAAACATTTGGGAATTTCCTTGTCTTTGTACATTTAGTGTATATGAATTTTCATCTTAACCCTATTAAGGGTATATGATTTCAGTATACTGGCGTTTATCATGGAATATATATATATATATATATATATATATATATATATATATATATATATATATATATATATGTGTGTGGGTGGGGGCCTGCATACAAGAAAAACATATATATATAAAGAGAGAGATGTAAATGAAAAAAGATGTGTCGTTTTATAGCTATATATATATAAATAAAAAATATATTTGTGATGGGGCGATTCAAAAGATTTTTCTTGATTCCAATACAATTTCGGATTCTGTTCTAAAATCCCGATTCCGATATAACAACGGATTTTGATTTTGATTATTTTTTGAATTTTTCAATGGTTATTAAAAGATTTGCTGATTTTTTTTCGATTTTCAAATTGCTGTAAAACCCCCGTTATATGTCCGCATATATTTTTGCTAACGTCACCAATACACCCTGGGGGCGTATATTATACAAGTAGATCTAAGTAAATATATCACTCAAATGCTTTCGTGCAATTGATTAGACATTGGTAGACAATTAATTAATTATTTATTTTTGAACACAAAGCCAATGTGCATAATTTCGTCGTTAGTTGACAAAATGTAAAATTGAAAATTGTCGACGATTAGTATGCAAAATAAGAAGAACGTGTAAGAAACCAAATAGTTAACAAAGCCCCATTCGCATATTTAGTGTTTGTAAATAAGTATGTTACTATTTAGAAAACTATTCTTAAGATGAGGACGGCAGGAGGACAGCCTTGTATATAATTATGTGCATGCCCTCTATCAAATAATGTCCATGGTGTTAACCTTATTATTAAGATTTGATCGGTTGTTTATACTGTCAATATAATATATAAGTATTCGATTGTTGTGTTTTTCTGTAAACAGAAAAACAAGATAAAGACAACAACAACAACCACAACAACAACAACAACCACAACCACCACAACCACAACAGCCACGACCACCACAACAACCACACCAACCACAACAACAACAACAACAATAATAACAATTATAATAATAACTATAATAATAATAAAAATAATAATAATAATAACCATAATAATAATAATAACAATAAAAACAATAATATAAACAATAACAATAGCAATAACAATAATAATAACAATAATAATAGCAATAATAAGAATAATAGCAATACTAATAATAATAGCAATAATAATAATAATAATAATAATAATAATAGCAATCATAATAATAATAATTATAATAATAATAGAAATAATAATAATAGCAATAATAATGATAATAATAGCAATAATAATAATAATAATAATAGCAATAATGATAATAATAGCAATAATAATAATAGCAATAATAATAATAGCAGTAATAATAATAATAATAATAGCAATAATAATAATAGCAATAATAATAATAGCAATAATAATAATAATAGCAATAATAATAATAATAATAATAATAGCAATAATGATAATAATAATAATAATAATAATAATAATAATAATAATAATAATAATAATAATAATAATAATAATAATAATAACAATGTGGAATCCAAAAGATAATACTTCTTTTTCTAAAAAAAAAAGTAAAAAAACGGTGGTTGTAATATGTGTGTATCACTTTTAGAAGAAATTTGACATCCAAACTTTTGGATAAAAATGGGTTCTTAATTAACAAAATTCAGTGTTAATTAATGAAGAATTCGTAGAAGCGGAAATCGACCCTATCACATCCCATAATACCATACGAGCACTTAATCACACGTGTAACCCTAAAGATAAGTAGACGTATATTTTTAATTCTTCTTTGTTTTCTATGTGCATTTTGCTTAACAAAAAAAGTTTACAAAAAACAGTGGTTTTAATATGTGCGTATCGCTTTTTGAAAGAAATTTGATGCCCAAACTTTTGGATAAAAATGGGCCCTTCATTAAAAAAATAATTGTTAATTAATGAAGAATTCGTAGAAGCCGAAATCGACCCTATCACATCCCATAATACCATACGAGCATTTAATCACACGTGGAACCCAAAAGATAAGTAGACGTATATTTTGATTCTTCTTTTCTTTCTATGTGCATTTTGCTTTTAAAATAAAGTAATAAAACAGTGGTTTTAATATGTGCGTATCACTTTTAGAAGAAATTTGACGTCCAAACTTTTGGATAAAAACGGGCCCTTAATTAACAAAATTAAGTTTTAATTAGTGAAGAATTCGTAGAAGCCAAAATCGACGCTATCACATCCCATAATACCATACGAGCACTTAATTACATGTGGAACCAAAAAAGATAAGTAGACGTATATTTTTAATTCTTCTTTTTTTACTATGTGTATTTAGCTTAACAAAACAAAGTAAAAAAACAGTGGTTTAAATATATGTGTATCACTTTTAGAAGAAATTTGACGTCCAAACTTTTGGATAAAAACGGGCCCTTAATTAACAAAATTAAGTTTTAATTAATGAATAATTCGTAGAAGCGGAAATCGAACCCTCCCATCCCCTAGCACTACAATCGAGAGTACAAGCAGAAAAGTGGAGAGGAAAATTATCGTCTCCTTGCATCTGCTATCATGGAGTAGCCAAGAAAACTTAATGTCCTTGTATAACATAGGTATATATATATATATATATATATATATATATATATATATATATATATATATATGTATATATATATATTTCTTTTGTTAGTTTGTTTGTTGTTTTGGGTTTCTTCTGTGGTAGTGCACAATATCACTCATTAAAAGTAATGAGACAATCACTATCCCTGTGGCAGGACAACAGGCAGAATAAGCCTGGGCCTGGTGTGGCCACACACACCAAAAATATGAATAATGCACAATAATATCAATACAAGCCGTGCGACTCAGGAGAAAGACCTGAGTGTAATGATGGGCAGGTGCTCCCTCGTTAGCCAACATGGGGGATCGGGTCCGCATCCTGCGAATGTTGGCCCTTCTCATTTCAGAAACAAGACAACGGACAAGAACCAGGTAAGTAACCTCTCTGGTTCCAGGTATGACAAGGACACAGACCAAAGACAGGAACACCAGAACTAAAACAGCAAACTGAAAAGATATAGAAAGAAATGGACCACGAAAGAGAACAGACTGGTGATGGAGTGCTATTATAAAAGCCGCTACCCTACAGAAAGAGGCTACCGAAAACGAATTAAACATCTCTGGGGCATTGCTAGTGACTACCATACAACGGAACAAAGGATAGCAGATCAAGCAAGACAGATCCTAAAGCGAGGATGGTTCTCGGGGATGGAAATGACGGACATTAGACAGAAGGTGAATGGCGAAACGGAGCAAGAAACACCACCGAAGGAGAAACCACAAGAAGAGGACGGGCAAAACATACACACTAAAACTGAAGAGAGTGAAGACTACGGGATCACAGAACCAGATGATATAGAAGACTGCGGAACCACAGAAACTGCTGAGATAGAACTCAACGAAAAAGAAGCAAGTGAAGTGGAGAACATTAGACGATACATGTTAAAAAACAAAACTCCCATCTCTCAGGGATGAAGTAGCGAAGAAGTTAAAAGCAGAAACAGAAAGAGTAAACAGACTCCTCACACACATCCTAACAGAAACTATTACGGACCTAAGCAACATGATATATGCAGGGCAAAATCGGTAAGTATGAAACTAAGAAACGAAGAGAATGGACAAAAGAGAGGACCGACAAAACTTGGATGGGAAATCAGACTGGAAACCCAGATCACCAAACTTCGGAAAGAAGTTAAAACCGTGAACAGAAGGAAGGAGGACATGAAACGATTAAGAAACAACAATCAGAAACGCAAGGAAAAACTAAATGGGAAACATGAAGAAATAAAACAAAAGATAGCAGCAATAGAAGGAAGACTGGGACGATACAGGTACAAATCAGAACAGGGCAAACAGAACAGGAACTTTGAAAACACCGAAAGCCAGTTTTACAAAAACGTAAATAGAGAAAAAACAACAACAAAGCAACCAAACCCAGCATAAACAAAACAATTCTGGAGCAAGATATGGGAAGTACCAAAAAAGCACAACAAGAATGCCCAATCGTTGAAAAACATGAAATATGAACTGCAGGAAATCGAACAAGGAATCAAAACAGAAATCAACAAAGAAACGATCAAGAAAACCCTAAGAAAAATGGCAAACTGGAGAGCACCAGGCCACGATGGAATATATGCATACTGGTTTAAAAAATTCACGACCCTGCATGAAAGACTAGCGCAGATACTGAGTGGATGTATCCGCAAAACAGACGTACCAGAATGGATGACGGAGGGAAGAACAACATTAATACAAAAAGACCCTAAAAAGGGAACGACCCAGCAACTACACACCGATAACATGTCTACCAATTATGTGGAAAATTCTCACAGCACAACTGAGAGAACCAATC
>OY744519.1:36790300-36840300 GCA_963556195.1 Sepiola atlantica | reverse complement strand
TACTTTGTTAACAATTTTCTTTATAAAAAAATGAATTGAACTTGAGGGGTCAATGATAAATCTGGGATTCCGTACCTACGGGCATGTGCCCATTAGTGTGATGTTATAAATAATGCATTCATAAATCAATGCATGGGGTTTGTTTCATTTTTATTGTGAATAACAAGAAATTAAAAGAACTGTTTGTTGAATCATAAATAAGGCTCACTTTTTTGCCGATTCCGATACTCCCAAAATTTCCGATTATTCCGACTCCCGATTTCTTTTTCAATTAATCGTCGTGAGTTTACATTATGAGGGGCTCTGTATTTTGAAAACGTGAAAAGTTAGCTAGTATGGATTATGAACTGCGTGAAAGAAATAGGATGGAGTGCAAAATCGGTGCATATATAATTTAGGAAGAACAGAAATGTTCCCATGGTGATTTATTCTGAGAATCATAACACACTGGATGTGAGTTGGCAGAGATGAAACACTCGGATCAGAAAGGTTAAACAAAAAGTGATATTAAGTTCTGTTATGACATTTGTTGAAGGGACAAAGGGCTGTGACGTCACACATCCTTGGTGAGAAATTAGCTTTCTAGACAGTTCATCATGGAGGCGCAAGATTAACACACGTCGATTAAGGAGCTCTGCAATGCGTAGAGTCCGGGTGGCATCGCCATATATGGGCTAAGACGCAGAGCAAGACCCCAACGCCGGGACAAGAATATAGCTGATTGCATCCGTCACATTCCACGAACAGTATGAAAGTAAAAGAGAATGTGAATGAAAGAACCAACGAGTGGAAATCTCTCCGATTGAAGTGTGAAATACCAGGATAGAATCTCTCTACAAAAATGTTGCCTTCGAGCGTGTTTGTCTCCCGTGCATGCAAACATAGTTTGCTCAAAAGACAGGTACCCAACTACGATCACGAGCCAGCAACGGAGATGAGTGTGCGAGCAAACCCACGACCAACAGTGAGGCATAAATCTATAAGGTATATATACATATATATATATATATATATATATATATGTGTGTGTGGGCGTGGGCGGTAGTGTATGTATTTGTGTAATATCCATTCAAGTCTCTATATATAAGGTACGTCGACTTATTCTTTTATAGACGTTTACTCTCGCTTAATAATTTATTAACGTTCGATTTTACTAGTGTGTGAATTGTAAATTCATGTATGATATCAATTATCTTTTCTTATAACGATAGACTAAAGTTTAAGAGATTAAATGTCAGGTAATTTCGTATGTATACTATATAGGCAACAGTAATGATCGATTTTACGATTATTAGGATAAGTAGTTAAATGCGTACTATTAAGCCATCGCAATATTTAAAATTAGGTTTAATGCGCATGAATAGGTTTTGTCTTAAAATTTCAATTCATGCCATTTGTGTTAGTTGATTCTAATAGTATTTTAAACGGAATTGTGTTACCATGAACATCAACTCATGAATTATGATGAACATATAAAAATCGGAGGAAGGAAAAGGATATGAGTATCTATATTCGGCAGATCCCCACTCGATATCAAACATTGGAGAGAAATCCTTGTTATCTGAATGTCAGTTTCTCTAATATCAGCTTTATAGATATAACATATCTGACAACATGACCAAATTTATGGAAAAAGCAACGGAGTAATGGTTACTAGAACTAGTTGTTTGAGGACAAGTATGTATTTCTTGTTATTTTTATTTAAACACAGGTTGTGTTCACCTTCTGCAGAGGTATTCTCTTCTAATCATCTTTGCATCGCTGTATATTTGATTGTGTCTTCTTCCAGAATAACCACATAGGAATACAGAGAGACATTTACAGAAAGTATCAGTATGTGTACTGTATGTTATCATAACCATAATGCCACTTAATGAGATAACCAAGGAGTGGAATGCTATATAGAAAGATACAGATACAATAGAAATAATAAAACAATTTTGATATAGATGATTTGAAGCAAAATAAATTAAAATGAGCTAAACACAGAAATACCCAAACTGAACATTAAACCAGAATATACGAACGACTTTGGAATATATTTAAGGTACATTAGTAAACATTGCCACAGTAGATTGCAAGAAACTTGCATATCCAGAGATCATAAACACACCATGCAATTATTGACGTAAAATACATAAATATTGTAGATGGATACACCATAAAATTAACATGGAATGAAGGGATGGTTTTGAAATGAAAGCTTGGACGGAGATGAAAGCTACTCGCCACTAAATAATATAGTAGAGACGCAATGAACATAGAATCAATACTTGTTCTACGATTCACCATTATTCCGTTTTCTTTATTTCCACAAAGTTAATAACTTGGTTAGATATTAAAACATTTATATAATAGACAGAAAAAAGAATGACGCAAGTAACTGAATCAAAGAGCCAGGAGATTAATGAGCTTCAGTGCAGAACGCACTGCACCTGTACGAGGATAACGGTCGACTATGTAAAAAGAAAAAAGTGGAAGGAGGCCTGATAAGTATTTAATACTGTATGAACGATGCAATAAAATAAAGAGCAACATACGCTATATGCTATGCCACTAATTACCGTCACTAAAGTGCACAGTAACGAGAAAGAGCGGTGAAATGCTAAACAACATGCCGAGAGAAGTAACATGCGAAAATAAGCAGATATTATTTATGAAACGGACAAATAAATTGTGCATGAAAACACCTGGATATTTTTACAAAATACACTTCAACAAAAGAAAACAGTATCGTCACTACCAGCCACACACACCAACGACATACATCAAAGCCAAGATTAACAAACTCAAGTAAACAGTAAATGTAAGCTACGTTTATTAGGAAATGAAACACACGGTAATTGAATGTAATATTTTTTGCCTAAAACGAATATGAAATTGACATGGCCTTTTCGGAAAAAAAACTTAGCTTGGAACTGTGCAAACGTGTCCACACTAAAAATTCGGCCAAAATACATGACATGAAAATAGTATTTTGAAAATTAAGTCATCAACTCCTCTCAGAAAAGCGAATTTAAGAACAAACTTATCCAAGCAAAATCATCGGATGAAATAATATGAAATAAGAAAGAAAAAGTCAGCCACTTACTAAATGTCATCAAATGCAATCGCTAGAGCTACATACTTAACACACACTAAGACGGATATGTTTTTACAATCTCTACATATACAAAATTAACACCCAAACGTCACTACTACAAAATATGTATATCAAATGAAATAGCATATATATATATATATATATATATATATATATATATATATATATATATATATATATATGTATATAGTTTTTCATTTAAACTCAGAATTTGGAAAAATATTCTAAATGTCGTTAAAAACTATGAATAAAATTCAATTACTTTCTTATTAAAAATGATTTATTTTTCTTAAATTGTTCGGATAAATATCCTTCATCAAAGTAAGTTGTTTCATATTAGTAAAAGTATTACCTTTTTCATAATTAGTGAAGTAATTTTGTTATTGAATTATCCGCCCGATGTCGAAAAACGGTGTGGAAAAAAGCGTGTTTTTAATACAGAACTTTAAGACATCTAGATTGCCGAATGGTATAGTGACAATAGAAACAGTTATGTTGATGCATCTGTTAATATTTACATTTGAAGATCAGGCAACATTCTATTAGATACCACGAACAGGATGCATTTTCTTCCTTTTTTATTACCAAAAATAAAAACAGTTTCAATAAAAAAAATATTTGAATACACTTCGTCATTTCTCGGCATTTTATCAAATTTGTAAATTTTAATCCTAACAGTTGGCTAAAAGGAACTATCTGCATCTTCCCTAATCTACAAAAAATATACAATCTGCTTAAATTAAATGTCTTATAGTCGTTTATTTTAAATCGGAAACTATAAAACTTTTATAGTCGAAATCAATAAAAATTAAGGCAGCAAAAATAGTAAAATAATATTTATATGATAGACTGACACGAATGCGATAATTTTGTAAATTCATTTGCGAAACGTAAATAGATTACTACTGTGTTGACTCATCTACGGAATATCATCAATACTATTTCAATAACTCATATGCGATGAAGTCCAGTAATAACCGGATACACCATATAATGTATAATATATTATTTTAATTGACACCAACAAAAAACATTTGAAAAAATTTAGCAAATTCATTCGCATGAACTTACTACATAAGAGATTTTACATATTGAGTTTTATTTTTAATGTATTTATCAATTTTCTTTGGGATGAGTATCGATAGAATGTATATTGCGTATTTCTTTTCTGTTTATATGAACGAAAGGAAAGATACGCCGCTATTAAAGAAACGCTTGTTTACCGAGTTTGAGGTCATTGAAACACATTTTGATAAACATTGTATACTTTAAACATTCAGTCCATACATTCTTTCTGATAGTGCACTGTAATTTTCACATATACGATAGATAGACACAATCTCTGCACAGTAAACCATGTAAAATAAGCCTGATTCAGTGGTGCAACATAACTTAAGAAAACTATGAAAAATTAAACCAAACATAGAGAAAAGCTGGTGAGCTCCGAAGTAAAATCTTTTAAAAATATTTTTTCTTAGTGTCAATTAAAATAATATATTAAAATCTGAACGTCATGATACGCAGCAGCTCTTTGATACCCAATAGGCGACCCGGGTTGGCATCCTGTGATTGTTAGTTTTATTTTTTAATATCATAAAAAATATGCAGTAGGGAAAATACACGTGCATCAATAAACAAAACAATATAAATCGAGGCAGAGAAATAAATTTACTATGAAGGAAAATAAATCTAGTAAAAGGCTACTATTACAAATGCAGCCTAATTAACGGACAAGGAAGTTATACAATTGATATTACAAAAACAAAACACGCACATACAGAGTTATATCTATATATATATATATATATATATATATATATATATATATATATATATATATATATTTATATATATATATGTATATATATATATATATATATATATAAATTCTCTATATATATCTATATATATATATACATGTTATACATATATATATATATATATATATATATATATATATACATATATATATATACACCCCGCTCGCACACACACGCACACACACACACACATATATATATATATATATATATATATATATATATATATGTGTGGGTGTGGGTGTGTGTGTATGTATGGTTTTAATATCCATTCAAGTCTCTATATCAAAGGTACGTCGACTTATTCTTTTATAGACTTTTACACTCGCTTAATAATTTATTAACGTTCGATTTTACTAGTGTGTGAATTGTAAATTCATGTATGATATCAATTATCTTTTCTTATAACGATAGACTAAAGTTTAAGAGATTAAATGTCAGGTAATTTCGTATGTATACTATATAGGCAACAGTAATGATCGATTTTACGATTATTAGGATAAGTAGTTAAATGTGTACTATTAAGCCATCGCAATATTTAAAATTAGGTTTAATGCGCATGAATAGCTGTTGCCTTAACATTTCAATTCATGCCATTTGTGTTAGTAGATTCTAATAGTATTTTAAACAGAATTGTGTTACCATGAACATCAACTCATGAATTATGATGAAAATATAAAAACAAGAGGAAGGAAAAGGATATGAGTATCTATATTCTGCAGATCCCCACTCGATATCAAACATTGGAGAGAAATCGTCTTTCTCTAAATGTCAGTTTCTCTAATATCAGCTTTATAGATATAACATATCTGACAACATGACTACATTTTTGGAAAAAGCAACGGAATAATGGTTACTAGAACTAGTTGTTTGAGGACAAGTATGTATTTCTTGTTATTTTTATTTAAACACATGTTATTTTCACCTTCTGCAGAAGTATTCTCTTCTAATCATCTTTGCATCGCTGTATATTTGATTGTGTCTACTTCCAGAATAACCACATAGGAATACAGAGAGACATTTACAGAGAGTATCAGTATGTTTACTGTATGTTATCATAACCATAATGCCACTTAATGAGATAACCAAGGAGTGGAATGCTATATAGAAAGATACAGATACAATAGAAATAATAAAACAATTTTGATATAGATGATTTGAAGCAAAATAAATTAAAATAAGCTAAACACAGAAATACCCAAACTGAACATTAAACCAGAATATACGAACGACTTTGGAATATATTTAAGGTACATTAGTAAACATTGCCACAGTAGATTGCAAGAAACTTGCATATCCAGAGATCATAAACACACCATGCAATTATTGACGTAAAATACATAAATATTGTAGATGGATACACCATAAAATGAACATGGAATGAAGGGATGGTTTTGAAATGAAAGCTTGGACGGAGATGAAAGCTACTCGCCACTAAATAATATAGTAGAGACGTAATGAACATAGAATCAATACTTGTTCTACGATTCACCATTATTCCGTGTTTTTTATTTTCCACAAAGTTAATAACTTGGTTAGATATTAAAACATTTATATAATAGACAGTAAAAAAGAATGACGCAAGTAACTGAATCAAAGAGCCAGGAGATTAATGATCTTAAATGCAGAACGCACTGCACCTGTACGAGGATAACGGTCGACTATGTAAAAAGAAAAAAGTGGAAGGAGGCCTGATATGTATTTAATACTGTATGAACGATGCAATAAAATAAAGAGCAACATACACTATATGCTATGACACAAATTACCGTCACTAAAGTGAACAGTAACGGGAAAGAGCGGTGAAATGCTAAACAACATGCCGAGAGAAGTAACATGCGAAAATAAGCAGATATGATTTATGAAACGGACACATAAATTGTGCATGAAAACACCTGGATATTTTTACAAAATACACTTCAACAAAAGAAAAGAGTATCGTCACTACCAGCCACACACACCAACGACATACATCAAAGCCAAGATAGACAAACGCAAGTAAACAGTAAATGTAAGCTAAGTTTATTAGGAAAGTGAACTGTAATACACACGGTAATTGAATGTAATATTTTTGCCTAAAACGAATATGAAAATTGACATGGCCTTTTCGGAAAAAAAACTCAACTTGGAACTGTGCAAAGGTGTCCACACTAAAAATTCGGCCAAAATACATAACATGAAAATAGTATTTTGAAAATAAAGTCATCAACTCCTCTCAGAATAGCGAATTAAAGAACAAACTTATCTAAGCAAAATTATCGGATGAAATAATATGAAATAAGAAAGAAAATATCAGCCACTTACTAAATGTAATCAAGATCAAGTAAGCATAGTTACTAAGTAAATACAGTGAGGTTAATTGTTACAGACAAATATTACAGTAATACCAATAATTATTGGAGCAGTATAAAGAGTAGTGATACATGTGGTAAACAAACTAGTATAATTTGTAAAGCAAGGAATTACTAGACACAACACAAAACACTGATGAAAAAGCCAAATGCAAATAAAACGAAATAAGCCTGCGTAAGCACAACTGAAATAGAAACTATAAGCAGTAAACGAAGGGAAATGAAACTGTCAGACAGCAAAATCACATAATCTGACAATTCCGACCCACAAATAAAAAAACGTCAAAAATTGGCGACAATATACGTTGGTACAGCATACAATTGTTCTGAAAGATATGGGAAGATTGAAAGAATATGAAGGAAGAGTATTATCCCCTGGAGGGATATTGCAATCTTAAGAAGACTTATTGCCACTCCAATATCAGAAGATGACACGGTAATTAGCATCAATAATAAGATGGTAAAACGATGTTACGAGAACGCAAACCTATCTGAAACATTAACTGAAAGAAGCAGATTGAGTAGGGAATCTGCGATGTCTATCTATTATTCGAGGACATGACTCTTTTTGAAAAATCTTTATAAATAATAATAAGAATAATAATAATAAGAAGAAGAATAATAATACTACTACAACTACTACTACTACTACTGCTAATAATAATAATAATAATAATAATAATAATAATAATCATAATAAAATAATAATAATCATAATAATAATAATAATTAAAAAAAAACATGTTTAAATAAAATAAAATAGTGCCGGTGTAAGCTGACACCACATATTTGTAGAGGGTCGAAGAGGGTGAGAAGACCGAGCAGGAAAGCCACAAACCAGACATCCACTTGAAGAGTGCGGAGAATTCTGAGACCTTGGGGAGGTTTATTGCTACGCAAATCCCAGAGAAGGCCAATGGTCATTACCAGTGACAAATCAATGGTAAGGGGATGTTGCGATACCGCAAGGTTATTTGCGGTGGTTTTCAGAAAGGGGTGAATAATACTGGAAATGCGAGGAGGTTTGTTATCACTCACCCTTCAAGAAATACCACTAGTTTTTGTCAGTGAGTAATCAATGAAGATCATCTGTGTAATAACTCTTAGTGAGTAACATAATAATACATATTAGAACCATAAAATAGAGCAATAATTCGAAAACAACGGGCATACAATAATATGGGGCATCACGATACAAGCACCAATAACAAACATACATGTACTCAAAAAAATAAATCCTCTAAAATAGTAGATTTTGAAGTCTTAGCTGATTAAAGTAAAACTAAACGAAATGGAAGGACGCAATGAATACATGAAGCTTTATCTCTTTTCCCGTATCACTAACAAGACAATACTGCTGAAATTATCATTTCGAGCAGCTCAAAACTAAGTCCATACACACGCCGACAAAAAAACCTTACCAGAAAAAGACAGAAACAGACTAAATACATGAAACATGCAAAATGTTTATATGTTCAGAATAATGTACACAAATCCGTGTCTACCAAAGCTGTACGTCGAGTCGTGATTGTGAGCACCAGCCAATCTATAATAAGCTCTTTCGCTGGTACATCAATATCGAGAAACAAATGAGCTAGTAAAGAAACCTCCACCAGAGAACTGTCCAAGCATTTTGGGCAAAACCGTCTGACAAATGAGACAGGAACACAAAAGAAGGATGCCAAGAAAATAGCCCCAATAAGCCTCCACTAATACAACAAAATATTTAATAGTAGAAAACTTGAAAATAGTTTTGAGAAGAACTTTCCTATGAATATATAGATAAGGAAGGCTCTGTAGATTCCCTCAAAATAGAATCGCTCAACTGTAATCAGGAGATGATTGTAATCGCTGTCCAAGATTAGGGTATGGTGACAGATGCGTGGCCTGAGCAACGACAACGGCAAGTACAAGTATGCCACAGATAAATAAAGAGGGTGAGCTATCTGACATCCAGTCGAAAGGTTCTGCTGCATGACAGCTACTATATAATGTTACACAACGAAGTGTGTAAATATTTCCATCTGGACAATCGGCAAAAAAATAAATATCCAGTGTAGCAGCTAGTCCTGGGAGCATATACCAGGAATAACTGTTGGAAACACGTAATACACCATTCATTATAACAATGCAATCGCAAGAGCTACATACTTAACACACACTAAGACGGATATGTTTTTACAATCTCTACATATACAAAATGTACACCCAAACGTCACTACTACAAAATATGTATATCAAATGAAATAGCATATATATATATACATATATATATATATATATATATATATATATATATATGTATATAGTTTTTCATTTAAACTCAGAATTTGGAAAAATATTCTAAATGTCGTTAAAAACTATGAATAAAATTCAATTACTTTCTTATTAAAAATGATTTATTTTTCTTAAATTGTTCGGATAAATATCCTTCATCAAAGTCAGTTGTTTCATATTAGTAAAAGTATTATTTTTTTCATAATTGGTGAAGTAATTTTGTTATTGAATTATCCGCCCGATGTCGAAAAACGGTGTGGAAAAAAGCGTGTTTTTAATACAGAACTTTAAGACATCTAGATTGCCAAATGGTATAGTGACAATAGAAACAGTTATGTTGATGCATCTGTTAATATTTACATTTGAAGATCAGGCAACATTCTATTAGATACCACGAACAGGATGCATTTTTTTCTTTTTTTATTACCAAAAATAAAAACAGTTTCAATAAAAAAATATTTTAATACACTTCGTCATTTCTCGGCATTTTATCTAATTTGTAAATTTTAATCCTAACAGTTGCCTAAAATGACACTATCTGCATCTTCCCTAATCTCAGAATATACAATCTGCTAAATCAAATGTATTATAGTCGTTTATTTTAAATCGGAAACTTTAAATATTAGATAGTCGAAATCAATAAAAATTAGGGCAGCAAAAATAATAAAATAATATTTGTATGATACACTGACACGAATGCGATAATTTTGTGAATTCATTTGCGAAATTTAAATAGATTACTACTGTGTTGACTCATCTACGGAATCTCATCAATACTATTTTCTAATAACTCATTTGCGATGAAGTCAAGTAATAACCGGATACACCATATAATGTATAATATATTATTTTAATTGACACTAACAAAAAACATTTGAAAAAATTTAGCAAATTCATTCGCATGAACTTACTACATAAGAGATTTTACATATTGAGTTTTATTTTTAATGTATTTATCAATTTTCTTTGGGATGAGTATCGATAGAATGTATATTGCGTATTTCTTTTCTGTTTATATGAACGAAAGGAAAGATACGCCGCTATTAAAGAAACGCTTGTTTTCCGAGTTTGAGGTCATTGAAACACATTTTGATAAACATTGTATACTTCAAACATTCAGCCCATACAATATTTCTGATAGTGCACTGTAATATTCACATATAGGATAGATAGACACGATCTCTGCACAGTAAAGCATGTAAAATAAGCCTGATTCAGTGGTGCAACATAACTTAAGAAAACTATGAAAAATTAAACCAAACATAGAGAAAAGCTGGTGAGCTCCGAAGTAAAATCTGTTTAAAATGTTTTTTGTTGGTGTCAATTAAAATAATATATTAAAATCTGAACGTCATGATACGCAGCGGCTCTTTGATACCTAATAGGCGACCCGGGTTGGCATCCTGTGATTGTTAGTTTTATTTTAAGGAAAATACACGTGCATTAATAAATAAAACAATATAAATCGAGGCAGAGAAATAAATTTACCATAAAAGAAAATAAATCTAGTAAAAAGCTACTATTACAAGTGCAGCCCAATTAACGGACGAGGAAGTTATACAATTGATATTACAAAAACTAAACACGCACACACAGTCATATATATATATATATATATATATATATATATATTTATATATATATAAACTCTCTATATATTTCTATATATATACATGTTATACATATATATATATATATATATATATATATATATACACTCTCTATATATTTCTATATATATACATGTTATACATATATATATATATATATATATATATACACATATATATACACCCACCCACACACACACATATATATATATATATACATATATATATATATATATATATATATATATAATCCAAGTAAAACATCCACAGTGTAGTAATCCAAAGTATTTCAACCGACTTTATAAACAGTGCTGAATATCAAATAGAGCTTTTATATATGATTATTTTTATTTACACAGACATTAACAAAAGATGCGACACTGTCGATGTTATCGATCAACAGCTATTATAAACTGAGATTTCAGCAGGTAGAGTTAAAATCCGATGTTAACCTTAGATCATATTTAGAAAGAATCCTTTTTTAAGAATTCTAAGAATTATTCCCAAATATGATCTAAGGTTAAGATCGCATTCTAACTCTGCCTGATGAGATCTCACTGTATAATAGATGTTGATCGATAACATCGACATGCCAGTGTCACATATTTTGTACATGCCTGTGTAAATGAAATAATCATATATATATATATATATATATATATATATATATATATATATATATATAGTGTTGGGACTGAATTGTAACAGAAGTTACGATCTCATGGTATCAATAGTTTCACGAATACCAATAGACTTCTTAAAGACCTCAGCTGATACAATAGTGTCGCTCGTCAGCCATTTGATCTTTCAAGTATATATATAAATATATATATATATATATATATATATATATATATATATATATATATATATACCCCTTATTTCTGATTCCAAATCCACTATTTTGATCTTTCATTCAATTAAGACAATCATGTCCCAGCATTCATCTACTTATCTATTTCTCTATTCTTAACACTGTAATTAGCACACTATAATCTTATGGTCTACTATAAGAACGTGTAAAGAGCATCAATGCAACATTAAAAATGTTTGCGTTTTACGACTTTCTTCACGAAACATTATTTAGGGTTTATTAGCAACGCACAGTAACGCGAATGAACAATGATTAGCTAATTACATTATTCACAACAAACACGATCTTATCGTAATGTCGGATCCCTTTTAATGTTTCTGTTATCTCTCGGGAATTAATATCAATATTCATGCGGACAGATGAATAAGACTAAGAATACAGTGCGTGTATGTTACACACATGAATAAGACTAAGAAGACAATACTTATATATTGCGCATATTCGTTTGCTTCATAGCTAGCGTTTAACCACTTACTACCTTATTTATTCTATATGTTGCTTTTTCTTCCGCGTGTGGTGAATGAAAAAATAATGAAGTTCATTAATGACATGTAATATTTGTTAATTCACTTAGATTGTACGTATATATATATATATATATATATATATATATATGTGTGTGTATATATATATATATATATATATATATATATATATATATATATATATATATATAGGTAAACATTATTACATCATAGTGTTTTTGCTTGATAAGAAATTTTTTGAAATTTTAGGAACAGTCCATTACGTATTTCGGACAAATTGGTGTATGCCAGTTTATTTTGTTACAAATGGAACGAGAAATCTACGGAACTTACTCACACCAATTGAACAAAAGTATTAAATGGACTATTCGGAAAATTGAAAAAAAGTCTTATCAAGCAAAAACACTCCAGGTTATTTGATAATGAAAGAAATATATATCATTATAAATATTTTTTTTATTTACATACGTATACGTTTACTCCTTTCGACAATTATCAGTGTGGAGAAGATTTTCATATCGGTCGCCAACCTGAACACCAGAACATGAGTCATGTTTCAAACTCAAATTGCGACGTCTTAGTTCACACGGCCATCATCAACAACCCGGTAAATCAGCGAGAGATTAATCCTATTCATAGGCAGCCGTTGTCAAAGTGGTCTACTACTGAAAAGAACATGAATTGACGCCACTAATGGCTGTTTATCTTATAAAAGCTATATTTATTACTTATTACTGTTATAAACCATATCATAATAGACATTTATCACATCATGTGTGCAAGGTCTGCTATCTTGATTTGGTTTGGTTTCGATTTTTAGAATTTACTTTCATATTATATATATACATGTATACGTATAAAGTTATTTTATCGAATTTGCAAAGCTTGTCAGAGATGTACACTAATCGGATAACTCACTATTTAATTTTACCTAGCAAATTTACCTTTTTCCCGAGGCCATGTTTTTTATACAAATATATATTTAACTTCATTTTATTTAAAATAAACCTTAATCATGTTTTCATAAGTTAACTTGAGCACCATTATTTGCTAATTACTTCACATACTCGGCTGCATCATTTTCTGATCAAAAAAGTTCTACATTTTTTTAACTTTCATAGATTTAGTATATACATTTACATATGTGTAAAAAAGAAAACGTTAACGCTTAATTCATTACAACTACTTCGATCGGATACGTTTTAGAGAAATAACTTGTTTTCAAAAACTGACTCGGAATTTTTTTTAGGTTTTCTTGTGCCACGTAGTACTAACATCTATTTTTTAGAACGCAGCCAGCTGCTTTTTTTATTATATAATTTCGACTGTTTTCAAAATCTTATTCACTATCAAAACAATATAGGATAACACTTTAAGTATATATATATATATATATATATATATAATATGTATTATTTATAAATAATAATTTAAAAATAAAATCATGCGGACACATAATTTGGCTTTTAATCGAATTCTAAGTAATGCTTTATTGAAGAAGTTAAAGTCTTACATAAAATACAACAACCGTACGTACTTAATTTTAACACATCATTGAAATATTTTAATTCTCAGATTACATTCAGAAATTGAGTGTGAAAGACAGTGATATATATATATATATATATATATATATATATATTGTGGAAAATAAGAGGAGCGGTGACTTACCAGAGTGTGGCTGCTGGCGAGTGAGGATGTTGCTCAAACATCTAAGAAAAAGGACGATTGTCGCAGATAATTTATATCAGTAGGGGTTGGCGTTCAGTCGTTATATAAAGCCTCCGCACTACTGAAGAGCGTTACTCTTTAATTTGTCACCGAACTACAGAAATTATTAGCCTTACGCAGAGGGTCGCGAAGGAAGTTTTTATTTTTTTCGCAACCTCACTCTTCAGCTAGCTTTACTCTTAGTTACCTATGATTTTTTTTCGACATTTTGCGAAAAAAATAAAAAACGCGACACTACTTACTGAAGTAAGAACGTCTAACTTTAGCAACGGTTTGTTATATTGAGTCGTGTTGTTCACCTTCCCTGTTAAGATATGGAGGCTACTAAGACTCCTACTGTGGCAGATTCCAGGGAGCAGCACATAACAAGTATCTCCATCCTGAAGATTAAAATTAAGGGAAGGCTGCGATTGTCCCATAGATCGGAAATTACTTCTGCTATATGCTCAGTATTTTACCGGGAAACTGGTGAGTAAATCAATAAAATAGAGATAGTCATCTGCAAACTCAAGATTTCCTGCATATCTGATGAGGAGAGAGAGTAAATGGAATCGGATTGGTTAAACTCTCAAATGTCTATACGAAAGGAAATAGAAGATCTCTGTTCCTCTCTACATGTGCCAGAGGACAGTGGATATTTGGATCAACTGTCCCTTCCATATACGTCGGCATCTACCTTGAATAGAACTCATTCATCGTTTTCAGTGAGACTGCCCCTGGTGCAGATCACGGAACCCACGTTTAGCGGTCGTGAAATGGAGAGCGACCGAATGACTTTCCACAACTTTTTGTCCCGATTTGAAAATTGTGTCGCGGGCATGGCAAACGATGCGGAGAAATTGAATTTCTTAAAATTCTCCTTGTCTGAGAGACCTCTGCTGTTGATTAATCACTTGGGTTGTGTCAATGCAAATTATCAGCAGCGGCTCTCAGTTTAAAAAAAGAATATGTAGATGTCAATGACATCTTTGACAAGATATCATCGATTTCTCTTCTACAAAAGGGGCAGTTCTTATGCAGATCTTGGGGGTTTCATTAGCAGAACTGATTCGATCTTGATAGTGTTGCCCACTCACTTTCTTGCGACTTCTCTGATAATGATTCGGCAGGAGCCCGACTAATGGCTAAACTTCTGTTCTTGAAATTTCCAAGAGAGTTGAAATGAGAGCTGATTCTATCACGCGACAGTAGAATTCCATCTCTGTCTGTCTTATTTCGATACCCCAGTGAGGCAATCACACGCCTGCAAATTAAAGACGGCGGCGTGCCTGGACCTTCCCTAGGGATTAATCGAAGTTATCCACGTGTAACTTTCTCTAAATCCATAGGATTCACTACCCACCGAGATGCCTCTTTCTAGGTTGTTTCGGATGTTTAACCTCCTTCTGGGTATTCCAGTAAATTACTTCCTGTCATTTGTGTTATCTTTGGTCGAGGAGGGAAAACTTTCAGTGAATTGTCTACTAGATACTGGCAGTGGCCGAACTTATTTGTCTGGTGACATCTTGCACTCCTTGGGATCTGTGGTTTCTGATGGATTGGATTGTCGCTATTCGACCCTGATATTTGGGTTCACCTCCAGCCCCTTCATACTGGGAACTATCCCGAGGTGTCATGCGGCCCAGTACCCCCTAGACGAATGTTGAGCAGCGAAGGAGGACAACTTTTATGTTGACAACCTTGTGGTGACTGAGTCCAACCCTGTGAAGCTTGCAAGACTTTATTCACAGGTCAGGACGCGTCTGAAAGAGGGCGGATTTGCAGTGCAGTCATTCAGCTCCAGCTGTGACAGCCTCAGGGAGGAGATGAGAAACGACGGTACGTTGAGTGCTCATGAGGCCATATGGGAAGTGATGTTCGGGTACAGGTACGATCTTCTTTCAGAGGAGCTGTGCATTGCTCTTGTTAGATGGGATTCAAGTGCATTTACCAAAAGGCATATCCTTTCCCAGTCGGAAAGAGTATTTGATCCATTGTCCCTCTGTCTATCAGTGACTATAAGAAGTCGGGATTTTGTGGGAGAGTTATGGAAGCAGGGGTTTTACTGGGATGACTAAGTCCCTCTTGAATTTCAATCATCTTGGAAGTGCCTTGCGGAGGACCTCTCGGGATTGAGTAATATGCATTTCAGCAGACAGGCCCGCAATGGGAGCCGATATTGAGAATGATATCTATTTAGTGATCCCTCAAAACAGAGGATACGGATTTGCTGCCTACTATCTGCAGGACCAGCGATCTGCCTTGATTATGGGGAAAGTTAAGGTTGCACCGGTAAAAGCAAACACGTTAGAACTGATGGCTGTGTTTCTTGCCCTGAAGTGTCTGCCAACCATCTTCAATAGATACTAGGGCGTCCCTCGTTCAAGCGCGTGTGTAGCAACGGACGCCCCAGGTAGTGCTGTCGTTGATTTTGTCACAAACCATGGTAAGCAAAAGGAAGTTTGCGAGGAATAGGCTTAAGGATATGTTGCAGATAGGGCTTGCTTTAGATACCAGGTATGGCATCAACCCAACCTTCAGATATGTCTCAACCACTCAGAATCCTGCAGACCTAGTCACAAGAGGATTAACCTTAAGGAAGTTCAAGTGCAACCTCGATTTTTGTATCACGATCCTTCTTGGTTGCGTAGCGGTGTCTTCCCATGGCCAGAGCAGGACTTTCCCTACTTTGATGATCTGTACAAGTAGATCGCCCGATCCTTGGCGAGTTTCACTATGGTTACGACGGAGGAGTGCCCTGCTATAGTCTCTTTGCAGCGGTTCTCAACATTTACTCGCTTGTTAAAAGTAACCTCCTTGGTTTTCCGATTCATCGGCCTGTACAAGGAAAAGGGAGGAATATTACGACAAGAAAGATGCACTTTATTTGGTAAAAACCTCCTAGCAGCAGGAGTTTGCTAGGGAATTGGATTACTTCCAGGATCCCATTGGAAAGTGTGCACCCAATCATGTCCATGCGCGTGATTTCTTTCTGGATAAGGAATGGATGATCCGCTCTACTGGACGTCTGGACAAGTCATCTCATTTTACTTATGAAGTCAAGAATTCTCTGCCATCATGTTATCCGACTTGTCATCTTGGACAGCCATAACAAGTGGTCCCAATTTGGTGCAGGGTCAATTTTGGCTGAGTTGAGGCGTTGTGGCTATTGGGTTCCTCAGGGAAGGCAGGCAGTCAAGGGGGCTTAACATCATGTACCAAGTGCAAGAAATACAATTCTAGACCTGTACTACCAGATAACGTAGCCAGCCTACTACTCCCACGTGTCGAGTTCGAGGTGCTTTATAGGAATACAGGAGTTGACTTCACGGGACATTCTTGGGTGAAGGAAGGGAACACGGCGAGAAAAATGTACATGTTGCTGTCCACTTGCGTGGTTCCTGATATGAGCATCTTGTCTTTTTTTCAGGCCCTGTTCCGATTCACTAAAATGCATGGTGTTCCGGAATCAATTCTTAGTGATAATGGAAATACCTTTCTGGGCAAGTGAATACTGTTTAGCCGGGTGTGTCTCATTCAAGACTATCACTTGGGTTGGGGGAGTTTAAGAACGTAACATCAATACTTTAAAATCCTACATTTACAAGGTTATTGGTAGGGGTAAAGTCGATTATTATGCCTCCCTGGCTATTGTCTCTGATATTCAGAGGGCCGTGAACAACCAACCCCTCACTTATTAAGAGTCCTCTGAAAGACAACTGACATTGATCACACCGAATATGTTTTTTAAGACCTGACAAGAGCCCAGGCTTGTTACTACATCTGAAAAGAGATGATCTTTCCGCTTTGGTTGCTCGCAGCCGACAAAGGGTAATTGAGATAAGTGAACTGCGGAACCAATGGTTGAATAGGTTTATAGAATGTTGGTACAATGAGTACCTGCTTGATCTTAGAGGAAGATTACCAGGAAGATCCCAGATACCATTCCAGAACTGTATTCAAAATAACGATGTAGTACTGGTCAAGAGCCCTCTAAACCCACGACTGTTTTGGATGTTGGGAACTATACTGGAGGTCTTCCCAGGACACGATGGGTAGTGAGAACGGCTCGTGTCAAACAGGGTGATGGTCATGTGAAGGTCCACTCCCTAAAACATCTGTACCCGATGGAGATTTCCCAATCTTCTAAAGGCCCTGAGGAGTATGATCATAATCATGCTGATTCTTCTTTGCCTGTCGCTTCAGGTACCAACCAAAACCCGTAACCCTCAGGCTCATCTAAGGAAAGAGACCTCCAGAGGTTCATGATATGATATGCTGCGATTATTGTGATGAGTGGTACCACTTTGAGTGTGTTGGAATTGAAATAGCTCCACCCGCAAGACAGAAGTGGTACTGCTCTTATTGTGCACCTCGCAGAAAACGCTCAATAATTTCGTAGTCAAGGGTATGACGAAAACTACAACCGACAGCGGAGCTCCGGCTAAGGGGCAGAATAAGGGTACCCTGAACCACTGTTACCTCCAGGTTGCCCCCGACTAAGTCCTAGCACCTGTCTGTCCCCCTGCAGAGTCACGCAAATTGTTTTTGCATTTATTTGGGGGAGGGGGGAGTGTGTTTAAAATAGAAGGAGCGGTGACTTACCAGAGTGTGGCTGCTGGCAACTGAGGATGTTCTTCAAACATCTAAGAAAAAGGACGATTGTCGCAGAGAATTTATATCAGTAAGGGATGACGTTCAGTGGTTATATAAACCTTCCTCACTACTAAAAAGCGTTACTCTTAAATGTGTCACCAAACTACAGAAGTTATTAGACCTAAGGAGAGGGTCGCGAAGGAAGATTTTATTGTATTCGCAACCTAACTCTTCAGCTAGCTTCACTCTTGGTTACCTATGATTTTTTTCGACAATATATATATATATATATATGTATGTATATATAAAGATAGCGAGAGAATAGGAGATAGAGAGAGGGAGAGAGAATGAAAGAGATAAAAGATAGAGAGAACTGATTTAGATTATAATTCCGCCAGTAAATGTTTTCTGATTTCCTCTGAGGTTTGTTTGTTTACCAATATCTGTCAGTTGGTTTTAAAAGAACGTTTTTAGATTTGTCCTAGCATCTTTAGAAAAGGGTCTGATAAAAAATCACACTTTTTGCGCAGCAAAAACACATTCCCTTTTTTGAATATATAATTTACACTAGCCGAATTCAGCTTGATATTTTGGGGCAAATTTTACAATTTATTTTGGCAGTCCCCCAAACAACTGCATACATCCAAATATTCTGTTTCAACCTCAGGTGGTCATGATTTCTTAAGTGATTTCACAACGCAAATTCGGAATATATAAGTTATGCCAATGGTTTTACACTACAGGTTTCTTTTTCTATTTTTTACTGTACATTTGTATGTTTGTTTGGTGTTCCCCTCTGCGTGACACACACATTATTATTGTCATTTACTATCAATCAATTATGTATTAAAATACAAACATACAATAATCAAATAGCATATAGTAAAAAATAAATAAAATACAGCTTATAGAAAATTTACTTTCGAAATGATATCCGCCCGAATTAACTTCAGCTTATTCATAAACTATAAGTACGTTGAAAATTTTAAAAAACAATTAATTTTTTACGAGCATTTTCAATCTGAAATGTATTTCGAATACTCATTACTGTCGATAAAGAACTCATTAATAATTAATAATGTATTTAAAAATATTTGCAAATTAAAAGACATACAACTTTGGACATGATTTAAACAAATAATTTTAAAAATACAGAGTATAAAGACAGTACTTTAACAAACTTTAATTATAGGCAATTAACAATTTCGTAAAAGGCTACATTTTTTTAAGAAAACAACACCATAATTAGTTCATTTGGTAAACAAACAGTAAACGCATACTTTTAAAAGAAACAAAATAACATTTTAAAATCAAAGTAATACTATTCCTGGGCAACGTAAGCTCATACACACACACACACCCACACACACACACATATATATATATATATATATATATAAGTAGCATCTTCTCTTGCACGCAAGTATTGTTGAATATAAAATACACCTTATGTCTAGATATCCTTTGGTAGATATTTCAATAGTCTGAATCAGGATCTTAGTTTCGAAAGGGAATTGACTGATGAATTTGCCATATTTTAGATTCGTGTCCCAAGTTTTTCCAGACTCATCCGGGTCCATCTTCAGGGAAATGAGGATAATCAGGTACATAGCATGTATTAGTATTATAGATGGCTATACTAACACTGTCTGTAACTGATTATCTACCAAAGGATATCTAGACATAAGTGTTCTCTTATATTCAACAATATATATATATATATATACACATCTCTCTCTCTCTCTCTCTCTCTATATATATATATATATATATATATATATATATATATATATATATATATATGAGAAAGGAAGGATGAAAGTAATCCGACGTAATGGGAAATGAAAAGAGCGCTGGACCGAGGTCCGGGCTGAGAGAAGTCAGTCAGTGGCAGAGAGTGAAATGAATGTGGATGGCTGTGAGTGAAAAAGAGGAGTGTTGAGAGTGTTAGTTTATTTGTCTTACTGTGTGAGAGAGGGGAGGGGGGCGCTGACGTTTTTGTCGTGGTGAGGTGTAGCATGGATGTTGAGCTTGGTCCAGCGCTCTTAGTAGCCACGGCTACTACTTTTTCTCATCACCCCATCATGTCAACCTAAAATTTCGATGTACTTGCATGCCATTGTTTTTCTTAAAATCATCCTCCCGAGGAAGTCCTACAAATAAACACCAAACCTTGATGAATATATAAAAAATATATTTGGGTATTTCCTTTTTCATTTCTTAAGGTCAACACGGCGTTTCCCGGGGCCATACAAAACACACTTATGTAATGTGTATGTTTAGTTTATTAAAATCAATCATGTCTCCTACTCGGTAAGCTGTCTAACTTTGCCCTCGTGGAAATACGCGTGATGATTAATGTGTTGTTTTACATCTAGAAAGCCTACTAATATTGCAACTCTGCCGTTGTGTAGAGACAACAGATTTGTTTGGGTTCACATTCTGTAAAAGCACAATTTGAGTTTGCACTTGATTTGAGTTTGCTGTTAAAACGTTATCTGAATAAAAGGAAGCAATATTTGTTGGAAACAGGACGTGTAATATTCCTTCCTTTAAAAAAATGAAATAGAACATTTAAAAAAAGAAGTGTTGCGTTGCAATAAAATAAGTTGTAAACAAATTAGGACGTTTTTGCTCTGCCCGCACATTATGGTTAATGTAAAAAAACGAAATTAAATGAAAATAAGATGCAAATAATTGGGTGTTAACATTCTGAAATCGTGTACGGGCACGATTGCAAAACAGTTTACTGTAACCTCCCCCCACACACACCATGACAAAAATTGAATATAAATGGTATAGTTGTAACGTGTATGTTTATTTTTTTAAATCACTCCAGTCTTAAAACCGGTCAGCTGTCTGATTTTGTCCCTGCGGAGAGGCAAGTACAACTTTGATTGAAGGTTGCAAAAGTCTAGAAATATTTCTGATTTATTGACTTTAATTCGTAATGTTTAATGCAGAAACATTATTTTAATGGTAAGTTTCTGTTAGCGAGTGACATGTCCGTGAGTGTAAGTGTGTTTTTTATGCAATGAACAGATGCCACTATAGATTTAGCTTGTTTACTGGCGGTGTGATGTCTACGCATGCGCGGTGTGCTAAGTGAAAAAAAACGAAAAAACTTTATGACAAATTTTGTGTCATTTCTACATCAAATAATTAATGTTTTTGTCAATTATTTTGATATTATATAGACGAAAGATCGCCAATTTAGTTGCGTATTTCTCAAATTTGAGCTTGCCATATAAATATATATACATACAAACATATATACCTGCACACAGAAAACCGTCCCTTATATAATATAAAATTATATACATATTTTTATCAAAAGTGTGGTCTAATTAAAAGTCGAGCTTTATAAATAAATTAAATTATATAAACATTAGAACAGCTGACGCGGATTAACATGCGTTTCAATGTTTGTACATCACCACGTAACTGTAAAATCAACTATATATTCAATTATCCAAAACAAGTAAGACAGAATAAATAAGAACATCGACCAGTAAAGATGCACTTCCTTCGATGTAGCGGGGAAATGATTTTGTTGCATAGCCCCTCTCCTGTTTGGACCGCGGCAGTACACGGTTCGTATACTCGTCGGGTAGAGGGTGGGTCGTGTCGTTCAGTGAGTGGTCGCCTAGTGGAAGAATTCTTTCTTCTCTTCCGTAGTCTGTTGTCTGCAATAAAAGCCATGTTCTGCATTCCGAATACAAACTCTGCTTTTAAATTTAATTCATTTTATTCAAGCGTTGTTATTTCATCTGGGGGAAATTCACCACGCCGAGAGAGATGGTAGTAAGCAAATCCTACTTTATCGTAGTTAGTTATTAATGTTTTCTAAACAATTCCTAGAGAGGGGGGAAAGGATTCTCGCGTTTGTCTTCCCTGAAGGGGAATATTCCGTATATTTACATTGTTAATGGCACGTCCTCTCAGTTCGCTTTCCGAAACAGACTGACACAAAACTCGCTTCTCATCAAGAACGAGTGACGTCACAGATCCCTTTGTTTCCCACGCAAGGCCCGTGAAGTCACAGAGCCTCTCGCAGGTGTAGACTGACCCCTGATCTGGAGTCTCGTCACACGGTAAGCTTGACAGCTCTGTCTGTGAGAAAAAGCCCTGTTCTGCACTCAACTGCCCCGCGTTAATTCGCGCAAGTCAAATCAACGATTCCCAAGAGATACGTCCATTGCCATAGGGCCATTATCTAACACTTTTAAGTATGTCATTAACTTTCATTTTCGCCGACCAGCAGAAATCACCCCCCCCCCCAACGTACCGATACACATTATAGGTTATTTCCTCAAGAAGGAATTCGCACTTCCTTCTCTCAAGCATTGTTTTCTCATTTCGTAAGGAGTATAGTATATGTTCGTACGTTATGATACCATCCTTCCAGGCATTGCCTCTGTTTTGAGGGTAGAGGCATTGTAGTATATGCTCGTTCGTAATTATGCCAATTCCTTATCGGATAGAGCATATACTTTCTCGTATTTATCATAAATAGTTTGTAATAAAATCATCATTATTTATATAAAGTTAGGATGCATATAGGTTTGTTTATATATTGGATCGATTTATAAGATAATTAACTAATCATTATAAATTGGTTGAACAGAGCTGTTTGGTAATATGGGTTATGTTTAGTTTAATTTAGATTTTTTAATGTTAGGCACAGAGAGAGAGAGTAGACCACTTTCGTGATAATTCATATATCTCTGATTTTTGTGAAATCGTAACAATAATGTTTCCCTTAATGTCAGTTTGTTACGAGTAGTTGAATAGGTTTACAATGCCTATTATGGTCACAATCTCCCATTCGATAATTTTAATCCGCATTACATTTGATCCAGAGTAATTAGACACCAATTAAAAAGGAATCACTGGATCCCAATTCTTCTTAAATCATAATTCTTTGAATTTGACATTTTCTCGGATCAAAATCGTGTAATTCTGATCAAAATTGGAATCAGAATGTCAGACATGAACTTTAGTATCACTATCATGTTAATCATTGGGACGGGACATTAAACTGGTCGAAACTTTATGTTTGAGGAATGCTTGTTTTTTTCAACACGGGAAAAAGGTATTTGTCTGGTATATATAAATAAAGGTTACTTATTTTTTGTGTGTTTGTCTACGAATTTCACCTAGAATTCGAGAGTTAGCCCCTCATAACATATCTATTCTGAAACTAAGATGTTTCTTTGATCTTCTTCTTTCGTTTGCTTCACAGCATCTCACTGTTAGATCACCAGCTTTGTTGTGAAAAGCCATGCTAATGTTTTGTTGTCTAGCGCAGCTATGCCGGATTCACCGTTGGGTGATCGATATTTAAGGCATGACTCGATGATGTGGTCTACTGTCTGTTCAGAGTGACAACAGTCGCCGAGTCCCTATCCTTTCATGGTCGCGGCGAAATGGCCGACACATGTCCTGAGGCAGTTGAGCATTGTCCACTGCCGGCGAAGGAGGTCCATGCCTGGTAGGTTATGCGGGTCTCCACAAATCTGTGCAACCTTGATTTGTCTGCTGCCTGCCATTACTCTGTCCAGCAACGTTTCAGCCAGATTCGTTTTGTGACATCACCTGGTGTTGAAAGGAGGAGCTGGTGGGCATGCACCCAGAATGGGCGTTGTGATGTGACTTCAGGCGAGCTCGTAGAGGGGTCTCTGTGGCAAGCTTGTGGAGAAGATGGTCCTCATCGATAGTGGCCTTCTTTGATTGTGCAAGGAGAGCCGCCTCACGGCGCAGGGTTGGTGGTGCGATGCCGGCGGGAATCGGAAGTTGGTTGATTGGTGTGGCGCGCAAGCAGCCAGAGACTGTGCGTAAGGCGATGTTGAGCGTTACGTCCAGCTTCTTGGTGTGGGAGCTCCTGCACCAGGCTGGGGAGCAGTACTCAGCGGCGGAGAATATCAATGCCTGGGTAGATAAGTACCTGTTCACAACAGTGTAACTAATGACTTTAGAACGCTTCCAGCGACCCCAGCGTTTCTTTGATCATTTCATGTTATCTTTATCAAATAGGGATTACAGTTATATTATAAGGTTTAGAAGACAGTGCAGCAAGAATACACATGGTTCCACATTTAATCCCGGGAAACAGCAGTTGTTTCTCGATAGATTTTAAGACTCAAAATCTATTTACAAAACGTCTAACTTTACTTACATGCATCTGCACTCACGTGACGCTGGGAAACTCAAAAAGATTGAGTATTATAAAATGTTAAAAGATAATAATATGATATATAGTATGCTACAGGATTAGGGGGCATAGCGTTGCTCAATTAATCCCGGATAACGCCAGATCTATTTGCTCGTTATCTTATATATAACATATACATAAGCAGTTCATAAATACGTATTTTGTAGATAACAAACAATAAAATAAAAATGGAGGGGTTAAAAAGGTCACTGACGAATATATCATATTCAAAATATTTGCTTTACTCGAAAATATTAAATCAGTTACAAATATATTTGTCAAACATCCATTGAATTATTCAATAAAATGTTCGTAATTAAAAAAACTAAAAACGTTTTAAATCATTGGACCGTTTTTTCATTTGAAGAGCAACGGCCACTTGAACTCATGTCTGATAATGAGTCGAACACTTCTCGGTAAACGTAGCGAGGAAAAACGCTGTAATTGCTAATTATAGAGTCACGGGCAGCGGCGAACCCATCGCCTCTTTACTAATAACAGAGGGGAGAACCGTTGTTAAAGTGGGCCAGTTCCGTTGCACAGCGGAGAACGTTTAGACGTCATACAATCATAATTGCTAGTATTTTGTAGTATTGTGATTTCGTCAATTGTCGAGAGTCATTTAGTTGTTTCATTATTTTCTCTTGACGTTTTTAACATGCAATTATCGACAAGCGAAGACAAGAATACAAGAACAGATACATTCGTAAGATGCGTCCATGTGATCTACGCGTCTATCGATTACATTCATTAGTAAAGTAAATGTGGGTAAATAAACATTTGTTTCACTAAGACATGTTTTCTATATATTTTACTAACACAAAATACATTTCATAAAATTACTTAGTTCTGGGAGTGTATTATGCTTGAAGAGGCAATTCGATTTTAATTGTTCTACTTGGCCGTAATTTGCGAATAAGCATACGGTCACCCATTTCTTTACTAAGTTTCTATCTATCAGTTCACCCAGTCTGAGTGTATGTGTTTTGTAACTCTGCTTTTGTTCTATACGGTGTCTATTACTCTCGCTTCTATCCTCTCTCTCTCGTTGTCTCTCCCCTTTTCTCCCGTCTCCCCCCCCCCTCTCTCTCTCTCTCTCTAGAAGAGAAAGAGACGAGTTTTAGAACTGATCTTTGAATTCAAATAACTATTGACTGGTTTTGGAAAATGCTTTGTTCCCTATCCATTCAATCTAACTTGAGTCCAATGGGTGACCCACTGAGTCACATTTTTTTCTAGTTTTATTTTTAAATTACGTGTAACAGATGAAAGGAAAATGATATTTCAACACTTAATCGTTACGCAGATGACTGGATACGACTATTTTATCTGAACAGTTTACTCTGAAAATGCTACTTACTTATGAAGCTTAACAGACCGGAAATAATATTTCAAACGGAAAAATATCCGATTGTCCGACAGACAATGTCGCTCATAGAGATGCAATGTCGCATGCCAATGAAAATAACATAATTGAATGATATAACGGCGTGCAATGAACTTGATTGAATAACAATTATGTACATATCACAAGATAATAAAACAAAAAGGTGTTCGCATTAAGAGACCGACATCTGTTGACACGGAAGAAAACAATAAGTAAATATTGAATATGAACGGGGTGGATGCTGGTCATTTTCGTACAATGTAAACATTACTGCATACACATCTACACACACACACACATATATATATATATATAAATGTGTGTGTGCGTGTACGTGTGTGTGTGTGTGTGTGTGTCTGTGTGTGTGGGTGTGTGTACATGTTATTGATCAACAGCGATCAGAAACTTAGATCCCATCAGGGAGAATTAGAATCCGATCTTAACCTTACATCGTATTTGGATCCTAATATGATCTCCGGTTAAGATCTGGTTCTAACTCTCCCTGATGAGATCACAGTTTATAATAGCTGTTGATCGATAATATTGACATGCCAGTGTCACAGACTTTGTACATGTCTGTGTAAATAAAAATAATCATATATAAAAGTTCTATTTGATATTGAGCACTTTTTATAAACCCTATTAACATCGTTGGATTACTACCCTGTAGATGTTTACCTGGATTACAATATATATATATATATATATATATATATATATATATATATATATATATATATTCAAAGATATTAAAATATATTTTATCAATATGTTTACAAAAGTATTATGTAATAAATTCTTAATACGATACATACAGGCTTAATATTGAGAATACAGCATTATCGTGGGCAACTGATAGGGAAATTAATCATATATATTAATAGTTAAATATTTATTTTCATATTTTCTAAAAAAAATAGCAAGAGGTGAGTCTATGCCTATTCTTGAAAGAAAAAAAGTGGGTTTTGGAAATAATCAGTTTCAAATATGTTTTTTTATGAGTTAATAAATTAGGGAACCCCTTGAAATAAAAAATAAAACAATTTAAAAATTGACAAATAATCTACATGAATTTCAGCAATAATTTGAATGAATGAAAAGAAAGTGAATAGTATGTTATTTTGACATTTATCAAAAAATAAATTTGTTCTGTAAGGAAGAAGGAAGTAATTGAGTGTTTATTGACGTATAGAACACTAGTTATCAATATTGAATAGTAATATAAGAGTTAGGTAAACAAAAGAAAACGGATATGTGCACGATAAAAAATAATATATTAAGATAAAATATATATATATATATATATATATATATATATATATATACTAGTTTATATATATATATATATATATATTCAGTTTATAATAGCTGTTGATCAATAAGATCGACATGCCAGTGTCGCAGATTTTTGACATGTCCGTGTAAATAAACATAATCATATATATATATATATATATATATATATATATATATATATATATATATATATATACTATTCTCTGATGTTTATTAGTATATTTATCAAATGAACTCCTAGTGTTTTAGAGATATGCGCCCATAAGTATATATATATATATATATATATATATATATATATATATATATATATATATATATATATATATATATATATATACTTGAATAATGTGACACATTGTATCACCCATTGAGCTCGCGTTACATTGTTTGAACCAGTAAATAGCGAGTTTGTAAATCTAGTTTTTATAAATAAAAAGTAAACGTCCTAAATTACTCTCGTTCTGTTCTATATCATCTCTTCCCGCAGTGAGTCTCTCCCCCTCTCTCGTTTCGTCTGTTACATTCAAGCGACAGGATGACTAGTATTATATCCGGTGGGGATATTTTTCTTGTGTATAAATGACTATTTCAAGCTGGAGTTTCATAGTTAGTTTTTTACTGTTACAGAAAAGTAAGGGAGATTGTAACGAGACTAATAGGTAACGTATAAAATGAAAAAAGTTCCATGGCCATGCAGTAGGATAGGGTGGATATAATAGACATAAACATGTGTAAACATGAGTCACTTGATAAATTAATTGTAAATTACTATAAAGTAGAACAATTAAAAATATATTTTCCAAATATAATTTGTTCCAAATCTGATGAAATACTTTAGCATATATATTATGTAACATATATATATATATATATATATATATATTCATATATGAATATATATTATACATATATATATATATATAAATATACATATATTATATATATATATTTATCTATATATTTGAATATATATATGAATATATAGTATATATATATATATATAAATATATATATTATATATATATACATATATATTTATCTATACATATATATATATGTATATATATATATGAATATATATTATACACATGTATATAAATATATATATATTATATATATATATATTTATCTATATATTTATATATATATATGAATATATATTATACATATGTATATATATAAACATATATATTATATATATATTTATCTATATATTTATATGAAATTAAAAATGGAAAAGCGGAAGACCTTTTTCGCTCAACGTTTCGCCCAAATTTCACGTGAGCTTTGTCAAGAGCGGACGAAGAATACAAAAATGACAAAAGACGAGTAAATTGTCATTTTTGTATTCTTCGTCCGCTCTTGACAAAGCCCACGTGAAATTTGGGCGAAACGTTGAGCGAAAAAGGTCTTCCGCTTTTCCATTTTTAATTTCATACCGTCGGATTATTTTTATCCTTTTATATACTCATATATTTATATATATTTATATATATATATATATATATATATATATATATATATTGATGAAAACAGTCTCATACAAACATACGTTGATTAACTCGAATTGAGCAGAAAACTATATTAGGTTAGCTAGTACCAACGCTGTAAGGTTATCTTCGCTTAAACATTATAAACAAACACAAACTTACCACCAATGATGATGGAATATCTAATTCCTGCTTTTTTGTGTCTCTATAATTTTCTTTTCCTGTGGCTCACTTTTCTGTTACTCCGTTATTCCCTTTATTGCTTTACACATGACCAATGCCAATACTACAAACATCTCTCAACCTAATGTGATATTGCTTCCAAATAGGTGGTACTGCTTCTGAACACTGATTTTACACTCTAGACAATCGAAGCCATTCTCGCACTCTACTGGTCTTCGTATAATCTGTATAATGCCGACCTAAACATAATAAAACACATCATATGACTAAGAATCGTTATGACGTCGAAATATTCGAAAACCGTTTCATTAATATTGTTTCTAGATTCATTTCCACAGTTGTAATTGATATATATATATATATATATATATATATATATATATATTTATAAACTTTATAAACAAAGATAAATGTGTTAGCTAACTGAGAACGATAACTTTCATAATTTTCTAGTTCAAAAATACCTGTTATCATAAACCTGAGTTATCGATCTTCCTTAGTTAGTAGTATGGTGAACAAACATAAACTACACTTCTCCGCACAGAGGATAATATCATGATGAACGAACACTACTTAACTACACCCAAAAATAAGGAGGTCATTCTTGCGAGGATCGTTTTATGAAAACAGAACTGATACTACACTACCTCACTTAAAATATATTCTGACTAAATCGGGTTTTATGGTGGGTTCTTCTGGAGGTTTATCCCATACACTCCTGTAAAAACGGAGGAGGTAATTCCTGTGAGGACAGTCTTATGACAAGACAACCGATACTATACAAGACCGCCTGTTAAAAATATTCTAATTAAATCAATATTTTATTTTTTTTAATTAAAAAATGCCTATTCAGAAAAAAATAGTATTTATATTTCTGTTTATTCTTTCTTGATTATTTTTTTCAAGTTCGCAGTCCAACGATCTGATGTTATGTTTCAATGTAAATAGGAACTCTCTGTAATTGCAACTGTTTTTTACACGCATGAGTCGTCCTCGGGCGCGAGATTATGTTAAAAATTAAAATTGGAAAATTAATTGCGAAAGTTGATTAAGAACGTTTTACATATTTCTAAATATTCCTTCCCTATTTTTGTATCAGACTTGTTTGATAGTTAGTTTATGTGTTCAAGCAAAAATGTTTAGATGATACGGAGGCGCAGATTTTAACAATGAATATCAAATAGTTACACCCATACACACACTGGAAACACCCTTGACAATTTAATCATACAACATATATTCCGAAACTACCGGGTAAAATTCGCAGAACAATAACGTGATATACTCTATTTTGCACAATCTAAAAATCAACTAATAGATTCCCTGAGTGTTGGGAATTCTTTTACACATATTCTTGTACATGAAAATATTAACACAATTATTCACTATATGTCTAATAATCGAACCCTACCCGCACACAAACTAAACCTTAATATTACCGTAAATTAGTTATTTCATATACCACTTCACCAATGGATCCGTATAAATCCAGGTCGACGATGTATCGATGAAATCGGCTCTATGTCCATTGTTCTCCGAATTTTACAGATCAAATCAGAACCTAAACAATTTAATATACTTTTTAATGTATCTGAGATAGGTCGATGACATCGTCTAAAAAGACGATGTCATCGACCTATCTCAGATACAAAAATACACTTAAACGTAACTCTGAATTAAATCTCAAACAAGAAATAAACATTAATAACAAAACTATATTTTTTGGCATGATACCTTCCTGTACTAAAAGTCTTACCAGGTGCACAATTGCTGTAGTAAAATATCGTCTTTAACGAATCAAACGAAATTCATCTACTGACACCTATATTCTATACAATATTTGCTGGCATAAAATAAAACCATTATTAATAAGAACTTATCAAACAACATCGTCGATCAGAAGAATAAACACTTTTTATTTGCTATTTCTGATAACAATAATATCAATATAAATGTATTTCATTGCGATAAAGTGCACCCTAATGTTGAATTAAACAAACAAATAATTACAAATGTCACATATAAATATATAGAAATTACTCTAAACTCCGATTTACTATATGTTATTAAAATTTAAAACACCTAATTTATTATATAAAATAATCGTACGCGGAATAACAACTTAATAAAACCAAGTAATGTCGGATATGTGTTTTAATACCCATAAGAGAATGTGTCTCTACAAATAATACATATATTGGTATGACTCTCTCCTTACTTGGCACCAATCGTCTGAAACCTACATCATTCAACATCTAACAACATACACCATTCACCAAAAAGACTTCCAGACTATATCAACTAAAACAATGCAATACTCGCTGATTTAAATTGTAACTTGCTCCTCTTCATAATCGAAGAATTATTTATTCGGGGGGGTGAACGAACTATCAATCACACTTGATACGAGAGTGGGAAAGGAATATTACATTTTATAAACGTTCGTAGTACACTTTCTTAAGAAATTTACCAGTTTGAATTAGTAACATGATTACGTGTCTGACAACCGACTCATGCGAGTCAAAAACGTTCGCAATTATGGGGAGTTTAGTATTTACACTGCATCATAACATTAAATGGTTTTCCCCCAACGCAATAAATTGGATACAAACTAATAACAGAAACTGTAACTTATGTGTAATCAATCTGTATCAATGAAACATAGTTTATAATATATATATATATATATATATATATATATATATATATATATATATATATATATAATATATATATATATATATATATATATATATATATATATATATGAGATCAACATAATTTGAGCATTGTCTCAAGAATTCAAAACAACTAACTAAATTTAATATACGCTATATATATATGGCAGCTGCTTGTGAAATATTTGAACGCCAAACAGACAGGCTAATAAAATTAAAGATTAAAGAATAGTTAATAGTAAAAGCTACATTTTTTCTCAAAAAAGAAATAAGAAAAAAGGCCCTATTAACTTCCGGCCGAGCCTGAAAACTCCCTCCACATGTCAGTTTTACCAATTGGTAATAGATCTTATCCAACTTAACAAGAGTTTTCTAATTGATTTTAATTTAAATGTATATATATATATATATATATATATATATATATATATACAGGGTGGGCCAAAATAAGGGTCCTATCTTTAAATTTGAATAACTTGAATTTGAATAACTTCCACAAAATAGTCATCGTAGCTTTAATGTATGTTGATTTCATTAGTTGTACACTGTTTGCTATAGCTGCCTATAATGGGTTTAGACTCACGCTGATTTATCATGTTGTGAATAGTGGTGGAGTGTTCTAAGACGTCGGCTTTTGAGTGAAAATATGATCGACGTGTATAGGTTTCGAATCCTGCGACTTGTATGAATAACTATCTTCACAGTGCAGATTCCGAAAGGATGAAACGTATACGTATTTAGATACACAAATATATATATATATATATATATATATATATATATATATATATATATATATATATATATATATATATACAGGGTGGGCCAAAATAAGAGTCCTATCTTTAAATTTGAATAACTTGAATTTGAATAACTTCCACAAAATAAAAGTTAAACTCACCAAACTTTATGTGTGTGTAGACTGACCCTTCCGAGATTTTTTGAAATAAACAAAACAAATTTTAGCCTAAAAACACTTCTTAAAACTTACAAAAACTAAAGTATTGTTTTTTACACTGTTTTGAGTTTTTTAAGCAAAAATAATGTTTTCTAAATGAGAGTACGTTCCTTAGGGCTAATACGGCTCATGCTTCCTTCGGAAGGGGTCCTTTACTTATTCTAAAAATAAAATTTTTTTTTAATCAATAAATAAAAAAGTTATGAATTTTTAAAAATAAAACCCTTATTTTTGCCCACCCTGTATATATATATATATTTAAAGAAGTGTGGTTACCAACGCTAGTAAAAAGACTTTTTCAATAATTATTTATTATCTTATCATTTTAACATTTTAAGTTTTTTTTAATATAATTTCATAACGCGTTTCGAGCATTTATCGTTTATCCATTATGCTCTCTTCAGATGTAAATTCCATTTAATAAAAGTGTTTCATTTGAGAAAACTTTCATTTTTCTTTCATTTAAAAGTGTACACTTTTAAATGAAAGAAAAATGTTTTCTCAATGTTTTTTAAATATATATATATATATATATATATATATATATATATATATATATATATATATATACACATTTAAATTAAAATCAATTAGAAAACTCTTGTTAGGTTGGCAAAGATCTATTATCAATTGGTAAAACTGGCATGTGGAGGGAGTTTTCAGGCTCGGCCGGAAGTTAATAGGGCCTTTTTTCTCATTTCTTTTTTGAGAAAAACTGTAGCTTTTACTATTAACTATTCTTTAATCTTTAATTTTATTAGCCTGTCTGTTTGGCGTTCAAATATTTCACAAGCAGCTGCCATATAGATATAGAGTATATTAAATTTTATAACATCAACACGCGTAAATGTCCATCAGCACTATATTTTCCAACCTATCTTCATGTAGAGGTTTCACGTTGCAATGAAACTTGTCATGGTTTTTAATGTTTTCTAAATAAATAAATGCAAATGTTTCTTTTTCAATTATTCTGACTATATTGACATAAAAACGGTTTATGCTTACTTAAATCTATGTAGTATATTTTTTCTGTCGTGACACATTCATCCCAATCACTATTTCCTCTTCAGTAGGAAGATAGTATAGTATACATTCCTTCCTCACGATACCATTTTCCCAGGATTACTATTTTGTGAGTGGAAAGATCATATATTTGTAAGTATATATATGAAAATGTAAAAACGAAATCCGAAAAATGGGTCTGCGTTCATGGAGGCGACAGAATCAAGAGGAAGTGTCAATGAGAATATAAAAAAGTTGGTCTTTTTTTGTTCCATCTTTCATTGATTTGGAATATTAATTCAATACTTATCACACACACACACACACACACACACACACACACATATATATATATATATATATATATATATATATATATAACCACCCAAAAACCATTATTCAACACATCCCCAGATCAATCGAAAAAAGAATTCGTGATAACTCCTCTAATGAAGAAATTTTTAACAAACATAAGGACTTTTACAATAAAGCGTTAACGCAAAGTGGATACAAAAACACCCAAATTAAATTCACTAAACCGACACCTCCCAACAACAGACGCAAAAATAAGGGTTAAAAATTATCTGGTTCACCCCCCCATATAACAACATGGTTAAAACCAAACTCGGTAAAAGATTCTTAGACTTAATTAATCTACACTTCCCTCCCAACAATATACTGCATAAAATTTTAAATAAAAACACCCTCAAATTTAGCTATAGCTGTGGTGAAAATTTAGAAAAAATAATAAAAAAACATGACAATAAAATTCTAAATGAAACAACTACCGCAACGAAAACAGCAAATACCAAGGCCTGTAACTGCACAAACAAAAAAAATGCCCATTACAACCTAATTGCTGAATAACCCGATCAGTATATCAAGCAACCATCTCTACTAAAGAAAACCCAACCCTGAAAAAATTCTACATAGTTATGGCTTGTAATACCTTCAAAGAAAGATATACTGGACATAAGTGTTCTTTAAAAACCCTACATATCAAAAAAGAACCTCACTTTCTATATATTACTGGGAACTATACAACAATAACCTATCACCAACAGTAACCTGGAACACAATTAGAAAAACTAGCACCTATGGTTCCCTAAACTCACCTTGCTACCTTTGCCTAACAGAAAAACTTGAAATTATTAAATTTAGTGAAAGGGGCAAACTTCTAAAAAAAAACAAGAAACATCAATTAACTGTAGGCATAATAGATTACACCTTCTTAGTAATCCACTCATCACCCCTTAGGCTGTTACTATTAAAAAAAAAAAAAACTTCACCTACCCATCAACTGAAAATTTTGTCAACACAACTATCATCTTATACCTATTTTATTAATTATTATTATTTTTATTAGTAGTAGCATTATTGTTTGTAGTATTATTTGTAGTAGTACTGTAAGCGGTAGTATTGGTTGGTATTATTATTATTATTATTATTATTATTATTATCATACCCACAACGATTAACACTAATTGTCCTTTTCTGTATTTTTCCTTACTCTTAAATACCCCCTTATATGCTTATCCATTTATTGATTAATATTTCCATATTTTTTAGATTATTTTTTAGATTTTTTAGATTATATTTTTTAGATTATTTTTAGATTATCATTATCAATTATTTATTACTACTATTATTAATATCTTAAACTTAATTATTTGACATTGAATTATTTTTTATTTTTTATTTTTCATTTTTTCATTTCTGTACTTTTATCAAGATAATTATTGTTATCAGTTGTGACATCATGTCTGATGTTACTATCATAGTTATTGTTATTTGCGGCAATGAAATTAACAGTATCACTATTATTAATAATATTGATATTGCCATGTTTTACCGTTACCTTTGTTTTGCTTCCACTGCCATTCTCATTATTATTATTATTATTATTATTATTATTATTATTATTATTATTATTATTATTATTATTATTATTATTATTATTATTATTATTAGTAGTAGTAGTATTATTATTATTATTATTATTATTATTATTATTATTACGGTTTTCATTATACTATTATTGCCACCATTATGACTACTTCTATTATTATTTATTAATTTTTCACTATCATTTTTTCACTATCATTTTTTCACTATCATTATTACTATTGTTAAGATTACTGGGATTACCACTCTGATTACTGTTGTCTGTTAAACCACTATTTTTTATATGATCAGCATTATTGCAACCATTAACCCATATCATAATATCGGCAAATATTATCTTAACATTATTTAATATTATTATGATAATCACTACCTCCTAGGATTCCTAATATTTCTTAATTATTCTATTTCTTTCCTAAACTATTATTTTTATAAATTCTTAAATATTATTGACCACCATTATCGTTGTCTTTGTTATTATTATTACTATTTTTTTAATTATTATTACCATTATTATTATTATTATTATTATTATTATTATTATTATTATTATTATTATTATTATTATTATTATTATTATTATTATCATCATTATTATTATTATTATTATTATTATTATTATTATTATTATTATTATTATTATTATATGTCAATATAGTTTACAGAATATACCTGCCCACAATAACCAAAAAGATATGAATAAAATGAACAAAAACAATACAAGTTTACAAGAAATGGGATAAACATTTAGTGTGACTTATTATGATTTCAATATCAATTCTGATATATTTTTATATAGTAGATAACAAAAGAACGAGACTGTAGTCAGATAAAATGAAGCATCATTCATCTTTAATAAAACAGATCATAATTCTGCTTTGATTCCCGACTTTAGATCTCTCTTCAAAATCTTCTAAAGTGTTCTATTGTTTTAATCCATGCTTCAGGAAGAAATAGTGTTCTTAATTAAATAATGTCTTAATTAACGTTGCCTGTTAACATTGTGCGTTATTATGCTTAAGATGTACTGCTTAATCAATAGTAGATCTTAAATGTGAGTGTACTGGTCTATGATATTGTTAAAACTCAATTTTGGTTGATATATTAACCTTCCTGGCTATCTAAAAACTAAAAAAAATGTTTACAATTTATCCAGGTATTATCGCTGTTCGGGGTGTATTTGGACATATTTAGACTATCCGTTTAAATTCTGTTTGGGTGAGAAACTAGAAATGTTAAAATCTACTCATCCGAAAGAGAAAAATACTATAAACCTTATCGATTAACATTTACTTTGTGATAGCTACTTAATAAAGACGGCACGTTTAATATATACTAGACCACCCGTGACCCGTTGGGTCAGTTTGTTATATTAGCTATGGAATTCATGTATGAGCGTGACACTTGTGGCATAAAGAAAATAGTTTTTTTTTTACATAACAGAAGCATTTCTATGAAAGTATATTAAAATGAAAAAAGAATATAGATTTCTATGAGTCGTTCTGTTTATTATAATTGTTTTTTTTTTTTAAATTACAGTTACTGAATTATAAGTGGTTGGTTAGGGCGATTTGAGAAAGGAAGGGGGTACAGCCGTGGCCACCGAGAGACAGCAGGCTTTCTCGCGTACGTAACGAAAACAGACGGAGTAGGAGTGGTGAAATCTATGAGAGGGAAAGTGGGAGGTGGTTTCGTTCACCGACCGCTCGTATGGCTGATATTAATAATGAGTGTTGTTTTTTTGTTTGTTTGTTTTTGTTTTTTGAAAGGGAGGTGTTTTTTGAAACTGCGACAGACTTTACGAAGTCTTCCCGTTGAATGTTTTTAGCCGTGAAGAAAACAAAAAAACTATTTGATGAAATTAAATGAAATTGTTTATATTAAAAGACTAAAACAAACATTGCTAAAACTCTCAGTATTATAAGGTCAGGATCAAGGACAATGAAGCAGTCCTGGGAAAAGAGTGGCGCCCTCCCCTACATCTTGGGTTAGCCGATAATGTAAAGAGATCCTCTACTGTAATCGGGCAATTTAGCCTTTTATAAAGTCTGAAATTAGCGACCACCTCACCTAAAATAAGCGAACGCCATTTTTGTTTGACGAATTTGACAATATAACTAAATAAATATTTGAAATAAAAAAAAATAATTTCTCAGATGTTAACCATACAATATCATTGCCCTTGTCTTATTTTTACGTCTCTATTTGGTACTTTGTTACATGGGGACCCGGGCTAACTTTGACCCTGACCCTAACTTTAACCCTAACCCCCAATGACCCTGAACTTTATAGGTAACCCTACCCCCCTCCCTAACCCTAACGACGGGGTCAAAGTTAGCGCGGGTCCCAATCTAACGAAGCACCATCTATTTGTTAGTAAGTTACGCTTGTTTTATTATGAGCACCCCCCCGGATAAGAGTGAAATATTTTTAGAAAAATTAATAATTTGCCTTCCAATAACGCGTGTACGATGGACACTCTACTAAAAAGGGTTGATATACCGTAAAAACTGGTAGGCTTCCGATAGTAAACGAAATTATACTTGTTACTTTTTTTTTCGATTAGATTTTCTTTTTTATTTTGCTTTGAATCACGACTTTCCTCACTTTCGTTTTTGTTAAATATTTTTTTTTTTACTTTTTGCGATTTATTTATTTGTTTTTATTGCGTTTTCACTTTTCAATTACGTTTATTCTCTCTCTCTCTCTTTCTTTATCTTCTCCCTCTATCTCTCTCTTACGAACACAAACTTTCTCTTTCTTTCGTACGCGCTCTCTGTGTTTCACTGAAAAAAAAAGGAATTCCACAGTGTTTTCTACATCAATTTGTATAATTTACTGTTAATAAAATTATCCGGTGGCTAGAAATATGCACATATCTTACTCACCAAAATTTTGCGTGACGGGATGGAAGTATATATATTTATTATATTACTCGGTTGTCGGGGTAAAAGCTGTCTCTTCAGCAATCACTATCGGTCGCGACTCCCCTCCCCCGTTGTCAGGGGCAAAAGTAAATACTAAATCTTATTAAATGAGAGTGTCAGATCGTGACACAAAATAAGAAACTTAACTTCTCAGATGTTAACTATACAATATCATTGTCATTGTCTTATTTTTTACGTCTCTATTTGGTAGTTTGTTACATTGGGACCTGGGCTAACTTTGGCCCTGACCCTAATTTTAACCCTAACCCCCAATGACCCTGAACTTTATAGCTAACCCTAACCCCTCACTGACCCTAACCCTAACGACGGGGTCAAAGTTAGCGCGGGTCCTAATGTAACAAATCACCTTCTATTTGTTAGTAAGAGACTTTTTGCGATTTATTTATTTGTTTTTATTGCGTTTTCACTCTTTCTCTATCCCCCCCCTCCATCTCTTACGAACACACACTCTCTCTTTCTTTCGACCACGCTCTCGGTGTTTCACTGAGAAAACAAAACAAAACAAAACAAACATTGCTTATTGTCCGTTCAAAACATTTAAAAAATAAATACTGGTTCCTTACCATCCAAAAATAATAAATAAATGTTTTAACACTTTAAGAAGTGGTGCAAATAAAAAATAAATATTTAGTTCAAACTATCATTGAAAAAAAAAACATTGCTTAACGTCCGTTCAAAAACAACAACAACAAAAAATAATAGACATGCCCTAAAAACGTCAAAATAAAAAACAAAAAATAGTTTTAAGTTTTAAGCAACACAAAAAAGTACTTTTTGACCGGGTGATTAAAAAAAATGTATTATTTCTTCCCCTTCCGCTCGAAATGTAGAAGAAAAAATATTAGCGGCTGGTTGGGATCGAACTATAAACCAGTCGGGCCAAAGACAAAAATACTACGTCGCTTACCGTTGCGCTAAAGGGAAAAAATTAAAATACGATGCAGAAATTAGGCTAATTAAATGTTATTAATAATCTAGGTGCGGCACGCATGCGCAGAGCGTTTGCCGGAAGCGTGACACACGTACGTACACCTTAGCGTATTAATATATAGATTGTTGTTGTTTTGTTTGTTTGTTTTTGTTTTTTAAAAGGGTTTGAAACTGCGACAGACTTTACGAAGTGCTCCCGTTGAATGTTTTTAGTCGTCAAGAAAACAAAAAAACTATTTGATGAAATTAAATGAAATTGTTTATATTAAAAGCGATATAAAAATTTCCAGAATGAAAAATTGCATGCGTTCGTTAATCGTAAGAGATTAACGGAATCAGAATAACAGATTTAAGACGATGCTATTTACGCATGCGCAACCGGATGTTGAAAACCGGAAAGCTGAAAGCTGATTGCAAACATACAAGACCCATAGACTTTTAGTAGTATATAGATAGAGCAAAAAGGTACCTAAAATAACTATAAAAGTTGATGTCAACAGTAGTAGTAGTATATTTGTGAATGTAAAGCTAGATGTTATAAGTTACATATTACTGGTCGATTGTAGTGAGGACATATCGGTGATATATATAGGCAATAACGTCTAATATTTTTTTAGTAAAACTGCCGTAACTTGCAGGAGTAGTTGGAAAGTGTACACGCTATGAATCGACACTTACTAATAGATATAATCATGAGGTCTCGAATATTAAAATAATATTTATTTACAACTGGCTGGTAGAATTTCAAATTTTGTAATTGCGTAACCATTCATAAACGGCACATTAAATTTTCCATATAAGTTCACAAAAAAACAAGTCTTCTCCAATTATCTTCCTCAAAGCATAACGCTTCATTCACCTAAGTTTGCAATCCTCGATTTACGTATCTCTTTTATTTTGTTCCATGCAATGGAAACCTACGTTTGATAATGAAATACAAATATAATTCTATTGATATTCTCGCCATGTAAGATGTCGAGTTAAATATTCAAGATATGCTTTTGTGTTATTTCAATTGACAAATAGATTCCCAGCAGATGTTCGAGCGCGTGAATGTTCATCAGACATCAGATGCGATACAGTATGTCTAGACATACTAGTGTTGGTTCTCGCATTTACTTCACGCGAAACTACAGCTCGAGTCTTGAGACAATCTAATTGACAAGTTGACATATTCGATAGTAAGCTTCTATAGAGGTTTTGCTGAATCTACCTATTAATTTAATCGCATTCTAAATGTCATATCTCTCATAGTTGACTAAATGTGTATGCACCCACTCTATGATGTTTTTGAAATATTTAAAATAATCCGCTATTTTGTGGTATAATCTCTAAATTTGTTTTCGTACTGCTAGTTGTGTAAGAGACGATTTGGATAGAGCAAGTTATGATGTGAGAAAATGCTTAAGAATACATTAGAAATGATTACATCGTACACAAATAATTTTCTATTAAAAGTCAAATAAAAAATGTTCAAACAAAATCTCATTTCTGACACTTCCTTTTCTGAGAAAATACATAGTTTTCTTATTTACTGCTTTATTTTAAACATAATTGATTAATATTTAGATCTGAAAGAGTTATGCTTTTCAACTGTTAGTTATAACCTTGGTGTAATCGCGTGTAACTGTCTATCTGTGTCTTTCTGATCATCTTGACCTACGATTAGCTATGGGTAAGCGTATTAGATAGTACATGTGATTATGTCGGTTTTATAACGTGGTCTTTTATATCAAATGTTGAAAGGCATAACAACCTATGTTATCATGGGCATCTACGATCGGTAAAATTCTGCGAAATTGTAGGTATTATTATTATGTCCTACCTAAGAAGAATGAAAAAAAAAACGAGACTACATTGACATTCACCTTATCTTAAACGGTGAGCTAAACGGATCAAAAATAAATAACAATATGAAAATAAGATGTAACACAACCAAACACCTGCGAGATAGAATGAATAAAACATACCCCACTCAAAAATGATCTGAGAAACCATAACATAAGCACCAGCTCAGAATAAAGTATCACAGAAATGTACACCCAACTTTAATAACACATCTGACATATACACCCAACTAAAGTGAAAATCAGAGCTAATTTCCAAACACAGAAAAAGAAGAAAAATACGATACACATACTATATACCTGGATACACACACACAAAAACGAATGCTCATCACAAAGCTAAATAAGAAACTGACTTAAAATAACAGGTAAAGAGCAGAAACACCGATGAAGTGAAATGTAATATATATATATGTATATATATATATAATTATATATATATATAATTATATATGTATATATATATAATTATATATATACATAATTATATATATATAAGTATATATATATATATATATATATATATGTATATATATATATATATATATATATTATAACACAAATACGTAACATAAGATGCGTATAAACAAACATAAACATAAAGTAAATGTCGACCAAGATATTACACCAAGCGAAATGAAACTAATAAGGTTGTACTATTTTTTGAAACAATATAATTTACAATTCAGAACGCCTCGGGTGTTGAATGATATACGCAAAACCACAGCGAAGAGACGGAGAAAAGTAAAAAAAATACTAATTAAAGAAATAACAAATAAAAAATATTATTTCAGAGAATCCGCCATTTATTCATAAACACGTAATCGTGAGGACATAGCAAAAAAAAAAGCATATAATACGCAGAGGCGTCTCTGGCTACTGCATCATCAATCTACTACCTATTCGTTTGACGAGTTAAACACGAATAGGACATGCTGGAAACAAAAACACATGTATAGTCACGAATTAAGCTGCAGGTTTAATAGACAGAAATATATAAAAATAACATTACATGATACTAATGCATTTGAAACTACCAAACATCGTATTATCTGACACCCCTCTTATTATCGATGTAGGTTGGTACCAACAAGAAAAGAGTTGCACCAGTTTAGGTTGGTACCAACAACATGTCCGCGAAGCTTCAGCGCAGCTGGAGAGAGAAACCAGTTTAATTTTTAAAGTTCGCAAGAGTACTCGTATATTTGGATCAAAAGAGGTGGGTTATCGGAATCTGGATTCCATGGAAACAAATGATAACTGGATATTGCGATAACGCAATATTATTTGCAATGGTTATCGCTGGAAATTTTAGAAGAATTCTTGTTATTCAGACACAAGAAACCACGACTTCTTATTACCAGTGGACAATCAATTATAATGACTTTTGTGAGCATTCTAGTGAGTACATAATAATAATAATAATAATAATAATAATAATAATAATAATAATAATAATAATAATAATAATAATAATAATAATAATAATAATAGCTACATGCAATTAACCTGTCTACTAACCCTGTGGAAAATTATAACGCCACACATGTGCGAACAGATCTAGCACTCGTTTGATAAGCGTTGACTGATCCCTGGAGAACATTACTATCGCCAGAAAACAAGAAGAGGGGTATATGACCTGCTACATATTGATCCTTAAGGTGGTAAACCCAACAAAAGCAAACATAGTTATAACATGAATCGTCTATAAGAAAGCCTACGACAGAATCAATCAAGCACGGCTAATTAGAAGATGTAAAAAATAACAGAGAAATAATTAAATGAAGACTGGAACTTATAGCTAGGTGAGAACACACGTCAGGGATAAGAATACATAGAGGCATTTTGAAGGGGCATTCCCTATCTTTACTACTGTTTATCATAGCCATGATACCATGCCACAATTCACTCAATAATGTGCAATGCCAGATAAATGTAAATAGACACCAAAGTAAAAATAAACAACCACTATTTGTCTGAAAACAAAAATTAACTACAAAACCTGATGAATACAACCAGAATCTACAATCGGGGCATTGAAATTAGATTCGGAATATAAAGTTGTACACAACTAGAAATGAAAAGAAAACAACTCCAGACAGTGGAGTTCATGAACTGAATCAGATGAGGTCACTGGCCGAACATACTTATACATATCTCGGAGGTTTAAGAGCAGATACACTCAGATCAACAAAACTGAAAGAGAACTGGAGAAGAATACTTTAGACGACAATAAAAATTAAACCATGTATTAGAAACGTCATTAAAATAATAAATACCAACAATTATTCCTGGTAAGATACTCTGAGCCCTTTATATGTTGGGCAAATGAAGAACCCAGGCACCTGAACTAAAAGACTATGAGCATACACAATGCACTGCAGCGGGAAGATGGTATTTATCGCAGTACAACACAACAAAAAGAGCAGTGGAAATTAAATTAAGAAGAGGAAAAATTAAAATTGGAAGATAGGCCGTTACATGGACGATGTATACGACTGACTAAAAAAGAGACCCACGAAAACCCATCGACATAATTACAAAAATAACATTTAAACAGATACGTATTTTTATTGAAGCCAAATATAAGCGAACTGTTCAAAAGCTTGAATAGACAAACCAAGGAAAACGATAAGTGTAACCTCTGTTGCCAAAGAGACGATAAAGTAAATAATACAGTAAATGAATGCAGAACACTATCTTAAAGAACTATAAAAACAGACAAACGTCTAAATTCTGAATTTGCATCCCATCCACGTAATAGTTAAGAAAATAGAAACTATTACAACATCGGAGATGTACCTGTCTCAGCAGTCTACAGATAATCAAGGATGCAAAAAAATGATCCAAATACATAGAACTTGCCGGAGAAATGAAATAATTTTGAATATGAAGAAAATCACTATGATACCAATAATTGTAGAAGTACTAGAAACAGTCCCGAAAAACTTAGATAAATTAAGTAGGAATCGAAATGAAAGAGAAAAGTGAGAGTATGCAATTAAGGATAATGATAGAAACCACCGAAACCTTTAAAAAATCATCGAGTGCTGAAAACAACCCACAGAACCAACGAACACTAACAAATAACATGTACGTTTGAATAGAAATTAAACTAGAATATAAAAATAACATCACACGAGAAAACAGTAATTGCTTGAAATCACTTAAATTACCTCTACTAAAATACACACTAACACACACATATGGTGTCAGCAGTATTGGCTGGTGCCATGCAAACTCATCGGGGCATGTAAAGGAGAATAAAAACAAGGAGGGAGAGCACCAACCAAATCTCACTGCGAAAAGGGTGCGAAATATACTGAATCAATTTGAAAACATCTGTTTCGATGACCTGAAATGATTTGCAATGGTTATTGAAAGAGATTTTCTGTCACTCTAATCCATGGGATACCTCTTGTTATTTTCAGTAAGCAATCACACAAAATGACTTGTGTGTAAACTCCTTATGAGTAAATAGTAAAAAATAAACACCAGGGAAGGTAAAGAAAATAGAATACCTTAACAGAACTAATATTATATAGAAAATAATTAACGGATAAGATACTCTGGATCCTTCGTAAGTTGCACAAAGGAAAAACTAAAAAAAAAACGGAATCAAAGAATAAGATATATAATGTATATGCACACGTGATGGCAAACAGGGATGATAGTGACCAACTTGATATTAAACGGACAGAAAGTAGTGCAAGTTGCGTAAACGATACACTAAAAGAACGACACACATGCAAGACACAGAGGCAGAGATGGTAATTACCGTATTTAAAGCTAACGTGAATATCAAAACGCTGAATAGTAAGGAGAATGAAAACATAAAATTAAAAATTACGATATGAACTATTTATAAATACGACCAAATAAATTAGCTAGTTAGTCTACATGATTAACGATTAGATAAACGGTGACGGTAGTGAAAGGGGTACTTAACAGCGGACCCGAAACAAACTACCTTAATGGCAAGGTTGATATTACCCATTAAAACAGTAAATGTTTACTCTCTGGACAAAGAAACGAAATGGTGAACACCATCATACTGTAAGTCAATCTATAAAGCTGACCCCAAAAAGAAATATAAAATAGATATTACTCTGTTTAGGAAGTGGTCCACCGGAGACTGTGCAAACAACCGTACTTTGAACTGGTACAAGTACGAATCTAGATTGTGGATGTAACACACAACCAAATGACATTGACTAGCCACATAAACGTTTAAATAAAATAAGACTGCGTGAACTTACCAAGGAACATATGTGGAGTGTACTAAGATTCACCTAAACAATGTGATACGCTGGTATGAAAAAAATGATATGTTCTGGTCTACGGTTCTCCTAAATAACGTGATAGCATCAATATTATTTGGTACCACACAAAATGAGGGCAATAAGTTTGATGGGATAAAAACCAGAGGGGAGGAGTCGTACAAAGCATAACTTTACTGGAAAGGCACGAAGATATTCTTTTTTATCATTAACATTTCATAAAAGATAACAGTCATTATCAACGGCGACTCAATAGGTAAACGCCTGTTGGAATGGTGCTAAAATGAAGCAACAAATACAGAAATCGGCCGTTACTTTTTTCTGACTCAGTCCCTGAAGAACACCAACGTGTTTTGCCAGTGAACGATTTTGTGTGATAAGCTTTTGTGAGTGAGACAGATTTATATGTTTCATCTGTCTGCAAATTTTCTGTTTCATGTAAATTGAACAGAATTTATTTAAGATATGAAATAAAAAATAAATTTGTTTCAGGAATAAGTTGAATATATTTTTCTCAGAATTTTTTAGATAAAAATTTAAAATGTATGTCATTTTTATTATTCGAAGTACTATTTTATTTTTAGATAATATTTTCATGATGTCACGTCCGACCATTTCCAGTTGCGTTATGTCGAACTCGGGAATCTGATTTTAAAACATTATATATATACATATATATATACATATATATATATTTATACATATATATACACATATATATATATACATATATATATATATATATATATATATATATATACATACATGTATATATATATATATATATATATATATATATATATATATATATATATATATATATATATATATCAGTTCTAAGTTACAATCTTCTGTTCATTGAATGTAATCTTAAGTACGGGTAATATATAGAATGCAATTACGAATTACTAAAGCTGGCTATCCGGTCATGGCCGTGGGGACGATAGTAAGCTATCCCCGTGGGTTACATAATAGTTCTGTTGGAAATTCAATACGGATTCCGTAGTCCAACATACAGATTCCGAGTTTTACAAGACGTACTTGAAGAATGTGGGAGGTTACATCGGCCGAAACGTTCGTGGGAACAATCAGAAAAATTAAAATAATACTGAATATTTTGACGAAAACGGCACTGAGTTTGAAGATAACCGTAAAAAGTGTTTCACTGCTAACATCAGTGAGTTTCGGCTTGATTTACCAGGTAAACCTTATATTCAATTACAGAAATATATTCATTAAGCTTCGAATTGGATACACAATTTAAGGAAGTTAAACAACACGCGGCATATGAAAACTATGTATCGGCGATGATTATGGTATTAGCCATGAACACGACACGAAGAAGATAGTAAAAAAATAATATCAAAAACATGATCGTGTTGTATGAAATATATAATTACATTTTCGAAACAGAATATCAGCCATAAATGTTCATATAAGTCAATAGAGGTTAACCATCCTTAACTGGACTATTGCTCACATTAAGCGAATGGATACCAAAAGGTAGTAACTTCATCGCCTGCCATGATATGCATCATTCTAGAACCGGGGTTGATCGCATGTATTTACACAGATTAGCCGTAAGCAGACAATTAATTCAACTCTGACAACCTAACAAAACGTCAAAATAAGCATTCATGGGTACCTCGTGATCGCATAAGACTGGAAGGGTCGTACTAAATAATAACAAAAGTTAACTTTTATCGGACAAATGATAGTAATTAAGTTCAATTTACCTACTATAGGATCACATAGAACGAAGAAGCCAATAATATTGACAACATGCACAAGCAATGGCAGTATAAACGTATTATGTGCAGTACCGTCCTTGCACAAAAAAATATGAGCACAGCTTTTAAACGTAGTAGAGGATAATACATTGATATACATTCTTGCTTGATGACCAGTTATTAGCCCAAACTGAATATAATAAATATACAGAAACAGTAAATAATTGTGTACGAAGTTGGGTTATAAAAGTATCGACCCAATATAAAACAAAGCATGATATGGTTAGTTAATGTCTGAAATTGGTTGATCTGAATTTTATCAGAAGACGCATACCAGGAATTTGTATAAACCACAAACAGACCCAGTAACAAAGATCGCAGCTCCATCCATTTTATGAGACTTGACGACACACAAAAACGGAGCAATTAAAGATAATATGACAATGCTTGGATCTCCACTTTGTCTGAACTACAATGAATGGCTGCCTTGGTAATCGTTGAGGACTAATCTTCTGTTGCATACCCCTCTACTTGGGGCCTCGATATTTCTCGTCTTCTATACTTGTCCCGAAACGGGCCGAGGAAGTTCTCCTCTAAACACTCGTCACTTTTAACATCATAAATCATACAATTTGCATACCTTTAAATGTTTCCCTCACCGCGTAGAGGGTGCGTGTCGTCCAGTGGTTGAACTCTTTCTTCTCTTCTGTACTGTCGTGAACATCGCCGCTACAGCAACAACTTCATGACCGACTCCGAAGACAAATAATCCTTTTAACTTTCAATTCTTTTTAGTTATCTATCGGCTTGGAGATAATCACCAACGTCGAGAGAGAGAGAGAGAGAGAGAGAGAGAGAGAGAGAGAGAGCAAATTACTAATGTATCGTAGTTACTTATTAATTAAGTCTTAACCATTCGTGGAGGGGGGGAAAGATTTTTCGCCTGTGTTTTCTTAGGGAAATATTTCCCTTATGTATGTAGCAGCTACATGGTTAAAATCACGTCTGATAGGTTCGCCTCCAAAACCCAGACTGCTAAAACTCGCTTCTCACGAAGAACGAGTGACGTCACGGATACCTCTGTTCCAAACACAAAAGCCCGTGACGTCACAGAGCGTCTCGCAATAGCACATTGACCCTTGATCTTAGGTTTCGTCACGCGGTGACCCTGTCACGTCTGTTAGCTCCAACTGTGAGAACAGCCCTTATTCTGCATTCAACTGCACGGGTCCACCCGTGCTAATTCGCGCAAGTCAAACCAACGATTTCCAACAGTGATGTCCATTCCCATAGGGCCATTATCCAACACTTCACTCCAGAATTGAAACGGAAGATTTGCATCAAAACTTTTTTCTTAAGTCATCTGGAATTACGATTGGATCGTTCTACCGATCCGGGACGCAATTCTTTACCTGTATAAGCATCAAATACGCTTGAAGATCTAGTACTGTTCCCACATCTGCTAAGGTGCGGCTCAGTATGAACTTTCCTGCCTTGACAATGTACACATCCGACTTTGAAATCTCTTCTCTGAGATAAGAAGTTGCTTATCTTTCTCTACTCTATCGTTATTTTAGCTACAATCTATGTTTCCGATGTGTAAAACTCCCACAGCGAAAACTCGTCTAGCTATAACAACTGTAAGTTATTTTCCTCTTTTCCTCTTCGTCCTTTAATTAAACGGAACTTCTGTGAGCAGATATTATTTTCAAGAACTACCCATCAATGGGGCATATCACCACTTCCCAGCCGACTACAAGATGGTCGTTTTCAAGTCCAATGGTAACAGATTCTACTTGAACCGTCCTGTTTCATACTGAAACTATTTTCTAGTTTCAACAGTCGTTAAATATTATTACATTGTTGTTTCGCCGTCTACATTAAACATCTATTAGACTTATCCAAGAGTTGACTTGGCGCCTAAATATTGGAGTGACACATTAGAACACGAAATGGTTTGTGGGTAAAGATAAGACAATATTAAATTAAAAAAGTACAAGCTATATTGATACAACATAATACAATTTTATTGGCAACGTGTTAAGACAGTGAAATATAAAGAGTCCGTGAAGAATGAGAGTGCAGTGTCCAAGAAACGTTCCTTGGTTAAGGAGTTGTTATTCGTGTAAGAATTATATGAGTAGAGATAATCACATTTGCTAGCGCCGTATACGTTTACATGTGTGTAGATGACATAGCCATGGATATATGGGTTTATATTTGCGTGTATTTCAGTAAAATAGAGAGTGTGAAATGACTTATTGCGAGATTGTTCGGTTAACTGTGTGTACATTATGACGCTGTGCTTAGTAGTCCGTGAAAG
>OY744519.1:36777800-36785300 GCA_963556195.1 Sepiola atlantica | reverse complement strand
TGGTTCCATTCATCAACGATTCTCGAAGTTCAGATTCAGTAAAATCTTCCGTCAATGGTGGTTCAAAAATGCCGCATAATTTTAAATCTATTAATTGTGTCCAATGTGTGGCATTAAAATTAATAGGTGGTATTCTTTTTAATCTTTTTCTTGTTGACTCCTCACTCCTGAAAGAACAAATTAATTAATTGAATTATTAAAAAATTCCAATCTGTACTGCTTTAATAATTATGGTGAAATTAGATATAATCTTTAAAAATCATTCTATAAATTGGAATCAATAATTGAGTCAGAAATATATGAATAAATATTACTTACCTAATGGCCAAAATTCTTTTTAAAGCTTCTTCTCTTACTTCAATCTCCTCAGATTTAACCATGGAATATAGAAAGTTTTCAGGCAGTAAACAAAATGTATTACCTTGTATATTTCTAAATGTGATATCTTGGATTTCCTGAGGCTGCTCCTTAATCCTCTGGATCATATTAAAAATGTGCACTTGCTGATTGTGGAATTTACTATTTCTTTTAATTTCAAATCAAGAAGTGGCATACACATTTACAATAAAATTTACTACATAGTGTAGTTTTGTTGTGTGCCTTTGTGGGTATGCACCACGAGTCCATAAACACATGAGCCTGATGGCCAAAGTTAACCATCTTGCTTGGTTTAAAGGACCAATTTTCCAGGAGGCATATCTAGAGTCAACCTTACCTCTAGAAATACCTACTGTGTATTCATAAAGGAGTCTTTGGTCAGAACTAAGATCATGTATTTCATCAATTTTAAAAATTGACTCTAGAGGATTGCTAATAGTGGAAAATGATATTTGGGGTAAATCATGGCAATCATTTGAGCATAATTTCCCCAGAGGGCCACTGAATGTTGTAGGGCCCTTTGCGCAACCATCTATGTTTTTAAAAAGGGCTCTGAAAGGTAGTTCATTATGATGCAAAGAGCAACCAATTGTGTGAAGATTTTTAAAAAGTTTTTTTTCTAAAATTGCAACCATTCCACCTTCGCAACCTGTGTTGGTATTAGTGTTGTCAACAAGTATAGCCTTGATACTGTTCTCACTGTGGAATTCATGCAAAACATCCACCACTTGATCTGCATGAACAGCACCTGTTGCACCACTATTAGGAAGAACTCTATGTGTCAGATATTTACTTTCACATGGTGTTTCTTTTGTAAAAGTTAAATGGTGTTCTGGTCCCTTAGTTTTTTTCATAATTCTCTGTCTATTTTCATCCACAATTTCCTTATACATCAATGTGTCCTTATCCATTCTCCCATCAACTCCAATACATATAATATTTTCCACACTTTCATCATGTTTTTGTTGGGCAGTTATTTTCACTTTAGTCTTTGCCCTAGTGACTTTAGATTTATCAATAATAATATCTTTCATATTAATATTGGGTATAAGAAGGCCCGCAGCTTTCAAATCTAAGAGAAAGGCATTGGCAAGGCTGGCTCCAAGATTAGAAGATATACCCCCCCTGACTAATTCGAGAGCATATCTTGGAAATTTGATAAGGCTATAAGGCCCTGTTTGAGTATTTGGCTGCAAATATTCTTCTGGTTCTTCATTTGGAGAAGATGAGTAGGAGGGGGAAGAAACATTATCCTGGACATTTGATGTTGAAGGTGATGAATGTAATTTTTTTCTTAACACATTTACTTGCTTTTTACTTTTTTTTAGAGCATTTCTATCTACTGGGCCAAGCTGAAAAGTGCCCTTGGGCCCTATTTTGCTTCTCTGATCCTTTAGGTATTCACGATCCTCAACTGGAACCTGAAAAGTCAAATTTTATTTATATTAAAAATACATCTAAATAGATTAATATAAAAATTAATTTGCATGAAAAATATAATGGAAAAATGGTTTATATATTTGAATAATAATAAAATATGGAAATTGGTCTTGATATAAGGCTGTCTCATAAAGACATTGGAAAAACAAAAAATAGAAAATAACTTACTTTCTGTTGAAGAGGGCAAGTGCAAATAATGTGTTGAATTTTGCAGTTTTCTTCATGGCATTTTACATGATAGTCGTCACAACTTAAAACTGGCAGTTTGCAAGAGCAGGATGAAATATCAAATAATGAATCCAGTTTTTCTATCAAAAATTTCTTTTGGGAAGCAGGGAGAGATTTTCTATTTATTTCTTTAGCTTTCTTGAAGCATAGTATACTAACTTTTTTTATAATAGTCATTTCATTTAATAAAGGTAAACGTGGATTAACAGCTTTCCAAATATCGATTACTTCCTTTGTTATTAATTTAGAAATAGCAAAATTTGAACGGTGGGGATAAGTATTTATTAAATAATAACTATATTGGATAATTTGTCGGTAAATTGGTGGCTCGGTTTTTTTTAATGGTAGAGGTGGACCTGAAAAGTTCATTTCATATTTACTGCGAGTTGAAATTGCAGATTTTCCAGCCATTTTTAATAAAATACCTGAAAAGAAAAATACTATGAGAAATTAAATTACACAAATATTTTTGGTGCTTATGCCCTTATGTTACCATGATATTTTTTTTCAACACGGTAACATTAGTGCATAAGCATCATATTGGTGCTTCTTGAGATAACAAACCGAGGTAACTACGCTAAATAAAATTCTAATTTTAGACAATGCATACGTGTTAGTGTGTTAATAAACAGTATTTCAAATTTTAGAGAAAACAAACAAGTAGTTTGTTTTTATTTAAGATTTTCAAATTTGATCATTTATAATTTGTTACGGTATAAAGTCTGCTAATTTTGAACGAGAATCTCGGTTTATGCCAGGAAGAGTTATTGCATTTTTTCGATGGATTAAAAAAAATCAGAAAAAATCAGAAAAAAACTCTCTCCTCGCGGTCGACGAAAATTCGAAAATCTTAAATAAAAAAACTACTTGTTTGTTTTCCCTAAAATTTGAAATACTGTTTATTAACACACTAACACGTATGTATTGTCTAAAATTAGAATTGTATTTAGCGTAATTACCTCGGTTTGTTATCTCAAGAAGCACCATCATATTTTTTTTAATTAAATTTGATAAAATTTGAAATATGCATTAATTAAAAAAAAATGTGTACTTACCTTACGTACGTAGTTACTTTCGAGATTAGCTTCTTAATCAATAAATACAAACTTTCAAAATATAAACAAATGAGAATAATTATTTCAGTTCACTCTACTTTAAGAACAATTCAATATATATTTGTGATAATTACATTTGTAAACACAAAATCAACACATGAATTCAAATTCGCTCGTTGAATTTTCAACCGGTGAATACCATAAAAAATATTCAATAAATAAAACGCCTATGTAAATAAATAATTATTTATATATAAAATTAAATATTATAGTGTTTTATTCCTTTTTAATCTGAATATGTACACTTAATTTCTTAAGAAAAGGAATAATAAACTTTCAAATATTTATTATTAAGTAATGTATTACTTTTTTTTGTTAAAACCCGGGTTTAATTTAAGGCGACACATCTGCCGGTGAGATCTAGGCCGTGAGAAAAAATCTCGATTTATTTGATCTTAAAGTTGCAATGCTCAAATAAATACAAAATTTTGAAGAAAAATATTTCTTGTGGTAACTTTTGACATTATTTGGCAACTTTCTTTGAGTGCGATAATTTACAGTTTCAAAATCGACCTCCCCTAATATATATATATATATATATATATTAACTAATAAACAAGTTTATGAATTTTAGAGCACATTTCATTGGCAGAATATGCATGTTATTCAGTTTAATTTAGTTTCATGCAATTAACACAAACGTTCGTGAAAAGTAAGAAACTTTTTATTTTTTATTACCGCGTTTATGAAGTAAACACAAATAACGCAGTCACAACGCACCTATTTTACTGCGGAAATACAAGCACTAAACATGGAAAATTATGGCGTAAAGAATTACTAGAAGAAACCGTTTGTAATATTTACAATTTCCATAGACGACAGGAGATTGAACCGCCATTACATTTTCAGTATACCTTCGGACTACCTTTATTTAGTTTTAGAATTCCACGAATGTATCATAGCTTGTATACTAATCTTCGTTGATATTGAACAGAATGAAATGGTTTATGAATTAGTCTAAAAGCGTTTTACAGGGATTAAACTAATGTCAATGTACCACATAAGATTTTAAGATTAAATAAAATATACATTTAATAAAATTGTCAAGTAATGCAAAACACTTTTTCTCTAAGCAAATTGTTTGAACATCAACTTATAGTGGGAACGGAAAACATGAGCCTAATAAGCAATAGAAGAGAATAACCCGTATAAACACGTCTATATCGACCACATAAGACTGACCCGCATACATCTGCTTAGAGGAACATAGCCTCAGTTCAACCATTACAATCAAGGAATAACAATGTAAAACATATATTAATAAAATGCAAAAAAATATGCACATATACACAATAAATACTACAATGTGTTTTTTTCTCAAATTACACGGTTTCTTTAGATAACTAATTTGTACAAGCATATTATTTTTTTAAATCCAGTATTAATAAAATAAAATCTAACTAGAAAAAAATACTAATAAGCCTGCATGGAGACGTTAATTATATTATAACTACACAAACGTTTTAATAATCTTAAAAAGAATAACCAAAATAATATATTTTTCAATCTAAAGGATCAAAAACGCATACCAAAATCTTAAAATGAAACAGAATTACTCAGACATTATGAATAGTCGCATTCCACACTCTAAACAATATATTATATTGAAACGAAAAATTGGTGATTTGAGAATACCTCCTAACTGTTGAAAAGTTGTTAGACACAAACGAAGAAACAACAAAACGTCGGATTGCTTGAAATTTTTACTCAGCACGTAGAGCTAAAAGTACCACGTGTGACTGCTTTTGAGCCGATGCAGTTGCGAACTAAGGTATATATATATATATATATATATATATATATATATATATATATATATATATATATATATATATAATTAATTAAGTTCAAATATTAACTAAATGAACAAAACCATTACTTTTAAAAAGTGCTCAATATATATTAGATCTTTTATATTAAAATAAACATAGTTTGAGTATCCGACAATCGTTTCAGAACCTTCTCGGTTCCTCTTCAGGGATTTCTGGTGAGTAGCGATTATACCCGCCAATACACAATCAAAAGAAATAAAGAAAAAGAAAAAACAAGCAGACAAATTACATTTCAAAATGTAATTTGAAATGTAATTTGTCTTCTTGTTTTCTGTCATTCGTATGATTGTGTATAGGCTGGTATATTCCTTGCTCAACAGAAATCCCTGAAGAAGAACCGAGAAGGTTCTGAAACGATTGTCGGATACTCAAACTATGTTTATAATATATATATATATATATATATATATATATATATATATATATATATATATATATATATATATATATATAACTATCCGCTGAGCTAGATGAAAAAACTGCCAGTAATAAGTGTGCAATTATTAATCTATCATTATTAACTATAGAATGCGTATTCTAAATAACAGAGTGAATAACGTAGACATTTTTTTTTAAGTTGTAAACTTTACTATGTATAGGGGTCGATCGACATTATAGCTTCCAAGGAAACACAGAAAAAGTATAGTTAATTCTATAATAATTGCTTATACCCGGTATTAGACGGGTTTCTTACTAGTTATGTATATATCAGTGACTAAACGCACCTTTTAATATTTAACTTGAATAAACATAAATACAGCCGGATTAGTAGCGTTTTAAATAAAGGCTATAACTGTTATTAGACTGATCATATCACATGTTTAACATATTAAACGGATCATAGATTACATTTATTATCCCCATAGGTATCTCAGGCGGTGTAAGATGCGCATTATATTGAAGAGTAATCGTTCTACACGGATTGCCCTAAGTCTTTGAGCAGCCTTAGGGAAGGTCTACAAAGCAGTTCTAATAGGATTATAAAAGGCGATCAAAGTTGTAGATTCTATGGCTAGGAAGATTCACTTGAATACGAACGAGGTTGGAAGTGACACAAGTGAGAATCTTTAACTGATGGACAGCAGATTCACTACTTAAATACCATTTGATTTGATTTATATACGAGCAATGCATCATCTAATTTTCGGTCAACAGTACTTGCTAAAGAAACCAAATATATGGAGATGAAAACACGTTCAAAGAATTGCACGATGTTAAAAGGGCCCCAGAGGCAGAAAATGACATTATTGGTCCAGAGATGTTTAAATACGATTAATATCGCGATAAAATCAAACATTTCAAAACGACGAGATGTCTACATCATACACTTACATTGAACGCCATTTTCAAATCGAGTTATCATAATGCAAATATAAAGTGGTATTTTACAGAATGCATAGAAGATAGATAGTACTGTTCTGATTAATCGACAAGTCTGATAAATAGGTCCTGCTGGTTCAAGTTGAAGTCAGTACCCTGATGTAGTGCCCAATGGCGTGTATACATACGATTATATCCATTGACATAGACTTCTAAATTCCATTGAACTAGTTATGCTATTTAGAAATTAGAATGTAAAACAGATGAACTTTGTTATAGAAATAAAGCAAGAGATCTAAGCATTTCTTTCACAACGTGTCGACAGATGTAACCTGCGACCTTCTTCTGGTGCCTTTTTTAACTCGTGATTTTTTTATGTCGAACTTAGCAGTTTGTAAGTGATTTCGAAAGGGGGACAAAAGGTCTAGCAGACATGAATTCTGCGAGTTTTTATCTCTGTGCAGTCCGAGATTAAGTCATCAGGAAAACTGTTACTGATAAGGAGTTGCTTTATCCTAAATAAATATCTGTTTGGAGAACAAATTATGAGGTATTGGTGCACCAAGGTATAAATTAAACCTTATTTTCTAGATTTTGGTGGAAAACAGAAATAATTCAAGTAGATACCCATAAACGTAGGTTTGCGATAAACGCTATACATACATAATGCTTGCCACTCTGAACGCGTTGCGGTTGACAATGAGGTGAAACAGAATGATATACTTGCACCAACTTTCTTCTCAATCTATTTTGCTGTAACTGTCAGTAGTTTTCAATAACTGTGGCAAACGTGTGATTCTTCGATTTCGCTGATAGAGTCGGCTATATAACTTACAACATTTTAAGACTTTGTTGAAGAAATCCGCGACTTTTGTTCGAGACTAGCTTTATGCAGATGATATGTAGCCTTTAGATCAGTCGCAGAATAATATGCAGGATACTTCTGCATGGGTGTGTAGAATAATGGGTCTCAAAATAAGCAACGGTTATGTTTACCCCGGATCCTAATCACATCTATCAGGAACCGGTAGCCGATATGTTCATGAATCTGGGTACTATTATTTCGAAGAACAGTTCGTTGGATGCTGAGATAAGTTGACGTATTGAACAGATTGGTGTGTCTTTTTGGTCAAGTAGAACATCGGTTATGGCTACCTCGTGAGATTAGTCTGGAAAGTAAGATATCT
>OY744519.1:36650300-36772800 GCA_963556195.1 Sepiola atlantica | reverse complement strand
CTAACCCCCTCCCGTCCACAACAACTCTTAAATGGCTATAGACACCCACCTCTAACACCCCCTCTACCTCTCTTTCTTTCTCTTCTCTTTCCCTTTCTTTTCCTTTCCCTCACCCCCCTCCTGCCCCAGCTCAGGGTTGAATGAAAATCAAAATTATAATTATTGTAAATTAAACTTTTCTAACGGCCAATCCTTTTAAAAAATTGGTCACACGACTATTATTCCTTCTTCTTTTTGCTTAACTCCATTCTTTCCTGGATTCCACCGACCGGATGGATCACAAAAAAAAACTGTCTGCCTGATGAGACCTCAGCTCTTGATAGCTGTAGATCGATAACATCGACATGCCAGTGTAGCAGACTTTGTACATGTTTGAATAAAAATCATTTATATATATATATATATATATATATATATATATATATATATATATATATATATATTAGTGATTTCCACTATGGCGCATTATGTTTGATGCGTTCGGGGTTAGTTTATAAGTTTATTGCAATGAAGAACACTCTTTGGAAATATATCGTTCTTAAAATGTCCAAATGTAAGAATTGGCAGATTTCTGTCTGCGTGATTATCATAAATCAATATTCGGCGGTTTAAGATATACTCCAAACACTTTCTTAACAAAATGTCTTAATTTCAACAGTAGTTAATAGAACCCTTACATAATGTTTATACCAATTCGCCATTACTGATAAAGACTAAAATCCACTCGAGGATTAGAGTTGCTTTGATTGCTATTTGGATTTGAAACTATATCATAATAAATGAAATCGATGGACGGAAATAGACAAATGGGATTACTGAAGATGCCAATTCGACAACTATTTTTTTGTCGCTTGAGTTGAAGGTAACTATGTTGTTGCTTGCAAAGAAGTATTACCGCGCAGTGTGTCTAACCAATAGTGGTAGTCGGTAAGAAGGTTTGTTCATGTAAACTCAGGTTGGTTTCAGAAGCGAAGGAAGAAAGGATATTTTCCAGCGTCAATAGAGAGTTGAGTTATTGCTTTCAATGTTTTACAAGGCGGAAATAAGAGAGTGTAGCTCAGTCGAGCATCTACCAGGGAAATAGCAATGGAGTAGAAAAAGACGATCTACGTTTCATGTGAGAAAGAGGCTGTATTCTGGCAAAGCAAGAAAGAATAGTTGATGCGGTACTTATGTATACAATTCAGAATGTTCATGTTATAGATGGACAAACTTACTTATATTACAAATCAACGATTTCTTAATACGTTTCTATGCGTTGCTCTCGCCCTCTACATGTGTATGTTTTTCTTTATATTCATCAGCTCTTATTTCAGTCAATGTCCACAACTATAGCTGCTCACTCTGTGTATGTTTATATAATAAAATTTAACGTAGACATTAGATTTGAATAGTTCATTAGAAACAATAGGAGATATCCTCACAACAGTTATACTATTAAGCTCATAGATGAACTTTAAAAGAAAGAGCGATAATGAGTAAGAAGGTTATATACTGGATGTAGTTTTAAGATTTTGAATTCAACTTGTTTTACGAACTTAAAAAAACTAATATAATTCAAACTCAATTTCTGACCACAAGCGTTACGCTATTTCTAGTATATATTTAAATAGGTCCATATATAGGTTTAATAAAGCTAGTATCTTAGTGATTATATTTTAATCGACGGGGGTATGGCGACACTCTTGAGATAGACAAGCGAACGTGTAAAATACATTAATGCACATTTTTGGTGGTGTATTATGTTTAACAGGTTGTCTTAAAAATTCTAATTTTGTGTAGTAAATGATGAAATTGTGTTTGTAGTATGACCAGTTTATAAGTCAGCGATACTGGGCATGGTTTAATCATTTAATTTATAATTTATGTGCATTTGATTTCAGTACTACAGCATGATATAGTGATCCTCTTTATAATAAAGTAAAACGATTGTTTCCATATTTCATTGACGACTATAGCTTAGTCTCCAAATCCTACACATGCTCATTTCTTTCAACAGCAATGTAGGCCAATCCTTCATGCGTGTTTCCGAAAAACATGCATTCGTGTTGGTCACTTTTGATGTTTCTATGAATCTGTTCATCCATCAAGGAAAGTCGGGATATAGTTCTATTCTTACGCTCACGCAAGTATCATTGTCACACAAGTTCACCAGGATGTCTTCTTCATAGGATAACTATTCCCTTGTTACATATTACCTATTTAATTTATTCTATCTTGTAATTGTATGTAAATAACTGTATATTTTTAACTTAAGTACACGTCGAGACATTCACTTAACATTCGTTTTTGATTAGTTATTCTAGAGTTTTTCACTTATACGATACGTGGAATATTAGCGGTTTAGCAGAATAGCCGGATATTTTGTTAACAGTGATTATCATTATTCCTACGTTTTAATGTGTATTTCCTTTTGCTGCATTTCATATACATATTTTCGGAACAAAAAATGATTCCCTGGCACACTGAGTACATTAAGCTACTTTTCTTCTCTCTTTTACATATAAAAAAACTTACAAATGCCTTAGTTAAAAGGAACCAATGTATATATGTCCTAAAGCATAGCTGTTTCATTCTCGGAACAGCAGAATTGCATTTTCAAATATAAAAAGGTCATTGTGGCCTATAACACATTTGCTCAGTAAACAGCTACTTGTTTCTTTAAATATGAACATCTGTATTATTATTTTTTTATATGATTATACTAAATAGTGAACGTAAAATATCAATAACAAACAACAGATATTTAAATCCAGTTATATTTATGTATATTTTACATTCCGAAAGTAATAATTCTAGAACTGATTTACACTTTCACTTTTAAAAGAGTAACGTTGCGAGTTTTATTTAAAGGTAATACATACTTTTAGACTATCGTTTTTACTCGTTTCATAGTTATTTTATAAATATATACGTGTGCAGTTTAAATCATAATGTGTGCGTATTTCGTATGTGTAGAGCGTTTGCTATACTTGTATGAGGTGCTCGGTGTGGCCGTGTTTCATTATCATGTATGCGAGAGAGTGTGCACTCATGAAATTAGTTTCACATGTATCAATGTGTGGGTGCCTCTCTCCATTATCATCATCATTCTCTACTGCATCGATACACGACCGATAGTCAATTAATCTAACTTACGCATATTACGTCGCTACAAGGGGGACAACAACAGAAACCACTTCTTTTGATATGACTAGGTGGTCAACTATTAATTTTATATTAGGTACCGTCTCTATACGTAATCATAACGTTTGGGCCATGCATAATAAACAGTGTATCCTTTCCGGTGCGAATGAATGAGAACTATCACCTGTCTGTCTAACTCCCAACCCTTTTTATAAACCCCATCCAATCGTTCGAACTACAAAGCACTGTAAATAGGTGAAAGATTATTTCTAACACCCAACCCGAAACACATCGGATTACTAAACCAGGTCTTCCCTACTCAAACTTACATATATAAAAATACAGTAGCCCCCTTTAATTTGACCCCATGCATGGACCTTAAACCCTTGTTATTCGCGGACTGAGATACCTATAACCCAATCTCTCCAAACCCATTTATCTGATTACCGACATGCACTACGCACACTGTTCTATATATGCGGTGGGGAATGAAGAGTCGATCCCAACGCACAGGTCAACCAGCATCCAAAATAAAAAAGATGGGATCACATTTCTACAACTCAAATGTCATAATCATTCACACCAGATTGATAAACGTAATTGCTGACTTACTCGGGTAACCACAGAATTACAATACGTTTGCCATTCATTTCTTGTTTGAATTTTAACGTATGATGATAAAAGGTTTCCTTCTTCATGCCAAGCCAACACTTGTGGCTGTACTCTGGAGGTATCATACGGCGAACATAGGATGTCCACTTTTAGTTTCATAAACATGTACATCTTATGCTCACTTTGATAGTCTCGAGAAAATAATCCTGCTTCAGAGTTTTCTAAAAATTCAACACCTGACCCAAACTAATTACTTGAAAAACAAATCATAACTCACGCACATAACATATCTTGAGCCACACAATAAAATACCTGCCCCTTTAATTATTAAATCGCCGACAATGCTTGACTGTCCACTAACCGTAATTAACTGGGTGTTTTAAAAATAAATATCCGAATAGATTTGTTTTCTTAATTTGGCAAAGCGCAGACAATAAAAAGAAGATTAATAATACACGGACTCTCTCTCTCTCTCTCTCTCTCTCTGGCTCTCTCTCTCTCACTCTCTCTCTCTCTCTCTTTACGTACAAATTATACAACAATATAACTTGAAAAGACAAAAAACAATAAATAATAAGAATGTATATCTAAGTGAAGAAACACAATTTAAAAATCTCGGATTCAACATAAATTCCTAAAACATAAAATGCGTAAAACACAAGTGCACTTTCCATGCCACCAAAAGCTTGCCAACATATAAAAGGATTTTTGATGAACTGAAATTGGCAAAAAGTAAAAAAGGTAGGCACGGATTGATAATGGGGTGTGGAGTTTGTCTGTGTAATTGAGCACCCATCCTTCCCGGGCGGTTTGCGCATAGTAAATAAGTTTGCTATTTCGCATTTCATTTTTTCTAAACGTCTGAAGAAGCTGTTTCTCTCAAGTGATCGCAGTTGAAACATGTATGCACATATGTTACTAATAATGTGTCTATAAATAACAATGTAGACTATACACTCCTTTTCTCTCTCTCTCTCTCTATATATATATATACATATGTTAATTAGTTCATATCATTGTATATATATATATATATATATATATATATATATATATATATATATATATATACAGGGTGGGCCAAAATAAGGGTCCTATCTTTAAATTTGAATAACTTGAATTTGAATAACTTCCACAAAATAAAAGTTAAACTCACCAAACTTTATGTGTGTGTAGACTGACCCTTCCGAAATTTTTTGAAATAAACAAAACAAATTTTAGCCGAAAAACACTTCTTAAAACTTACAAAAACTAAAGTATTGTTTTTTACACTGTTTTGAGTTTTTTAAGCAAAAATAATGTTTTCTAAATGAGGGTACGTTCCCTAGGGCTAATAATACGGCTCATGCTTGCTTCGGAAGGGGTCCTTTACTTATTCTAAAAAAAAATAATAAAAAAATCAATAAATAAAAAAGTTATGAATTTTTAAAAATAGGACCCTTATTTTTGCCCACCCTGTATATTAATATCAGCATTATGTATTAAAGTGATCTAATATATTGTGTATGGATTGTTAGTATTTACTTCAACAGTACCCACTACTTTAGTAGTAGTTGGCAGTAGTAGTAGTAGTAGTAGTAGTAGTAGTAGTAGCAGCCGTAGTTGTATATATTATATTTATTGAAATTAAGTTGCACAGAAGCGTCCATCTTATATTCGAGCACGTAATCATCAAGCTTAATTGCCGTGGTAGATTCCTGTGGAGATTATACATAGACGCAGCTGTGTAGTTCAATTGCCATATATATAGTTTCATGTAACTCTTTCTCTCTCACCTCCCCTATCTTCTTTCTCTCTCTCTCGCGCTATATATATATATATATATATATATATATATATATATATATATATATATATATATATATATATATATATATATATATAATACGATTGCATAAGGTATACTTTTAATTAAAACATTCATATTTTAACTCATTTCTGTTTCCTATACTCTACATTTTTAAAGGTTCATGATTATCATAAGATCTGTTTCTGGCTGCAATTTAAATCGTATTCTCAACAATATAAATGTTTAAATTGAAGATATTATACACCTGCCCAAGTAATTAGTTTTAGAGTTTCGATGGTTGACTTCCTACTATTTATTTAGACAAGATAGACATTTCACCTGGTGTATATATTTTGTTGACGAAAGTTGTTTCTCACTGCCACAGAAGTCGTTTCTTCGTACAACAGAAGTGAGATAAACCCTGTAGCTTTTTAAGATCTCATGTGTCAACTCCTCTTAAAATTAGTCTCAGCTTAATATGTTGATGAACAGAACCCAACTTTCAGTTTACTAATAGAAAAGTAAAACAAGTTAATGCTTCAATATGTTTGTTTTGATGTTATATATACTTACCTACTTCGTCACTGCATGAACCTTTCCTGATTTTATGAATCGGGTCGTGTTGATCGATTGGTAAAAGAGATTATACAGCCAGATTAACTTTACTTTTTTGCTTTCTGTTAATGCAATTTCGTATTAATTACCTCCTGTTCATGTTATGACTTGTCGGCCCTTTAAGGCCACTACACTTTAAAAATAAAAAATAGACAATTCTTAATAATTGTGAATTCATGTTTTTCAATCTTTTGATGAGATCAACGCATAAACATTATAATGAAGTGAATTTATCTACAATCCTCTTTCCTCGCCTTTACGAAATCAAAGGTTGTTTGAGCTACGACCTATAAAACAGCATTCACTTCAATAGCCTAAGCTTATATTTTACGATTTATTCACGCAATTTGCAAGCAGAGTTACTAAACTAAATATTTATTTATTTATTATTAATTTTCTTTTCTTCAGGATATGTTTGAATTACGATGTTTATACTCTTCCAAATTTTATTTTTTTAACCAACTAGAATTACGAGCACAAATTCTATTATGTTTTCGATATTCAATTATTTGTAACGCTGATATCTTTTTAAAGTATAAATATATTGATTTGGACTATTAAAATAATTCATGACGTCATTTATCATGTTTATACAGTCATGTATAATTTTTTGTATTTCTTATGTGTGGATCTATGTTTTGAAACATAACGTAAGTTATTAATCAATAACGTCACGCCAAAGCTGTAATTATTTTTTACGGTAATGGTTTAAAGTCTAATTGGAAAGAGAGTTCAAATAGCTAAGTTGGTAGCCACTCAGACTAATAATTTGTAGGTGTCCGTTTCGATTTCCGGTCATGCCATTCGCTTTATTTGTTGGGAATTTATAATATTCTATTAATGTAACAGTTTTAATTTTCGAAAAGTAGTTAAGATCTCTAACATTTCGAAGTGAGACAAATACTTCAATGTATTTATTACATTCAAAAAGATGTGACTGACGAAAAAATTGTTATTACGGAGTGACGAACAGAATCGCTATTTATATAAGATGTGCCTCGGTTCCTTTTACAGTATTTATTGCTATTAGTCTTTCAAAAAGTATATTTTATTTATCTTCATTTCTTCATTGCAGCGGGAAAGAATATTACCTTCTTTTTTGACTTATTCCTAATAAACCGGTATCGTCCGGGCCTTTGGGTCTGGATTTACGCCGGTCTATTGGGGGTTTCCGGTCCTGTGCAGTTCAAGGAGGTGTACCCTCCCAGGCTTTGCCTCCCCTCTTTGGGAGGAGTAAGTTTATTGCTTACTGTCTGAGGCGCCTCTACCGGGGAATCCCGACGGGGCTGCCCAGGAATTTTTTAAATGGCCAGAGTGCTCACATCTCGAGCGCTAGCTTATCTAATCCCACTCTCCCGACTTTGTTTCACTTCTTACCTTGTGGGAGGTAGATAAATAACTCCTATTACATCCTTCTGACTTACTGATATTTTGAAAAAATACTCATTCGTTTCTGTTTTTTACTTATACAGATTGAAAATACAGTACTTCAGTGGCACACAAAAACACGTCATACAACGGGGATACCTTCTTAAAGACACGTCGTCATATGTTTTCGACAGTCTGTATCAGTCGCATTTGTAACGTTATGCTATTCTTGATTCATATCTATATCACCGACTAAATAAATCGCTAGTTTAGCTATAATCCTCGACCAAACAAAAACATAAAAACGCAGCTTGATACATCATATCATGTATACTGTCATAAATAAGATTTCAATAAAAAAAAACAGACAAAAAATACATGCGTGAAGATATATTTCTCACACTTGATAATGTAGAAGTATTCCTTTGGAAAACTTAAAATAATGGCAATTATAACTGTTATTCCTAATTTAATTTTAGTATTTTGAACCCTATTGTTGTCTTTATCAATATATTTACTTTGATAAATAATTGAATATGACACCATTTTGAAAATTTCAACATTTCTACTTTGTTACACGCTCAATCCTGGTCTAAGCCGGCAAGTTGGTTTACGGTAAATTCCTCCTTTGAATATAAAAAAAAAATCGTTACATTTTCAAATGTAAACGTGCGTGCGTTCATCTAATTATAGTAAACGTTTATGATGAATAATTTCCTCAGACAAAAATGTTCATTTCGAAACGAAATACTTTACAGTCTGTAAAAAAACGGTAACATAATAAAAAACACCCACATGTATATATATATATATATATATATATATATATATATATATATATATATATATATATATATATATGGATCCGGATAAGTCTGAAAGTACTTGGTACAAACATAAAAATTATGGACGATTTATCGGCCGATTCCTCCCCGAAACAAATATTCTGAATCGGACTATTGAACGGATCTACCAAAAGAATATCATATAAGTTGTATGTTAGATTAAACAATACATACTTGCAAGATAAGGTGCTGCCTATATATATATATATATATATATATATATATATATATATATATATATATATATATATACATATATATATATATATGTATTTATATATAATTATATATATATAATTATATATATATATATTTATATACATATATATATATATAATTATATATGCGCACGTACGTACTTTAAATATATTTTTGCTTGTAAGTGGATCTGTGTGTGTCCATGTTTAGATGTGTGTGTATATTTATATATGTTTGTTTATATATATTTGTGTATCTATTAAATCTGTTTACATGTGTGTATTTTACTGATAGATGATATACTTATACCTAAATTTGTTTGTAACACCTGGAAAGTTAACAGGTTGAAAGGTAACTGTTGTGGTTGCAAGGTTGAACAATAATTAGTGAGGAATACAATGAAGACGCAAACAACAAGGAGAATGCAATAATAAGTGTATTAAAGAAAAGGTATAGTTACAGTATGTACAATTGAAGGTGTCAAGTCAGAGAGTCTTGGTGGGAGGACATGTACGCTCTTCGGCGTCACTTCCGGTGGCATTTAGGTAACACCCACTAAGGCCAACCTAGGCTTGCCATTTATAGTGTAACGTTATTCGTATATGCAAATGAGTGGTTGCCACCACAACACCCCCCTCCCAAGATTTGAAGTCACACAGATTTCAATATCTTTTTCTTTTGGCGTTTACCATCAATGGTTACTTAAATTTTCTTTTTCCACCTGATCTTCGGGGTTCAGGTGTATATTGAGGCGGTTCCAAATTAAAGGATTCGTATATGATTTCTATGGTTTCCTCCTCTTCGACTGTTGTCGTATAATCATCATCTTGGATATGACGTTTTTTTATCTGATTTAGGTGCCTTTTATGTATACTCTGTGGACCTTTAATCATATATGTACAATCACCAATGCGTTTATCCACTACTCCACATTCCCAGTAAGATGTGTTATTCTTGTAGCACTTAAAATATACTCGATCTCCCGAGTTATATTTCTTTCTTCTCGTGTGTGTAGTGTTTCTGATAATTGCCTGTCTTGGCAACAGTTTATCAAACGCTGATTTTACCTTTCTGGCAAACATTAGATCAGCTGGTGGTATGTTTGATGGTGTACTAGGATGTGGTGTGATCCTATAAACTTGCAAGAATTGTTGCAAAGCTTTTTCTGTTGGTGTTCCAATGGATTTCTTTAACGCTCGTTTTAGCGTGTCCACGAACCTTTCCGCAAGGCCGTTCGACCTTGGATGATACGGCGGAGTCGTGATGTGCTTCACTCGGAACGTGTCGCAAAATTCCTTAAACTCTACGGATGATAACTGCGTTCCGTTGTCAGTGACCAGTGTGTCTGGTACACCGAATCTTGCAAACAACTAGTGTAGGAACCCTATTCAGTTGTTCGTTGTTGGATTCCTGCAACGCATTACCTCCAGCCATTTTGTGTACCTATCCACTACAATTAAATAATAGTTTTCTCCTACTGGACCAGCGAAGTCCATGTGGATTCTCGACCATGGTTGGTCGGTTTTCGGCCAAGGTTTGTGTACTATAGGTGGGTATTTTGCTGCTAACTGGCATCCTTTACATTTATATATTGTTGCTGCTATGTCAGTGTCCATGTTACGCCAGTACACGTAGCTTCTCATTAACGACTTCATTCGATTTATCCCCGGATGTCCCGTGTGGAAATCTCTTAACATCCTATTCTGCAATGTTTTGGGTATTACCACTCTCTCACTGTACAGTAACACATCGTTACATATGGAGAAAACTTCCTGCACCTTTGTGTCCGTTATAATTTTCTCTTTTATGTCCTTTATGTATTCGTCTTTCTCGGCTTCCCTTTTAATGTCCGACAAAGTTACGGGTAGTTCCTTAATGATGTTTGCTACCATATTTTTTACTTCAACATTTGTCCGAATTGCTGCAATGACTGATTCTTCCAGATTGTGTTTCTGTGGTATCAGTCTTGACAGTCCATCCGCATGGCAAATCTTTTTTGATGCTAGATGTTGTAGCTGGAAATCGTAATTAAGTAAGATTGTACCCCAGCGCAGCAATCTATTTGCGGTGTATATCGGCAATCCTTTTTTGATCCATAGATCGTGACTCACGGTTTATGGTCGGTTTCAAATAAGAATTTTCTACCATATAAATATCGGTGAAATTTAGTCACGGAAAAGATTATGCTCAATGCTTCTTTTTCGATTTGTGAATATGCCCTCTCGGCTGGTATCAGCGTTCTCGAAGCGTGCGCTATTGGTTTTCTAGACCCATCCGGCATAATATGTTGAATGCATGCTCCTAAGCCGTAGGAACTAGCGTCACTAGCGACGACTATTTTTAATTTTGTGTCAAAGTGCGTTAAGAATAATTCGGATGTTAGTGCGCTCTTTATTTTGTCACAAGCGGTTTGAGATTCTTGCGTCCAGTTCCAAGGTGTATCCTTTTTAAGCAGATTATGTAAGGGGGCTCGCAAGTTATGCATTCGTTCAATAAAAGATTGATAATAATTTGCGAGTCCTAAGAAACTCTGCAAGGTTGTTACGTTATCAGGTGCTGGCATATTTTTGATTGCCGCAGATCTGTCTGGGTCTGGACGTCGTCCATGTTTGTTTATTATGTGTCCAATATACTTAATCTCGCTCATACAAAAGTCACATTTACTTCCTTTTACTTTAAAGCCGAATGCTTGTATTCGAGTAAATACTTGTTTCAAATGTTCCTTATGTTCTTGTAGGGATTTGCTCCTGAAAACAATGTCGTCCAGGTATGCACATGCGCACTCAATACCACTTAGCATGGTGTCAATCGCTTGCTGAAAAATAGCAGGCGCTACTTTGATGCCAAAGGGCAATCGGTTGTATTTGTATAATCCATTATGCGTATTGATGCATAGTATTTTTGAGCAATTTTCCTCGACCGGTATTTGCAAATATGCGTCGCTCAAGTCTATCTTAGAGAAGATATTACCACCATTTAACTTCGTGAATATTTCCTCTGGGGTTGGTAGAGGGTAATGGTGATCTTTTAATAGGGAGTTGACCCCGGTCGAAAAATCTGCGCACACTCTAACTTCGTCATTCTTTTTCTTTACGTATACGGCGGGGGCTGCCCACTCGCTGTGTTCTATTTTTGATAGAATTCCTGTCTGTTCCAATCTATCTAATTCTTTATTAACGTTTTCCAACCCAGCGAACGGAACGTTTCGCTTTTTTCTAAAAATTGGGCTGGCGTTTTCTTTAAGTTCAAACGAGGCCTTGAATTTATTACAGCGACATAAGTTAGTCGGGAATGCTTCAGTAAATAATTCTTTTAAATCGTCTTTTATATTTACTGTTGTTGGAGAAGAACATTCTATTTTTTTACAGAATGTATTGATTGGCTTATCCCATAGTCCAAATTTCTCAATTAAATCTATTCCAAACGGATTTTCACTATTTTTCAGTACGAATATTTTTAATTTCTTCGTAATCCCTTTTAATTTTATCGGAAGGACAACTTCTCCTTCAAATTTTATACCACCACCAGTTACCGTCCGGGCTGATTTACTCGTTTTCATCATGGTTGTTTTTTACCCAACTTTTTCCATGTATTCAGGTTTTTAATAGAAATATCGGAGCCGGAGTCGAGTTGTAACTTTATTGGTGTTTTAAATATTTCCACTTTTACGTATTTTCGCCGATCTTTGTCTAATTTTGTATTTAATTTTGTTTGCTGTACTCTCTTTCTGGTGTAATCTTTATATCTGCAGCAATCGCTTTTGTGTCCCACCTTCTTACAAATGTAGCATGTTTTCTTTTTATAAGGACAATCTGATTCCCAATGCTTTTCTGCACATCTCTTACAGTTATATCTAGGAAGAGGCTTGTTATATTCTGTCCTATATTTATGGTTATTAGGATTGTAATATCCGTTCCATTTCGATTGCTTTTCTTTGTAAAGTTCTTGGTTGGTGTGTATGGTTTTCTAACTCTTCTTGCATATGCCACTCCGAATTCTTCTATATTTTTTGAATCTTTTTTTAGTGTAATGGCCCTTTCACAGTCCTGTTCTAGTTTCTGGAGGGTTAAATCTTGCTCAGATTCCAGCTTAGACAACAGTCGTCTGCGTATTTCTGCATTTTTCGTGAGAACTAACCCTTGTGCGAAGATTAGACATTTAAAATCTTCTACCGTTAGTTCCGCAAGCTTAAAATTATCGCAGTTTTTATTGACAACTGATGCGTATGTCAAATAATCTTGGTTGTCCATCTTTCTTAGATTCATGCACAGCCATCTTTCATGAAAAAGAGATATATTTGGATTAAATAATTCTTTTAGTAATTTCACAGCTTCCATGAACTCTAATTCCGCAGTTTTTTTAGGTAATATGTAATCTATGAATTTGCTGTGTTCTGATGTACCCAATTTCCTGAGTAAGAGGCTCACTTTCTGGCTATTTGGCCAATTTTTGCAGTCCAGTTGAAAGACATCCTCGTATCTTGTATAGTATGCTTCAAAAGTCTTTCCTTCCTCCGGCACATAATTAAACGTGTCCATACTATTAAAGATAGTTGTATGGGAGAAATTAACACGACATTTTCTCGATTACTCTTTTGTAGTTCCAGTGTTTTAGCAAAACGTTCATTTTGTCTTTCCTCGCGGTCAGCTTGTGCCTGATTTTGTCTTTCCTCTCGGTCAGCTTGTGCCTGTAAAAATTGCATGAACATTTTTGATAAGTCTTCTATTTTTTTTTTTTTTCGAGTCACAATTGAAAAAAATGTATGCAGTACATTTAGTTATTTGGAGTTTTTTTTTCTAGTATTTTAGTAATTAAAATACTCTTAAATTGAGATTACCCTTTTTTTTTCTTTTTTTTTGTGACGTTTTACTGTATTATCCGTTATCCAGTGACAACTTTTTTTAAAAAAAATCCTTTCCTTGAGCTTTAATTTCTTGCTATTTCTTGCTATGTTATTTCCTTTTAGTACCGCCGCCAAACAAATTATTAATTAAAAGATTCCTTTAGTTGTTGTTTTGCTAACGGGGAGCAGTAATTAGAATCCACTGGTGAACTTTTTTTTTTCGTAGGTTACTTCCTTGCTTTTCGTAATACGAGTCTGACCTGTCGTTTAGCGACAGAACAAAATGCTTTTTGTTTGCAAGTTGGTCCTTTAGTAATACAAAACAGATTTGTCGTTTAGCGACAAAACAAAAATTCACTTTTACATTCGTTTGCAAGTCGGATTCCCAGAAAACAGCGTAAATTGTCGCGTTTGCCACGTTTGAGGTTTTTTTTTTCACTTAAGTTGAAACTTTTCTTTAGCGTAAAATCCGTTTGCTCGTCAACACTTTGCATTGTACTTTTTTTTTTAATAGTTCTTTGTCAAACTGTTATATTTGACGCTTCATATCTCGTCGCCAACTGTTGTGGTTGCAAGGTTGAACAATAATTAGTGAGGAATACAATGAAGACGCAAACAACAAGGAGAATGCAATAATAAGTGTATTAAAGAAAAGGTATAGTTACAGTATGTACAATTGAAGGTGTCGAGTCAGAGAGTCTTGGTGGGAGGACATGTACGCTCTTCAGCGTCACTTCCGGTGGCATTTAGGTAACACACACTAAGGCCAACCTAGGCTTGCCATTTATAGTGTAACGTTATTCGTATATGCAAATGAGTGGTTGCCACCACAACAGTAACCTAAGCTAAAGGGGTAATAAAAAAAGGAAAATGATAGGCAGGTCATAAAATGATGAAGAAAAGTCAACAAGTAAAATAGATAATCCGATACTAATTCATAAGAAATAGAAAATAACCAATCCCAAACAAAGATTTATTTGGGGGAGAAAAGTCTACAAATCCATCCCATTTCTCTGGAATCCTTGGTTTGATGACGTTGACTTTCTGCGAAGAGTGCAACCGTAACATGTATTCACATATGTAACCAATAATGTTTGTATAAAAAAATGTATACTTATAAACAGCTCTACTTGTTATTGAGCACGTTTTTTAAACACTTGAGTTTCAACGGATTAACATCTACAGAAACTAATACAATACATGTACAACATATATAATTATATATATATATAATCATATATATATATATATCAATATATATATATATATGTATGTATATATATATATATATATCAATATATATATATATATATATATATACATATATATATATTATAAATATAAACAGGTAAAATAGGCCTTCCTCGCCAGTTTATTTTAACAGTTACGTTTTAAATGATACATTTTGGGTTCAGTGCTCATAGATTTGGATGCCTTGAAAATGTTGCCAAATAATTGACAGTAGAGTAAATTGTCTGTTTCAAATAAAATGTGTCACAAGGTCAAAATTGTCACTTACCATTTATTGCGTATCAGGCAGGGTTAGTAAAGTAACTTTTACTTTTCAGTATATTCATCAATCGATAAATTTCTATAACTAATCTTTTAAGTTATAAAGATTTTACGTTATAAAAATATACTCTAAAACGTCTTATTTCCGTTACATGTATGTCACAACCAAACGAACACCCACCGATATCATTGTAGTCCCGATTTGATCGAAACAAAATATACTCATCCATTTACCCTGAATAATGCAGGTTAACAATACATAACTATGTAAGTACATCGCCAAAACAAAGAAAGTGTTCGTTAACTAATCATAAATATATGACAAGAATCACTATCTGTATCAATCTCTCCTGAAAACCAGCTCAGTCTAATAATACAAAAGTTGCACTTTTAAGCACATGAAATGCGTTTAAATTTACATTAGTGATGCTAAGAGATGCCTCGATTTTATGCATTAGATGGAGACACAGAAAAAAAGTATTGTCCAAAGGAAGAAAGAACGAATGGAAATAAAGCTGTAATAAGAAGAGTAACAAAGACTAAGAAAAATATTGAGTATTTTTTATATACCATTGTGACTGCTGGTTCTTATTATTAGACTGGTATAATAGTTAGGAGAGTTTGAGAAGTTTACAGTGTTATAAGTTAGCATGGAATATTATTTAGTTTGATCTATTTTTATTAGCGTGGTTACCGATTTAGTTCTATTTAAAACATAAGTGTGGCAGAGCGTAGGATGTGACATTATAGATAAGTCTAAAACACTTAACAATTATTGTACTCAGGTATGCAGGCATATTATTGTAATCGATTCATCAATATCAATAGATATTGACTGCTTAGTTTTGCAAATTAGATGAGTTGAAAGAAAATAATGGAGCAAGCAAAAATAAATGAACGTCTTATTGAGATAAAACGACACATCAGTAGTTTGACAGTCAAAAATCGTGTATAAGTACTCTAACTTGTAACCTTCTACATTTCGTCATTTTGTTATCATTTGTTTGTAACTTGATGTCCAAAGAATAACAACGAAAACAATACTAATTTACATTTCATCGATAATTTACATAATTTCTTTTGAAAAAATACACCATTTTCTGTTATGAAATTATTTTTTTTGAGTGGGAAAACTATTAATAAGAAATTAATGTATATCACAAATAAATAATATCATAAAAGGGGAAATGCCCCATGTCGATAATAGTTCAGTAATATTAGAACCAATAATAGTTTACTAATAAAATGTATTTTTTCGAAACCAATATGCAAGTATCAGAAAGTTTCATCGGATGTCCTGCTGGCTTGGCAGACCGAGAGCAGGCTCAAGTTGTTTTCCACAAACAAATAGTGGCGATAGATAGACTACGTGAAGCTAAGTTAATTCATTAACATACTTAATCTGTTGAAATTAATGGAAATGGTATGATTTTTTATAAATATATATGTGTAAGTAAATTACTAAAAGTTGATTGATATTTGATAATTGCTTGATTTTTTAAATATGTTATTTTAAAATAAAGTCGATATTACACGATTTTGGCCGTTATCTATTAGTTTGTATGTGCGCAAAATTCAGTTTAGACTTTGCTATTGGATATAAAGTTTGAGGCATGTTCATTTATTTATCTACCGCCCACAGCGGTAAGATGTGACACAAGGTCGGTAAAGTAGGATTTGATAAACCAGCGCTCGAGTAGGTGAGCACTCTGACCATTAAAAATTGCCTGGGAAGCCCCGCCGGCATTCCCCGGAGGGGCACCCTAGGCGAATTGCAATAAACTAACCCCTTCTCAAAGGGTGAGAAGGCAAAGCCTGGGAGTGTGGACCTTCTAGAATTGCACAGGACAAACCCATAGACCGGCGTAAATCAAGACCCGCAGGCCAAGACAATACCGTTCTATGGGGTGCAGTATCCGTCGAAACAGATACTACACTTTGATCCCGGCCAAAAGAAGTTAGGGCATGTTACTAAATTGATAAATAATGTAATTATCATGTTGCTGTTGAATTATTTTGACTTATGTCAACACATTTTACTCAACAAAAACAAAAACAAATTGGACGTTTGTTTCATTTATCTCACACAAAGTGTCTTCTATTATCAGAATCTGTATTGAAAATCATTTCGGTGATTGTGAGATTATGTTCTACAACTTTGTGCAGCACAATATTTCAACTATTTGGTGAAGGATCAATTAGCAACAGACCAGCACTAAGATGGTTCAGAAAGTTGAACTCGCACGATAAAAAGCTCAACGATCAATAAAGAATAGTTCAACCATCAAAATGCAATGACCGGTACTTTTAGCAACGGTGAAAGAAGATGGAGGCTTGACAATAACAATGTGAACTGAAGATACTAGTCTACAATCGGTCAAATAAAAAATCGAACAGTATGGAAATTGGCCGGATGCCTCTAACAAAACCGCTCTGATAGCAACAAAGCCGAATGTCTCTTCATAAATAAAGCTGAAATAGTTATGCACCAATCAAATAAGATTTCTATTATATCTGATGGTTCCATGATATTTTGGTATTTTCTTTTTAATAAAATGAGACCTTTTGTTTATATTCGTTATTACACGATTTTGAAGATATCATTTTTTTTATCTTTGAACAATAACATTAGTTATTACTTTCCGATTGATTATAAAAGTCTAGACACAAAACTTGTATAACTTTGATTTCCCCGAAATAGATGAAAATATCCCAGAGATATTAATCAATTGGTCATTATTATTAAACAAGATATCAATCAAATTATTCATCCGTTTACAACGTTAACTTTATACCATTTTGTTTATACATACGATTAAACCTTTTCATAACTGATCAACTTCGCCATATGCATCTAAGGAATATCGATGTGGATATTGACGAATTAACGTGCCGTGTTCGAGCGCTGGTTATTTAATGCCAACATTGTCGCTATAGATGAGTGCAGTGTCTACTTAATCTCTACTGTCTTTAACCTACATACCTGATTCTAGAAATAATAAAGCAGGTAGAGAATTGTCACGCATTCACATGATAAAATCACAGTGTTTTTACAAACAAAAGTAACTTTCATTCAATAGACACTTTTGAAAAGTCATGAGAAATAGCTAAGGATGTTGGCTAAAGAAAATATATTTCTTACCTAGATCTTTTAACGAAAAACACACCTTAAACTAAGACTTTTAGTAAAAAGATTCGGTGCTTGTATAATAAAAAGCTGAAAAAAGTTATTTTTGTCATTTAGTGTTGGAGAGGTAAATAAGAAGCAGGTAACTCTTCACAACAATATTTTTCTAACCCTAACCCTAACTATAACCCTAAACCCTAACCCTATACCCTAACCCTAACCCTTTTTGTGTCTAATCGACGTTATCCTTACACAGTAGCCACATGTGCAACGCCAATTAAAGCTATCAGTTTTGATTACTGGAAAATCTTGCTTAGAATTCGTGGTAAGAGTGTCCTGACCTTTATTTATCTCTCTAACACTGAAAGACAACAACAAATGTTCGGCTTTTTATTATACAAGCACCAAAAATTCAAATCTGGCGTGCACACTTATTTTTGAATTTTTCTGAATCAGAAAGCTGAAATGGATGAAAAAATATAAAAGGAATTATATGCATTTGAGGGAAAACGCGCTAAACGGCTTTTTGAAAATTACGAAGTTATCACTACAGAAGTGTCGCATTTCAACGCAAAATGATGTTTTACTTAATAAGATACCGACTGAATGTTGTTTTGTTTCAATCAAAATAAGCTTTTAGTCGAAGTCTGCATTGAATATATTTGTCCTAAGGTCTCAATTTAACTTGGTGTTGTATTCAAACTCTCCAATTTAAGTTATAATAAAAATGTACATTAGACACGCGGGGTTTTCTTACGAAATGGGTTGTAAAAGAAGTATTAGTCGGATGAAATAGTTTGTATTGTTGCTTAAACGTAAAGCTAATATATTGATAAATACTTTGATAAAAGATTATGTAAGTGAAATATAATTAAATGATTATTTGGGGCTGGAAATGTAATACAAATATGTTCCACGGAGCATCGAATAAATGTTTGATGTGTCTCATTAAATAAAATACTATTTTTGCAAAATATTGTATTGACATTTACTACACGAAATAATTAGAAATTAAATGCACATTCACAGATTAACTTTACGACGGAAATATAAAACAATTTAGTCGGAGCAATAATTACATTCAAAATTTTTTTCTGCAAATGAAATTGCTTTGAATAAGATTTAAAACATGATAATGTTTTAGTAAAGTTCATTCAAAAATAATACTTTTACATTAAACATTAACTTTAGTTTGGTCCATTAAAAAGTATAAGTTTAAAATTAAGTAATATATTTGATAAATCGATTGTATTAATTTACTAATGATCTTTGAACTATTTTCTGAAAAACTGGTGTTTATCTGTGAAGATATTTTCAAATCATATTCACAACATTGTGTAATGATTATTTATTTTGTTACGGATGATGTATGGTGATCTCTATAATTTTATTAAAGTCGACATTAACATATGACAATAAATACAAATAATCGAATACTGAATTTCGTGCATAAATATTTAAGTATTATGTGCATCATTCAGACTATTATACGCATCTTGATAAGTATATTTACAAGGTGTCAGCCGATGTACACTCTGACATTCTCTTAGTGAGTTTTTAAGCTAGTAATGTATGAATCATGTCGAACTTACATGCGATACTGAACCGCACACTTTATTTAATAACCGAATTAGAGTGTTCGCACTGGTAAACTGTCAATTTACACGATATTCTTAGTCATTATCGCCTGTAATAAGAAAATAGAAACTTAACTATGCAAGTCCATTAAATCTCTAAATAATCAAAATATAATTTATGTAGTAAAATAGAGCATTACCCACACTTCGCAATACAACCTGTGTATCTGGTATCGTTAAAAGAAGGTCATCGTTATCATGTTCTTTGATACACGTTGTTTATTAAATCAACGGGACGAGATAGGTTGTAAGTGTAGGAACTTCAGAGGAATAACTATGAATAAGTTAGTGAACAATCTAAAAAAACTTAACATGAATAATATAACACTACAGGAAAAAATAATGCACGCCTACAGTGGCATAATTTGTTATAAGGTGTAGAATATATGTAAAGTAATCAAATTAAAAGATCTAGTCTTAATTAAAAGATTAAAAATTAATCAAAAAAATTGTAATTATGTAGGCCCCCACCACCAATTTTGTTAATAAAGCGCAACCTCTTAGGAAAATCAAGACCTAAAGTGTATGTTCTTATTGTTACTGCACTAATAGTAATAATAGTAGTAATAATTATAACGGCTGAAATTATAATCATAGTAGCAGTTGTAATTACAATACTTACAATGACAATACTAATGATAAAAATAGTAAAAATTATGATAATATTTACAATGAAAACAGTAACGATTTTATTACAATAAAAGTAATAATAATTATAGTAATACTAGTAAAATAATAGTATAAATAATAATAGTAATAACAGTTAAACAACAACTGATAGTAATGCACTACTACTAATAATAATAAGAAGAAAGATTAAGGTCAAGATATTTATTAGTATGTTTAAATATACAGTTAATTTTTATGATCAACATTACTTGATGATAACATAAACATTGAAGAGTTTAGTTTTATTTTAATGTTTAGAGTAAGTGTAGGGTATGAATCTAAATTTTAAGTAGCCTTATGTATGTTCTAGTGTTTCTCATTTTACTTGTTTGCTGATTTGTGTATTGCCTCAACTCCCCATGCTTGCCCGATCGAGTGTAGATCAAAATGATAGCAACTCGAGTAGAAATGGAAGCATCCATTAGGATATGGGAAGACATTACGAGTTCATAAGTGCAAATTCGTAGGGTCAGCGGACTGTGACCTCTATTTGTCGAAAACGAACTGCGATCGGTTCTCAATATTACTTTTTATTTTGTTTCTTTTTTTCATTACATCGTTTTTTTTTCTGCTGACGACATTATCAGTACAGGATTTTCACTTGTTTCCTTTTATATTTAGACAGTCTTTGCTAAGATATAGTAGCATTGAAACGACGTTAGACTGACGATAGACTGTAATATAGTTCATGTTATTTCATAAATGCCTTACTTGTTTTGAAGCACTTTTAAAATATAGTTTATATGTTCATCTTATTTACATATTGAACTTGATGAATATATATATATATACCCTGTATATTTACTGTATTGTGTCTGATGTAAAATATTGAATGACCCCGTGCCAGATTAGGCTGGTGTACATAGTAAATTTGTTAAGGAAATAAAGTATCTAACTTTTGTGTGTCGACGCAAGGACATTTGATTGTTTGTATATAGTAACATATCAAGAGAGCACAGCGGATCCCGTAAAAGGTCGGTGGGTTTTGTGCACGATTGAAGAACACAATAGATAAGACTATAAATGAGATTGATGCAGGAAACATCATATTAATTGAAAAACCGTGCAATAACAGCCGATTACGGTTTCTCTGACCTGCACTTTACTACATCAAGCGAAAATTGTATTTCTCACATACAAGAACATCTTACTTTCTTTTGACACAATGAAATAGTTTCCTTACATTAAGCAGCCTTTAAGCTGTTTTTTCCTCATCGACAAACTCGGTTTGGGCAACTATCAAAGAGAATTATCTGTACTGACACTACAATTATGTTTCTCTGTCCTCAGTTAGTAGAAGAATACTATTATTTCCAAATGCAGAGTGCCCGTTTTGCGTAGATGAGTTGTCCACTACATCACAATCGAACTATTATCTGAACCTTCACTCGTAAGGAAGCAGGTAGAAAAAACAAACTCGGTTTAGTTGATGAGTTGAATTCACGAGCTGTTTTTACTCTGTGATTTTGTTGTCAAAACATGTTAAGGCAACTCTCAAATTTATTTACTAAACTATTTTCATCAGGCAGTATGCTTATGAAGGTTAGAATAATTCGTTTCTATTACTAGTTTAAAGATAATTTTCCAGACAATGGTGTACAGAATTCCCTTAAACTATTGGATTGGTTCTTGTCAGTGGTCGCATACAGTGTTCACACCAAGCAAGGTGTTCCTTAGAAGGATACTGGAAACATGAATGTTGGCAACGCAATTCTCGGAATAAGGTATGGGCCCGCTCGGTCCTCAGAGTTGCATTCAGTGAGGCATTGCTATATCATTCGGGATAATTGTCGTTTAGTGCCAGTCACTTGAAGCATTCCGACGGGTCTGTGCTCAGCGATTTTCTACTATTTGAGAGATGGTTGTCTTTTCACGTTAAACCGGCTTCGTGTCTTACTTCGCTTTTGCGGAGAGAAGGGTAATAGTGGTTCTTGCATTCTCGAATGTTACATTAATCCGTATTCCCACTTAAGAGTCAAAGTCATTAGCTAGCGTATTTAATATCACTATTTACATTTGTTAAAATATGTCCATTGTAAGATATGGTGTATATTCAGGCAATATATTTGGATTTAGGCAAATGTTATTAAATAAAATAAAGTGTTTTGTTTGATGAGAGGTTTAAGATTTTTCAAATAGCCCACTTAGTATTTCAGTCAAACTGGTATATAAAAGTTCCGTAGGTCCCTTGTTCCATACTCCCTTCTTTTTCTCGTGAGTACTACGATGTGATTCATCCAATCAGCCTCATGCAGTGTGAGCCTTGCTGTTTTTACTGCTATGGCTTTTACTTAATACTTGAAGTACCACAATTAATTATTTTAATTACCAAAATAGGCACGAAATGTTAAAGCGTCTAAGCTAGTAATTAGCATAAATAAATTATTTGCAGAAGAGCAATCAGTCTTTTTAATGTGGCACGCGCTTCGCACGTAATTACGTTCGCATGCAACGTCTCATCATTAAATACGTTCATTTTGAAGTCGTAAATTAATAGCTGTTAAAAAAATGACTCAACACTAAAGAGATAGCTGTAAGCATCCCAAGATTAATAGCGCCTGATCATTATTTGATGAATCAAAACGAAAGTACCCAATATACGAGAAAGTAAAATAGAACAAGAATCTACGGAACTTATATACACGAATTTGGCCGGAATACTCAATCGATTTTCTTGAAAATTGAAATATTGAAAAAATAAAAAAGTTTCGTCGAACAAATACAAACTGTGTTATTTAATAACATTTGGCTAAATTGTAATATAGCTAGAGTAAAGAAATTACTTGAAACCCGTCATGCTTCGTCTTTTTTTCTTGACTTAAAATGCGGAAAGTGTTGGAGTAAAAATTAACAATGGAAGCAAAAAAGTGTTTTTTAAAGCTTTCACATTATTGTAGTAGAATGTCGACATTCTCCTGCCGCATTTCGCTTTACAGGTACAGCTAAAAGGAATCAAACACGATCGCAAATATAATTGTGTTCCCCAATTTACTCAGGATCGGTGACGTAAATCTGAAAATTATTTTAACACATCCAAACGTAATATATTATTTTGAAAACAATCACTGGTTGGTTAGTTGTCTCAAAAGATTACATAATGTTTTATTATAGTTCCATTATTAAGTTTAACCGTGTTGAAAAAGTCCAATAATACCATATCATAGCAGATTAGAAGCCAGACAAAAGTCGCATATCTTAGCTAAGTTCTCAGGAAAATATTCGAACTTAACTGACTTCTTAATAATCATTTTCTCTAATCTGGCAAGTAATGCATTCGCTCAATCTAAAAATAGTATTTTTCAACATTTCTATACTCTCGAACACGACATATGTATATGTTTTGTGAATATATCTATATTAATAAACGTGTGTAACAACTTCTCGTAAATATGTGTGATCGGATCTCGCCTCTTCGTGACTTACACGTTATTATTTTGTTAATGTTTTAAATCAAATATCCAATAGTGGCTTCGGTTCTAGTATATTTCCTTTTACATATTTTCCAAACTTTTATATTTTGTTCTCTTGGTGGTATATAACAGAATAAAAGTGTTGATTAAAATATATATTTAAGTGACATTCTTTTAGAGATGGAATATTAAACCCGTATTCAGGCGATAATATATAAAATAACATGATAATTAATTAGAACTTTCACCTGGTCATTATTTGCGAAAAGAAAATACATGCATGTGAATTAAATAAACGGTAGCACTTTCTTTGTAGCAGCGTTGACCTATCCTGCATGCAGTTGTTCACATTTATGTTACTTGGAAATGTTGAGCCGGTGATTTTCAAGGTTGGACTCTCGGATAGGGTGCTATAAATTATTGCAATATATGTATATCAAGACGGATTTTAGCAGTTAAGGCAGCAGGTTGGTGTCCCTCAACTATCGTGTTACACATTTTTCGGGTAGCTAAATATTAGTATTACATTTTCCAATGCACATGTTATTTCCTTGCATATGATTTAATGTAACTTTGTTATATTTTCAGATTCTCCAATGGCTTCAAGCACGTTAAAACATCGAGGATGCCCCAACTAGGCCAATTCCTTTTGCTACGTGTGTGGGGACTTCACAACAGTGTCACAGCGTCAGACCATCACTCCCCTCCTCAGAATCGACTACTTTCATTATTTCAACTGTAAAATTGGTGATCAGGACAAGTCTTGGGCTCCACACATCTATTGTAAACCCTGCTACAATGGACTAACTGCATGGTTTAATGGCAAGTAAGCAGCTTTCAACTTTGCATTCCCGATGGTTTGGAGAGAGCCCCGAAGCCACGCAGATGATTGTTATTTTTATCTAACTAATATAACTGGTTTCAATGCATCTTCTACGAAAATTATCAAATATCCCAGCCTTCCATCTGCTATGAGGCCCGTTCCCCATTCAGATTATCTTCCTGTGCCCACATCTCCAGTAAATAAGGATCTTCTTTCCTCATCAGATGAAGAAATGCCTTCAAGCGAGGATTCTGCCGAGTACGTATATTTGGAAGATATTAACTCTACATATTCAGGAACAAGTTGCAACGAGCCACACTGGACCACGCAAGAAGATTTGAATGATCTTGCTCGTGATTTGTATCTGTCAAAACGGCAGTCAGAGCTCTTGACTTCTCGGGGTAAACAGTGGAATCTTGTTCAGGAAGATATAAGGATCGCCAGTTTCAAGAATTGGAACAAAGACTTTGTTTCCTTTTTCGACATGAAAAACAAGTTGTGCTACTGCACAAACATACCTGGCTGGTTCACGCCCCTTGGTTTGCCAAATAATGCTTCAGACTGGCGTCTTTTCATAGACTCTTCCAAGCGAAATATCAAGGCTATGTTTCTGCACAACAGGAATGAATATCCCAGCATTCCCATTACACACTCTGCCCATCTAAATGAGTCTTATGACAATATTAAGCATTGTCGGATCTCAGATCCGAGAATTGCTGAGGGAGATTGATTTTGAGGAGCTTCTTAACTTAAAGGAACTGAGAACCTGAGAAACATTCAAGTCAGTCTGTAGTGGCTTCCTTGGTAACACACGCGCACCGGATTACCAAGCCTGTATTAAGAAATAGTTAAGGACTTACGAGGATATGTCAATCAAAATTCATTTTCTCCATTCCCACCTCAACTTCTTCTCGCTAAACCTTGGAGCAGTGAGTGATGAGCATGAAGAAAGATTCCAGCAAGACATTACGAAGATCGGGATATACCTATCAAGGCAAATGGAACTCCGACGGATGGAGGATTTCTGCTGGATTCTCTTGTGTGACATCCCGGAGGCAGAGTACATCAGATCTTCTAAGAAAACACACTTTTGACTGTCTGTGCTACTATCATTTGTGTAATTGTGTCATCCAAGTATATTTATTCAATCAGTGTTATTTATATATATCCTGTGTTATCTGTTATAAGCTTCTGAAACTTTTGAAATATGCACATTTTATAAATTACAATTCAGCACACCCACATTAGCAACTAAACACCTATCCCAAGCCTTGCTTCAGACCAATTGTTTTGTAAACCAGTGTTATTAAAGGACAGGAGTTTGGTCTATATCATTAAATGTAAGGAGCCTTTGATATCATAATTCAACAACAGAGTCATTTATAAGGAGACAGCTAATACCTTAGATATACGCGCGTTTGTTCTTCAAACATGTTGAGAATAAAGCGTGGTGACATTTAAAAATATAACCATATTTGACACAATTAAATTGGGGATGTCGTCTATTAAAGTGAGAAATAATAAAAGTCCAAAGATCGGCCACTGTGCCACACCCGTATCAATGTGCAGTTGTTTAGATATACTTTCATCTGGGAAAACCTGGATCTTTCTGTTGGCTAGGTAGGATATGATAGTATTATATATTCGTCCAGAAATACCGTACACACATAGTTTCATGAGAAGGTCTTCATAGCAGACTTTGTCAAACGCTGTTGATATGTCAAGTGTATCGCCATAGCTTCACATGTCTTTACTAGTGTGTGGTATGTGAAAAAAGATGACCGTTATGGTATTTGGAGTTGAACGGACATGTCTAAATCAATACTTCTGGTCAGAAAGAAGTTTATCATTAACGTAGTGGTTGACTGTCGCTATGTTTATAATAATGACTCAATAATCTCTGAGAAAATTGGGAGTAGACTAATGGAGTTACAATTTCACGGGTCAGTTCATTCACCAGAATTCTTGAACACTGGTACCGCAGAGGCATTTTTTTCAATCGATCAGGTAAACAAGATTCATCAAAGCATGTGTTGCAAAGTTTAGAGAGGACGTCAGTCATCCTAGAAGAGCATTTATTTTAGTACTATAGCAGGGATACGACCAGTCCTACTTTCTTTGAAAGTGTCAAGTTTTATGACATATCATTTTATTTAAACATAATAAATTTAATGTGGGCATGTAACGTGAGTGCATGCTCTATATTTGAAATATAAAAGAAAATGGTATAAATTTATTTCAAAATATTTATCAAATGAATTTCTATAATTTCCATTTTCCAATAACTAAAATAGAATAAATTATTAAGCAGGAACAAGTGTGGACATAATGCATATCTTAAGCAAAAATAAAATAAAATAAATGTTATAGCAAAATGTTAATCCAAAAAAATATATACGATTGTCATTTTCGAATGACATGAAATAGAAGTTCAAAACAAGTAAAACAGTTACTTATTGTTATTCTTACGATATAATGATTATATTTACTTGTGGCATTAGAAAATTGATATATTTCCGTGACATTATAAAAAAGCCAAATAAATAGACAAATTATATTAATGGCAGAAACAAATATGTATACGTTTTTCTTTTATTTTACAGTTTTTCGTTTTTAGCTCTGATTTGTGTCTGCATTCCTATCTACGCTCTAGACTATTTTAGAATGTGTGTAGTTTATCGTTGATTCCGTACTTTTCGTCTCTTTGTAACTAATATGTAATACTTAACAGATGCAACTCTTCTATTCATCATTAGTTAATAGTTATTCTTATTTTCTTATTCTTAATTCTTATATGTTTTATATTTACTTTTTGTGGTTATTTAATTTCCTATTTCGCATATTTTCTCTAAGAAAATCTTCTTATACGTTTTTTTTACGCCAGTTTCATAAAAACATACTTTTTGACTATATTTCGTATCCTTCTTTAATATTTGTTTATTTGACGTCTTTTTAAAAAAAAAAAAAGATTTTTCTATTTTATTTCGTTTAAGTAACATTTATGTCCTTTTTCTCTTCCTTTTACTATTATTTTTTTAATTTCTCGTTACTTTGTCTCTTGTTTTTTTATTAAATTATTTTGTTCCTTTTTCTGTTTCTCTAAATATTTAATCCATTCGTATAACGCTTGTTTTTACACCTGATAATTACCTCACTGTATGCCCTTCCATACACTCATTCACGTTCTCATTTTATTGATGTTTTATTTTAAATTCGTTTTTAATTATTTGGATTATTCGTACTCCTATTCTAATTTCAATTATTATATTCATTACTTTTCGGTCGATATAAACGTCACAGTTGTATCTTTCCGAAATTGGGAACATTCTAGTCGAACTTCGGAATGTTTATTCCAAACTCGGAAACATGGACAGAATTTTGAACTGAACCATTTATTTAATCAAACGGGTATATCGTTCTCATTCCGTCAATCATTGACCCAGGCTGAGCGCTAAAGGACGTTTGTTAACGATCCTTTCAATGCCACAATACTCTGAGTTGTCTTACTAGAAGTGATAATCAGTGTGAATAAGATAAAAAGTAACACTTCTAACCGCATTGGATGATTAAATAATGGGGTTAGTTCGAATAACAGATATGTTCCTAATTTCGACATAGAGATTCTTAAGTTCGACAACAATGTCCCAACTTCGTAAAGATGCATCTAAAGAATATCGGTAGTAACATCGCTCAAAACGTTGTGTATACAATAACTGAAATGAGAATAATCCAATAATCAGAATGATAAGTCATCATCTAAAAAAAATCGGAAATTTTAAAGTTCGTTATTTAAACAAATATTTGTGAATTGTTTTTCTGATTTACTTTGAGTTATAGTTTTTATACAGTTTAAAGTATCAGCCTTCAGGCTACGGTCAGATTAGTATAGGTTCTGACGCAGAAAAAGGAGGAGACACATTTCGCAATTGGGTCAGTATTTAGGTTTGTCCCATCCAATGTGTTCCTTTTTCTGGGCTTCGTATGCGCCATATTATACACCACGTGTTATACTAACTGTGCACTCGTGTAAAAGCAAGTAAATAGGGCAATTTATCGTATGTGTGTGTGTTTTCCCCGCCTGTACCTCTTAAAACTATGTTTGATAATTAAAACCTAATGTTCAAAACATGGCAAAATATCGTAAAAATGATCAGCATGTATCCTCGAAGTGGAAATGATAATTTAGCCCAATTTGAATGTTGCCTCATCCAGTGTACCCCAGCTCAGGTGACTAGATATATTGCACATGAAAACGCGACCGTGTATATAATTTTACTAATTTTTTGTGACAATATATTTCCTCGCAAGTAGGGGAAAAACGAAGGGTATATATTCGTCATATAAGTTACTCCATGTTTTTAATAAGTCTCTTCTTACTTGTTGGAACTTGATAACACATACCCTCTTTACTTTTTATCATATGAGGTCGCTATCCAACTTTTTAATCATAATTCTCGTAAACTGGGTGTGTAATTATATTAGTTATAAAACCCGTGAACTAACGGCATGTTGTCCTTGGAGACTCAGTAATTCTTTTGAACCTCAATAACACCCGATAATTTACTCTAGCTTAGCTCATTCACCTAAATCTTTTTTCTTTTCATGTTTTTATTGCATTAGTTGTCATTATTTTAGTTATCTTTCTCAAGTTTGATATATAATTTTATATTCGTTGTACACGATTGTTTTTCTAGCAAATTTGCTTTTTAAAACGCCTTGAGTTCTTGACATTTTCAAGGTGTTGTCTTTTGACTCGGCTATTGTCCTCGTCATTATTATCTTCTAAAGTGCTGATTTTTCTACATATAATATATCTTTATACTTTGTATTTTTTAATGTTTTATATCGTCAAATGTTGATTAATTCTTCAATCGTCACCATTTCCCTTTTGCTTTTCGCATATTTCCGTTCATTATTATTCATATATATTTCTATTTAGAATAGTTTTCTTTCATTATTTATAATTTGTTCATTATGAGAATATATTCATATATTTACAATTATACACTTCAGTGTTTTCAGTTTCTTTATCAGTTTAATTTATCTGTTTTGTTTTCACATATTTCGTCTTTCCTGGTAATTATTCTATATACTTTTCTCTCTTTTTTACCCACGTCTTATTGACCTCTTCATATAAAATATGATATACATGTACGTGTTTTTTATATTTTAAATAATGTTCTGTAATTCTCTCTGTTATAATCTAATTATTTTATTCTCTGCTTTTCGGCATGTGAAATGTTTTTGTCATAATCATTAATGTATTGTTTTATATTTTCGCCTATTTTCGTTTATCCGTATTCTTTTTATGAAATTATTTATTTTTATAATCGTGGCTCATTCAAACTTTACTTTCTTACTTCATCGGCAATTGGTTCACAAGTTTCCGTTTTTTATTCGGGATGTTTGCTTTTAGAATTTTTGGTTATTTTTGTGTTACTATTTCTGCATTTTTTCGCAATTCTTTCTTCCCTGTCCGTTTTACTCACTTTTTCTTCTTTTTTTCTGTATCTTGCATATTTATGTTTTCATTCTAAATAAAGTTATATGTTTTCTATGTATTGATTTTTTCTCTGATGTATTCCTACTTTCTTAATTTTTACCTTTCTTTATTATTTTTTTAGTTTTCTTATGTAATGATAACTAATTTTCGGGTTGTTTGGTCCTTCTTTACTTATTATTTTATTTTCATACCATTCTATCTAGCATATTTTTCTTCATAATCTATTCCTATTCTATACATTTATTTATCTATTCATTACTTTCTATTCGTTACCCTTTCCTAATACCTGTATTTTCCGAATCACTTCTTTTTCCCCTTTTTTTCTTTTGTTTCTTCTTTTCCCTTTATTAATTAATACGTGTTTTTATTTGTATTTCACATTTACGACGTTTTCATTTCCCCACCCTTTCCCTTTTCGTTCTTCTCTTCATTCTTTATTCTTATTTCCTTTCTTTCAAACTTCCTTCAACTATAATTCCTTTATTGATTTTCAAATCTTAAATTTTATTTATTTATGTATTTATGTATGCCCCTGTTTTTCAGTATTTTATTACTTCGATGCATTCTATTTGCTAATTTTTTTACCTTCCCTTTTAATCTGTGTGACTTTATGTTTTTTGTTCGTAGATTGATTAATAGATTTTCTAGAATGGTTACCTGGCGTTGCACGGGGCCATACACAACAAAATAAAATTAGTAAAAAAGTGCGTGTAACACATTTAAAACATCTCTATTTTTCATCGGTATCGGTTTCTCCTACACCTCTCTCCCCTAAGGCCGAGTTCCTTGTCTAATATACAACATTATAACACAACATTGAATATATTGCTACCTGGCAACGCGGCGTTAAAAACACACGCTTTATCTAGGTTATTGAGCACATTTTGATTAATGTATACAACTTAGCAAATATAATACTGTATTATTACTATTATTGCTCTCGGGCTAAACCGAGTGTCTTGTCTAGTACACAACACTATGACATACCATATTAAAGGGCAAAGTGTCGTTCAAACACACTTGCTCGCTCAAGTGTATTGAGCAATTTTGAAATGCATATATAACTTAGTGTATTTTTTCTCATTAATACATGCATTTTGTTGCCGTACTTCACTATCACGCCTTTTTTCCTTTCTTCTCATCATTTATTTTTCCCTTTATTATTTTTATTTTCAATATATTTTGTTTACTTTTCTTCATTGTATACGTTCTATTTGCTTTTATCTTTTGACAAATGTTTACATACGACAAACATCGACAAACTAAACATCTAAGGTGTACAAATAATAAAAATACAACATATAACACAAAGTACAATCCACATATAAGTATACTGACACGGAAAAAAGCATAGATAATATTCTGTTCCTCAATCAAACGAAATCAATTCTGACGATTAGCAATCGCGAAACATCTTCGAGATTCAAGACTTACGTTGCCATTGTAAGAAATCCACACATTCCCAGTCCGCCGAAATTGTTTAAGTGTAGACATGTAATCTTTGTGCATCGACGAAAGTTGGACGCCAAACCCATACATCGATTTAGACAGATAAAAATTAACAACAGTGTGTACTAATCATTTGTGACTGAAACAAGTTATCGTATGTACATATAAATGCTATAGTAATTACAAACCCATGTACAACCGCTTTACATTACGTCAAGCCTATACACCAGGTCACATGTGTTAAATAAGAATGTTCCCCTCATCTGATCCCAAGTGATAACTTTGGCACGACCCCATTTTACCTGCGAATTTAGGAAGGTAAACACCAATTTACAAAAATACTCATTTTCAAATTTAAGAAGAAATTTAAAATCAAAAGTCTCAATTTAAATTATAAAAACTAAAGTATTAAATTAAACAATCAAATTAAAATGTTAAAGCTGAATTTAAAATAAAAAAACTCGTAACTTAAATTTTACAAAAATCAACTTTCGTCGAGTACACTTACATTTTAAAATCAATTACAATTTTGAAAAAGCTCAACTTAAAAGTGCAAAGTTTTTCAATTCTAAACCGATTAGATTCAACTTGTATATTCAACTTTATTATGTTGAACTTTAAATAAAATAAATACATTTAACATTTAAAAAATCAATTTTAATTTTTACTTTGAATTACACTGTTTGATGCTTTGATATTAACCGACTCAATATTATGTCCTGTATAATAATCCTAAAAAAACTATTAAAGATTATCAGGTTTAGTAGGGTAATTATCAAACTTGCTAATCGGAGGTGTAAAATTAAATGAATTAATTTTATAGCCAAAGAGTATAGTTTTTAATGAAAACAATAGTATTTTTTATTTAAAATTGAACTTTTAAAGTTTTCAATAGAACTTCTATTGGAGGGGTTGACTGTGTATGCATCGTTTACAACAAAATGTTATCTCCACGCAATATAATCATTTTGATGAACAACATTTATCTGTCAAGTTCGTAGTAATATTCAACTATGGTATGTACTTATCTAAACTCTTCGAAATATACACGGCTATTACAACAGCTACAGTAGCAGCAAAAGTGTGAGCATAAAAAACACCCCCTGAAGTAAACCACTTTCATCAACGTATTAGAAAAATGGTAGTGTCACAGCTAAACGACTAACAGGATTCTGGTTAAAATCTATGAGGAGTTGGCATCAGGACCTGTCGCCCTCTAGCCGTCTCTGTATATGACAAGCAAAAACACGTTAGGCACCGCAAATAAATGTGTGAGTAATTACTTCCTTATTCTATTGTGTGTTCGAAGTCAAACCTTCTCCGACTTTCCATGCAAAAGCTGACCCTGTTGTTCTCAGTGTTAGGAGTAAAAGCCTTCAAATGTGTGGGTCAGCGAAGAGCTGCGACCAACGAAAAAGGCTTCATGTAGACCAGACTAATCCGGGGAATGACCTTCGTGAAATCTATTGAGAAATCTGACTTGCTTAATATCATCATCAACAACAACAACAACAGCAATAATAATAATAATAATAATAATAATAATAATAATAATAATAATAATAATAATAATAATAATAATAATAATAATAATAATAAGAAGAAGAAGAAGCTCATGTACATCTACGACCTGAAGCTATTTGTAAAAAGCTTATAAGAACTGGAACAGCTGATAAATACGATCAGAATACTCGGCTCGGCTAGGACATCCAAATCGAATTCAGAATGGAAAAGAGTGCACTGCTAGAGATTAAAATGGGGGAAACTGGAGAACATAGAGAGCATGGAACTGCCCAACCAAGAGGAGATGATGGCACTACGTCAGCATCATAGGTATACATCTTTAGCAGTTATTGAAGCCGAAACCATCAAATCTCCAGAAATGATAGAGAAGATTGGAAAATAATACATGAGAAGAACAAATACATTCTAGAAAATAAAAGAATACAGCAAGACTGTAGAAACAGGAATAAACAATTACACAGTATCACTAATAAGATATTCTGGACTAGTAATAGGCTGGAATACAGAATAACAGGCTCCTTGACCAACAGGTTTTATAATGAATGGCAATGCACAATGCGCCACCCCCAAACAACGACACGAGCAATAGAAGACTGTGTGCAAGACACAAAAGACGAGCTGGAACAATCCATAACCCAGAACAAAGACACAGACAGTTGGAGACACATTTTCAATGAACAACACGGGAAGCACATGAACCAAAAACAAAAACGAGAGAAAAGCAAAGTGGGGAAATCAGCTACATAGACGTTCCATAAGAATTTCCAGAGTAGAGACCAACAGTAAGTCCTAGGCATCACTCAGAAAATGACACCTGAAAAAAAAGGAACGTAATCTGTACTGACAGCTGCACAGAACAATGCGATTAGGACTAACTATATTAAAGCTAAAATAGATCAAATAAAAAAAGAGTAAATGCAAAGTGTGTTGACAGACAAAACAGTAAATAATATAATACGTGCAGAAAAATTGTCTGAAAGAATACAAGAACAAGCATGACTGCGTGGAAAAGCAGTACACTAGGAGCTATACAGACAACTCCATTTCGAACACACAGAAAAATCGTAGAAACATAGACCAGATACAGTACTGAAAAACGAAAATCAAAAAATCCTCTAGGGCATGGAGGTGCAAACAGATAAACACATACAAGCAAACACACCGGCTGCCATAATAGTCAACGAGAAGGAACAATACTGCAAATTGTTGATTTCGCCGTTTATGTAGATTACAGCGTGAAGCTAAATGAGACAGAAAAACGAAATAAATATACGAAACATTCTAGAGAATTAAAAATAATAAGAAGTATGAAGAAAGTAAATATAATACCACTAATTGCAGGAGAATTAAAAACAGTTGAAATAAAACAGAAAATAGTATGTGTCTAATTGAAATCAAAATGATTACTGAGACCATACTAAAAACGACAATGGTGTAAACAGTTGCTATCTTAAGGAAATCCTGGAATGCGGAAACCAAGCCGCATAAGCTACAAATGGTAACCAATCACTTCTAAGTTACAATAAGAAATAGAACATAAGAAGAACACAACATGAACCGAAGGAATAGATACGGCAAGAAAGTTCAGAAACTGCTTCCCCCCAAAAAAAATGTGATGACACCAGACAATACCACACAACATAGTTGTGAAGGGCTTAGGAGGGTTGAAAGACTGAGGGAGGAGAGCCCTGACCAGACGTTCACAGGCAGAGTGCGGAGAGTATAAAAACCTCGCGAAGGCTTATTACCAATTGAATGCTAAAGCAACGAATGTTCGATACCAGCGAGAAATCAATGGTTAGCGGTTGTTGCGATATTGCAAATGCATTTACAGTAGTTATCTTAAAGAGGAAAAAAGTACTATGAATCCTGGAGATTGTTGTCACTCGGACTCCAGGGAACACCACCAGTTATTATTAGTGAGCACTCACTAACGATGACTTGTCTGAGAACTTCTAGTGAGTACGAATAATAATAATAATAATAATAATAATAATAATAATAATAATAATAATAATAATAATCTATTAAAAATAATAATAATTAAAATAATAATGATAATAATAATACATGAGATGATAAATGTTTGTTTGACAAAAGATCGCTTTCCTGACTGGCTGGCAAATGGCACTACAGATACGACAAAAGGGTGTGAAGTGACAAACTTTACATTAATTACTTGCCTCTCAGTTATGTGGACCCTTTTCACAAGCATATTGTCTGAAAGTATTTTTCGTAATTTGGACCAAAACAAGTTGCTGCCTGACGAACAGAAAGACCAATAACTACTAATGTTGCTATTGGGTGGGTAGATTATAAGAAAACATTTGATCTGGTCTCTCATTCATGAATACACAAATACCTGGGCATTGTCGAAATAGCCTCTAACATTCAAACAACGTTAAAGTATAACATGAAGAACTGGGAAACCAATTCTACTCTAGAAGGTGTTGCATTACGTAAAGTGAAAATCAGGAGAGGGATTTTCCAGAGCAATAGTCCTTCCCTATTGCTTTTTTGTCATTAGTTTATCCCAATGACATTTTATGTAATGTGGAGACTTAATATACACTTAGGAAAATACTTCTTACAGTCAACAACTTACTATTCACGGATGACCTTCACGTTTTGGGAAAGAATGAAAACCAGCTTGATAGCCTAATGAAAACTGTTTTAATATTTAGTGGCGACATACAAATAGAAGTTGGCATTACCAAATCTGGTATTCTTGTTATAAAAAGAGGTACACATGTCTACTCAGATGGCCTTGAACTCCCAACAAGAGATCTGATAAAGACTGTTGACTGTGAGAGGGGCCGCAAATACTTCGCAATCTGAAGGCGAATAAGATCAAAAACAAGGAATATAAAACCAGGTCACTGCTGAGTACAACAGAAGATAAGGTTATCTTTAAATTGTACCTTCACAGTCGAAATGCAAGAAAGGTGGTCGAGGTTTACTTAGTGCCGAATATGTCGTTCATACAGAAGAAGGTTGTCTATATAAATATATTTCTGAAAGTAATGAGAATCTTCGTCGTGAATTGAAAAGAGATAGAATACTAAGAACTGGGGTGAAAAAAGAATAAAAGGTGAGAAGAGACTATTTGGAAAGAAACTACAGTCAGGGATAATGCCAGCTGGAATTGTTTGGTCAGGAACACGCCACCTGCACTAGGTTTATCAAATATTATATTAACAAACTAAAATAAACTTATTTGGGATATGCGATTATTTCTGGGCCTTTTGAAATCAGATGCTATCAAATACACATAAATAAGGAAACATTAGAGAAGGTATCCCCACAGAACAAAATAAATCGTAAAAATAAAATTATATAGTAGAACTCTGATAGAAGTAACATATTCTGGAATCATAGGCTCGATAAAATAAGCACCCAGGCACCTGTATAACACATCTAGGATATTATAACCATCCACAAGGAACTCTACGCAAATGGCGATACTACCTGAGTCTTCTTTAAAAAGAAAAAAGAAACATGATTACTCATAAGTAATGAAGATATTGTAGATGACACAAAAAGAAGTGGAAAAATTCGTAACCGAAAAGCACAAAAGCTGATCATCTCTGTAAGGGTCACAGTAAAATAAGATGCATGAATGGAACATCGAAACTAAAAACCAAATTACAAGTCAAGAAAAATGGAAAATGAAGCAGCAGCATAGACGACTTATAAGACTGGCCACATAAAAACACACGAAAGCATGGACAATTATAAGAAATATACAGGGAAAAGAAGTCACGTCTTACAGCGGCACAGTTAGTACGAATGATATCAAAACCTAAATAGACACACCGAAAAAAAACAGTAAATATAAACTGTTTACATAGAATGACGAACCACTAAATAACACAAAATACCAATGCAATAATATTCCTCTTTTCCAAATGCGAAAACAAGAAATTGCGTGAAAAATCAAGTTCCCTGTAACCTATGCAAACGTCTGCAGTTTAAATATGAAGACAAATGTTACAAACACAAACTGGACACGGTATTAGAATATGAAAGGAACAACATCCTCTGTTACATGGGCATACACAGAAGAGTAATCGAATCAAGGAGAACGGACGTGATAATAGTTAACAAAATAGAAACAACCTGCCAAGACGTAGATTTCGCCGTCTCAACACCCACAGGGTGAATATTAAAGAGACAGAATATCAGAGTAAATGCATGGAACTTGCAAGAGAATCCACAACCACGTAAGTTGAAATAGAAAAAAACCTACATATATAGAAAGCACATCAACCGAGCCCAAGAGAACTGAAACTTCAAAAAGTCTCAGAAATAGATCCCCCCTCAAATACATATATGAACACATGTACTTGCACCGGTTTTGGTGCTTACAACACAGAATGTCCAGGCATGCTCAAGTAAGAATGGAAGGGAGAACATATAGAACGAGAAAGGAAGGCACAAACCAAAAGTCCATGGAAAGGGTGTAGAGATTACTGGGAATTTGGCTCGACCTACAGAGAAGACCAACGGGCATTGCCAGAGACAAATGGCTGTTTCGGTAACGAATAATGATTTACCATGATTGTGGAAAGGGGTGGAGAGTGCTTAACATCTTAGGAAATTGTTAGCACTTAGACTCCAAGAAACACCACTGGTTATTGCCAATGAGTCATTATTGATAATGTCTTGTGTGAAACTCATAGTGACTAAATTCTACTACTTCTACTACTACTACTCCTACTACTACTACTGCCACTACAACAAGAACTACTACTACTAGTAGTAATAATAATAATAGTCCTTCAAGCATGGATTATTGAATGCTTAAAATGTACCAGACACCAAACAGGTGTATTAATCTCATGAAGAAAACAATAAGAACATGGGGGCTAGAACTGACAGCTGAAAGGCAAGACAAAACTAAAATAACATACAAAGAGTAATTTTCCAAAAAGACTATCTATAAATACTACTAGTTATCATAGCAATGATACCACTACTGAAATCTTAAGGAAAATGCTCGATGCGGAAACCTCTCTACATAAGCTACGAAGACTAACCAATCGCATGCAAAATACAATAGGAAGGAAACAAAATGACAAAGAGCACCACAAGAACCCCAGGAACAGAAACTGCAAGACATTTAATAACATTCCTTCCCTAAAAAGTGATGACACCAGACCCGCCTTATACCACACAAAACAGTCGTGAATGGTCAATACGGAAGGAAAGACCGAGGAAGGATAGTACTAATCAAACCTCAGCTGGAAGAGTATGGAGAGCAATGGGACATTGGGGAGACTTATTGCCATCCAAATCTCAGCGAACACCAATTGTCGTTGCCAACGATAAATTGATGGGAAACGTCGTTTGCAATAACGCAAATTCATTTGAAGTAGTTATCGAAATAGGTGGAAGGCACTAGAAATTTTGGGAGACTTGTTTTTACTCAGACTCCAGGAAACATTACTGGTGATTATCAGTGAGAAATCATTGATGACGGCGTGTGTGAAATACCTAGTGAGTACATATAATAATTACTTACAGAGCCTTATATCACCTGAAATCACAAAGCAGACAAATGGGAGTTACATGTGATCAATCAACCCAAAATCATTTGCAATTAAAATCAAAGGAGGTGGAAAGTACAAGAAATCTGGTGAAACTTGTGGTTACTTGGACCCCAGTGAAAATCACCTGTTATGAAACATCGCTGATGATGACTTCTGTTAAAACTTAAAGTTACTTGATAATAATAATAATAATAATAATAATAATAAAAATAATAATAATAATAATAATAATAATAATAATAATAATAATAATAATAATAATAGACCAATAACCTGTTTACCGACAATGTGGAAAATCGTAACGGCACAACTTAGAGAGCAAATTCACCATTCCCTGAACAGTCGTGGACTACTTCTCGAGGAATAAAAAGGATGACAGAAAGGGAAAAGATGGACGCATGATCTGTTATACATAGATCAAAAGATTCTGAAAGAAGTTAAAAGCAAGAAAAAGAACATATCTATGGCATGGATTGACTACAAGAAAGCGTATGACAGAATCCCTCAAGCATGGATAATTGAATGTTTAAAAATGTACAAGATACCCAACATGATTATTAATTTCATCAAGAAAGTAATGGAAACATTGAGATTAGAACTGACAGCTGGATGACAATACTTGACGGAGATAAAAATACAGAGAGGCATTTTCCACTACTGTTTATCATAGCCATGATGCCACTCAACTACATACTCAGGAAATGTGATGCCGGATACAAGTTCACAGACAGAGAACAACGAATAAACCATCTCATGTACATGGGCGACCTGAAGCTATTTTCAAAAAGCAAAAAGGAACTGGAAAAGCTTATAAATACGACCAGAATCTTCAGTCAGGACATTGAAATGGAATTCGGAATGGAAAGGTGTGCATTGCTAGAGATTAAAAAGGGAAAGTTGGAGACGACTTAGCGTATGGAACTACCCAACCAAGTGCAAATGAGGGCGCTAGATGAACAAGAGAGCTATAAATATTTGGGAGTTTTGGAAGCAGACACAATCAAATCAACAGAAATGAAAGAGAAGATTGGAAAACAATACCTGAGAAGAACAAGAAAGCTCTTAGAAACAAAATTATATAGCAGAAACCTAATCAAAGGACTAAACACGTGGGCAGTATCATTAATAAGATATTTTGGACCATTCATAAACTGGACTAAAGAAGAACTCAGGCACCTTGATCAGAGGACTAGAAAAGTAATGACTATGCACAATGCACTACATCCAAAAGACGATACAGACAGACTCTACGTTAAGAGAAACGAAGGGGGAAGAGAACTGGTAAGTATAGAAGACTGTGTGGACGACACTAAAAAGAGCTGGAGAAATACATAAACTTGAACAAAGAAAGGCTGATCACCTCAGCAAGAGATACCGTCCCAACGAACAACACAGGAAGCATCGAAACTGGACACAAACAGACAAGAAAAGAAAAATGTGAAGAAAAACAACTACATGGACGCTGCATAAGACTCACAAGAGAAGAAACCAACGCAAATAGCTGGGCATTGCTAAGAAAAGGAAACTTGAACAGAGAAACGGAATCTTTACTGATAGCTGCATAGAACAATGAGATTAGGACAAACTACATTAAAGCTAAAATAGATAACACCCAGGAAAACAATAAATGCAGACTGTGTGGACAAAGAAACGAAACAATAAATCATATAATAAGTGAATGTAGCAAACTTGCTCAAAAAGAATACAAGAACAGACATGATTGTGTTGGGAAAGTAATACACGGGGAACTCTGCAAACAATTGAATTTCGAATATGCAGACAAATGGTACAAACATAAACCAGAAACAGTACTGGAAAACGAAAAACACAAAATCCTCTGGGATATGGATATACAAACAGATAAACTCATACAGGCAAGGAGACCTGATGTTATTATAATAGACAAAAAGGAAAAATCTTGTAAAATCGTAGACTTCGCCGTTCCAGCAGACCACAGAGTGAAGATCAAAGACACGGAAAAACGAAGTAAATACACAGAACTAGCCAGAGAACTGAAAGGGATATGGAGCATGAAGAAAGTTAGTATAATACCAATAATCGTAGGAGCACTAGGAACTCTCCCCAAAAAACCTGGAAGAAAAGAATAGGAGAAATTAGAATCAAAGGGACTATCGAAACCATACAAAGGACGGCAATGATCAAAACAGCTGCAATCTTAAGGAAAATCCTCGAATGCGGAAACTAACACACATAAGCTAAAAAGGCTAACCAGTCACAAGGAATTTACAACGGAGAAAACAAGACCACACGAAGAACACCACAACAAGAGCCAAGGAACAGAAACTGCAAGAAACAGCACTTCATAATCCCCCCCAATAAATTACACCGGCCTCAGCTATCACTACACAAAAATGAACCAAGAAACAGAAATTACAAGAAACACTATAAGCTCCTCCCTCTAAACCACCCAACCACTCACCCACCCCCAAAAAATTAAAAAGAATTACAAAAATTCTTTTTTTTAAATTTTTTTAAATAAGGGAAGAGAAAAGGAAAAGAACAAAAAAAAGAAAAAGAAATGAAAGGAAAAAATTAAAAAAAAAAAATTTTTTTTAATTTTTTTTTTTTTTTTAAATCAATTTAAAGAAACATTATTTTATTCATGTATTTATTTTTTTTTACCTGGTGCCGACCTAGGCTGATACCAGACAACATATTTGTAGAGGGTCGAGGAGGATGAGAAGACCGAGGAGGGACAGCACACACCAGACCTACACTGCAAAAGTGCAGAGAGTGCTGAGACATTGGGGAGGCTTGTTGCCACTCAAATCCCAGAGAAGACCAATTGTCCTTACCAGCGAGAACTCAATGGTTAGAGACTGTTATCGAAAAGAGGTGAAGAACACTGGAAGTCTGGAGAGACTTGTTGTCACTCAGACTCCAGGAAATACCACTGGTTGTAGTCGGTGAGCAATCACTCACGATGATCTGTGTGAGAACTACTAGTGAGTACACATAATAATGATAATAATAACTAGCATTACACGTGTAAATTACACGAAATTTTGTTTTCAATTCTAATTATCTTGTCCCTAACCTATAAATGTTTGAATAAAATATAATAAGATTTGACTTGCATATTTATTTTTTAAAAATAACAATACATGAAGCAATTTACGAAACTTCTTTATATACAATATTTATCGATTTGATCGATCGACTAATTCCGATTTAAACGACTACACCTTACTTTGTAAATGGTTTAGATTAAATTACATCTGGATCCAATTCATGAGTAGCATACAAAGATCCGGAATGTCGTTTATGTAAGCGTGACACACAAAATAACACACACGCTATCGTATTAATATGTGTATTTCCGGTCGTCCCCTCCCTACCGCCTCTCCCCTTCGATGTAGAAAAATAATTTTAAAAGTTAGTTGGAGTCGAACTATAAACCGGTCGGCCCGACGTAAAAAAACGACGTCAAAATCCTAAGTCGGTAACATTTGCGCTAAATACTTGAAAATATTACGCAAATTAGGTAAATTGAATGTTATTCCAAATCTAGGTGCGGCACGTATGCGCAGAGCTTTTGGTGTAAGCGTGACACACGAACACACACGCTATCGTATATATATATATATATATATATATATATATATATATATATATATATATATATATATATACTTAATATTAAGAGGTGATAAAGATTGCAAAAACGACTTGAGTAAATAAGGAATGAAAATACTGTATTGTTACTGTCAGCGGGGAGGTATATCACTATTCCAACTTTCATTAAGAGATAAGGCAACATATTGAAATATTGAAGATGCTAATCCGCTCGATTCCAGGGAAAACATCAAGGAGAAATTACGCGTAACAGGTGCAGGAACACCAATCGTGATGCAAAAATACGGAAAGTAAATTAAATCTTGGAAGATGTTCTGTAACCATGGAAGCCAACCAGTGTCATATAAGCAAGAAATCACTGGTAACAGGTAACAAATAATATGAAAACTATATAAACCTTGATAAGTCAGGTTACCTTGCTACATTGCGCACTAGTGTAAACATTCTGATTCGTGGGTCGATTGGTTAGGTAAATCGAAAAACAATAAAGTGAAGGTTTGTCAAGAAGCACCTAAAAGGTGGTAAAAGCTGCGATTTTATTATGCATAACTCTTCCTTTTTTTCTTTTAGATCATGTATAGAACATGTTTTGGAAATAAATCACGAATATTTATAGCGCCAACAGACGTAACCTAATTGTTAAATTGTTTTATCAAAATCAGGGGTGAATTATTTTAACATAAAGAGCTTATCGACGGCATTTTCAAGTGACAACACAATTTGAATCATCGTCCTTAGTTTTGAACAGGAATGGGCAGTAAATGATCTTCCGCGAGCTGAGAAACTTCGCAGTGTCACAAAAAATGAAAGCAGGTGAAGAGTGAGGGAAAGTGTAGAACAAAATCCTGAAACATCGACACGACGACGTTCCACACAAAGTGGGATATTCCTAAGTTTTCATCAAAATATTCTGCACATCTTAAAACATTTTTCTCATATTATGTAGCTGGTTTCATATTTAAATCACGATGATTATACACATAGGATACACTATGCGGTCATGATTCAAGATTTGGTTTGCAATTACCCACATTTTCTGAGAAATGCGATGATGTAAGACGAAGCATATTTTCAATTGAATAGATTCTTTAACACAAAAATTATCGATTTTAGGGCGCTGCAATCCGAAGGCGATTCATCAAAGGCAGTTATATCCCACAAAATGCACGGTATAGTGTTCAGTGACGGCTGATGAAATTATTGAACCTTATTTTGTTAGGGTGAAGACGGAAATGCTATCACTATGACTGGAGTACACTACCAGGCCATGTTTGAAGACTTCCTGAAGACTTCCAAGAATGCAGAATAAGCCTGAATTATGGTTCAATAAAATGGGACAACAGCACATACAGCTAATGAGACTTTGCTGTTTCTGAGGCAATGCTTTGGCGACCAAATTATTTCCCGCTTTGTGGGGGTATCTAAATAAAAGAAATAGATCAACAAACCGAACACTCTACAGGAATTCAAGGTGAATATCAGTAATACAATCAGGAAATTAAATCGTAATCGAGATATCCTGCTATCGGTCATGGATAATGTATTTGGAAGAGCACGGATTTGTGAAGCTCAAGATTCAAACTATTTAAAAATGTGATTTTTCATGAATAATTTTTCTTGTAAAATCTTTATTGTCTTCGTCATACTATGTTCAAATACCATTAAAGTACTATAACAAATAAATAATCCCCAAGTGACTTCTTAGCAACTCTTTACATGCTAAGAAGTAGAAAATAAAAGTGATACGCGGAAAATATTAATGACTTTGAAAAAGTTAAAGGATGAGAAAAAGAAAATTAAGGATTAGAATAAGATGCTAAAGGAGAACGAGAGAGCTTGCTGGCATTGAAATAATCAAATATTAGAAATTATAATGGAAGACCAAAGTAAGAAGAAAAGACGAAAAACAATGAGAAAAAGAAGAAAAGGGAGAAACACAGAACAAGTAAAACGAAGAAAAACAAGAATAACAAAAACAAATATTTTAAAAAAATCAAGAGGTGAATAAACAAGTTGAAGGAAAATAAAAAGCAAGACAACGAAATAGAAGAAAACAGGTAGATGAAGAAGATGAAGAATGAAGCTGGCAATAACAGAAATGTTAAAATAAGATGCTTTAAGAGAAATTAGTGAGAGTTCACACAAGTCTTTCTAGTTTCTCATTGTATAGATTTCTAATATAAAAATGAAAAGGGTCCCATCACTGTCGTGGAAATAAATAATTCAAATTACATACTTTTAAAGTAATTTCACATTTAATGTTTTAAGCATTTATAAATTTACATTCAGTGTTAGAGAGTATTATATTTTAAAACTGTTTATGTGTTATATCATATTTACATATTTTCTTAAAATAAAACTTATATTTAAAAGAAACTGTAAAGAAATGTGTATTAAGAATTAAGATTTAACGAAATAGGTGTACACATTTTTCGTCAATGGTAAATATTTACAAATACACTTATTTAAGTCAGCCAATCAAAGCAGTCGTTGCCATGGTAATTACCAAATTATTTTCTTCTCTATTTTTTCTTTCTCTTTCCCTTTCTTTTGAAACTGATGTTACTTCTACCAATACTACTACTTTATCTATTCCATTCCTCCTACCACGTCTACTCACACCGTGAAAAACAAGAATACAAGTTCCTAAGACTTGTATATGATATAGATGGTTCACATTATAAAGACTCAATATATGAGAACTATCTCTTGTCGGTAGTAGAAATGCAAGCCATTAGATATGTGATTAATTCGGTATATTGTTTGATAGAAAATCACAATCGTATGTAGGAAGAAGACCTTCTTAGTCATAAAGCATGCCACAGCATCAAACCCAACTCTGCGCAAAGGGATAGTAAAATAGAAATCAAAAATTGATTGAAATAGACCCAATAAATATATGCAGCAATTCTCGCTTTCAGAATGATATGAATGGAGTAAATTATTGTCCAGTAAATATGATAGTAAAAGTTTATTTTTTTGAAAATTAACAAAAATAAAATTCTAATATTACTCGCTACACGTTGACGCTTGTTTTTATTCCCTACTCGTCGTTTTTCTTTGACTCCTCCTCCTCCTTCTCCGTCCGTAACTTACTACTATTACTACTCTTTCTATTATTACTACTACTACTACTACTACTACAACTATAACTACACGTTCGTACTTATTTTCTTTTTCAGACATTTTCTCCTCATTTTATTTCTCTCCTGTTAACTAATTCATATATCAGTTAATCATTCCCATCTTAGTTTCGTTATTACTTTTGCCCTACACGTAATCCTCGTATTTCTTGTAATCCCATTCCCCCTTATTTTCTGCTCGTATACTTCCTCTTGATGTTTCTTCTTTTTCTATTCCTTTCACCTCTTCTCCTCTCCCTTGATCTGCATATTCTTTCTTCTTCTCCTTACTCGTTCGTCTCTTTCTTACACAACCTCTACCTCGTACACCCTTTAACATGATCTGTTTACTTTTTACACTTCTCAAAATATTCTTATTTCATGTCTTTCTATCACTTCGTCTTCTTGTCTTCTCATCCTTAATGTCGTTATTATTCATGCGTTTTAGTTGACGTCATCCACCTGCTTAATTCTTCTTCATTATCCTTTTTTCTTCTCTATCCCTTCTTTACTTTTCCTACCTTTTCTTCTATGTTTCTTCTTTTTATTTCCTTCACATGTTCCTTTTGATTTCAATGCTGATATCAATCAAAAGAAGCGCTCATGCTGCCTCAACACGTGTATTATGTTTTCTAAGCTCAATTTCAAAGCTGGCCTTCGGGTCACATGAAAGGAACTATGAATTGCAAGAATAAGTGTTTGCGTAAAATACCGTTTCCCAACTCAGAATAATCTTACAAAGTTCTAAGAGATCATTTAACATGTTGGCTTCATTGACGTCTCACACACGGGAATATACCTCAGCTCAAAATGTATATTTACGTGTAAATATATATACAGTTTAATAAAATGTGTCAAAATTACATGAACAAATTCTATTTTTTTCTTTTCAATATTTATTCTGTGCATGAAGAATGATTATCAAAAATGAAATATGTGTGTATGTGTGTATATATGTATTCATGTGGGTGAAAGTGGAGCACCATGTTCGCGCTACAACAAAGGCTTCACTTTAATCAATGCCTTGAATAAGATGCCAATCCATCTATCGACGCACGACTTTGGAGGAAATGGAAAATAAACTATACTTTTATACTTAAATAGACAACTAGTATCATATAAAAACAGTCTGGTGCATGGTACACTTGGAATTATATAACGAGTAAAGTGAGTGAGTGCTGTACTATGCATGCTTTCTCTAAATAGAAATTAGTGTGCGACAAATCTCAATCGTATGTTATGAATCGATCTCACTACCTGGAATAATCGACAATGCTCTCATTTATTCCAACCAGAAGTAGTAAGTCTGTATACGCAAGTACTCACTGATTACACTCTGACGGTGACACGGGATAAGTGGACTTGAGAAACTTCACTGAAGGAACGAACTTGTATCCCAGTTGATAATCTAATGGGGACGTGTACCTTCTGCGTAGAAGCTACATATTTCGTGATGAGAGCTGATACATACCGTCAGGAAAAAGGTCTAGCTATGGGATAACTATTGTCCCCAGTACTGACCAATGTATACATGTAATACTTCGAGGAAATGGTGGTTGGATCCACACCACTAAAACCAACACTGTGGCTACGATATGTGAATGACACATTCATACTCTGGTCTCATAAGAAAGATGTTAACACATTACTAGAACACATAAACCTTATCTGTCCATCTATACTATTCACGATGGAAAAGAAACATACCAACAAAATATCATTCCTAAGAGTGCCTATAACTCTCACTGACCAGGGGTGTATGTTATCTGTATATCGAAGTACAACTTTCACTGGACAGTATCTTAATTTCAACTCCCACCATTCATATAAAGACAGGAATCGTTCGCTGCCAACCATATCGAGCAAATACAATATGTATTACCAGCTATACATATCAAGAGGAGATGGACAGCTTGAGAGAACTCCTCTTATCCATAGAGCATGAAATTGGCTCCAGTAAACTTAGACCTAACACTAAAGAACACAACCCGAAAATTCACCACAGTTTGTATACCATATATGAATGGCTTATCGGATAAATTCAAAGAATATGTAATCCATATGATATCAGGATAGTATTTAGGAGCAACACAACTTTCCGAAAGCATCTTGTGAGAGTAAAACCCTCTACGGAAAATGTATGATTAAGAACTGTGTGTATACGATCCCATGTAAGTGTAGCAAAATATACAAATGTGAGACATGTCGCCTACAGAAAGTAAGGCTAAAAGAAGGCTAAAAGAATACAGGTAAGCCGTAATACGTACATATATCGAAAAGTCGAGTATAGCTGACCACATATAAAGGGAAAAAGGAAACCATCTAGCATCATGGGGCGCCGTCTAACTTATAGATAGAGAAGAACGTTGGTAAGTGAGACGACTCAAAGAAGCAGCGCATATGTTGGGCGACAATGGCTTACTAAGCAGACTAGTAGCTAATTTAATATGTTCGAAATTCCGTCGAGATTCCTGAGTTCGCAAAGATACGCATAGAGAGGGCCGGAGGGTACAGCGGCCAAAACGTTTTTAGGATAACACTGAATATGAGTACAGTAGTCCGAATAATCGAAATAATCCAAATTATCGATCCTCATCTCAAAATTCAAATTTCAATATCACATTACTAAAACAAAGAATTTAATTCGCGCATGCAATTATAAACAGCTCTGTACTAACCGTTTTCAATTAAGGCTTTAAACCCGGTATATTATTGATAGAGATAGAAATAAGTATATTGATTTAATAGCGTCGCTCGGGAGAAATGTGTTATATCGGCGAGATGGCCAGAATGATCAAATCCCGTACTTACGAACATAAACGAAAGCCTAAACACAATAATCCCACTAACGCATTACCCATACACAGGAAAGCTTTTACCCAAAACTCCCACTTTAAAAACTTCACTCTCTTCGCGACTGAATTATTCAAATAAATCGAAATTGCCCTCATCCTTCTCTAATCACAATATAACGTTTACATTTGGCTTGTCTTTTTCACATTAACCAAACATCTGTCAAAAAATCGCACACAAACAATAGAAATACATTATAGATTCCGACCCAGGTTTAGTGCTACTTGTTTTATTGTTCTTTATTCATGTTTTCAATTTTTCTTTTCAGTTTCTTATGTGTGTTTCTCTTTGCTACATCCGAATTAACGTCTTTGTCCTATGCGCCGCATTTTTATTTCAAATAATAATAAACGTTCTCAAAACATCTCGCCTTCTTTTCTATGCTTTGTTGTTTTTCAATACATTTTAAATCTTCACATTTTCTGAAGACGTCCGTTTTTCCCAATGAAACCGATCAAATCTCTCGTTCGAGTTTTATTCGTGTGTTTAATTTTTTTCATTTTCTTTTCTGTCATCGATGATGTAAAACAATAAGATTATATAAGAAAGATTGAGGAGCGGAATTTCATAACTAGTATTCATTTTGTTTTCTCACTCTGGAACACCAACTAATAGATGCAAGTTTTCGCCTCATTAAAAGTATTGCCCCTCTTTCTCGCTAGAGGTCATATTATTATTTGACTCGTTTAGCTCTTAAATCATCAGTATGTATACACAGAATAATTAAAATATAACTTCAAAACATTTACGTGGTTTCAAATTAAAAATAGTGAAACAAAATTAAGTGTAACAGTACTCCCGATACTTCAGTGATGTACAGCTATTAAATAATAAATACACATTCCTATTTAATTAATATGTTAATCACAACCGTATTATTTTAGTTTACAATATATATACTATTAAGTAATGCGTGCCGAGACACGCGATCGAAAAATGAATATGTAATATTGTCTGCAGAATATATGTGCGTTGGAAAACTGGTCCTTAAAAAAACAGAGCATCCCTGGCTCGACTGGAGGTTGGACTTTTTGATGATATTCGAGATTGCCCTTCCGACTTAAGTATAGGATACAGAATAGATACTCGTTAGGCGCTTTTATCATAGTCTATACTCTCACGCAATCTCTCCCGATAGATCCGCATTTCTTTGCCTGGATTGTGCGGTTCGTTTTTGCAGTTTCTCGACAAATTACCTCATGCGTACACAATGAGGACGCTTCTAATGATGCTTCCTGCTAGTCACTGTTTGTTATTTTCGAAACACCCTACATCTTTTAAGTTATACACAGAACACTGAGATGAAGCTAAGATTTCCGAATTCATAATTCAGCGCGAATCAACATGATGCAGGTTACTCTTTTTATATATTCCGATTCTTTCTCGTGATCCATGGTTTCCAGATCTTAAACTCATCAATAGTACACCCAACCAGGTTTTACGTTCGCGCTATTAAATACTTCCGCGTTTCTAGAATTAAATGAATATAGACAACTTAACAAATTCGTCTCTAACACCGTGTATAGAGAAATAAGCATGTGTGAACCTTCAATGAATCCTCTCTGGCTGTCAGAATACTTCATCGGGGTTGCAGCGGTGAATACCAGTTTCAGGATCGACCTTAATGAGACGGACACTGTTGCCATAGCTCTGGAAAGTGTGTGCTGTACAACATCGACTAAACAGAAATCCATTTACTCATGGATTATTAGTAATTGAACTATCAAAGTCAGACTATAGAATGAAGACAGTCTTCCTTGAATGCTGTTGAATTATCATCATCTGTGTATGGTGAAATAATAACCCGAACTAAGTATTACCAAAGTAGGCCAACCTTTTTATTTGCTTGATTAAATTTTATCTTTTTTGATCTATGCAAGAGTATTGATTTACTCCTCTCCAGGAGTTAGGCATAAGGCCAGTTTTTATCTTACTCCCACAAGTAAGATGTGACCTAAGGTCGGGAAAGTGGGGTTTAAAAATTGCCTGGGCAGCCCCGTCGGCATTCCCCGGTAGGAGCGCCTCAGGCAGTAAGCAATAAACTTACTCCTCCCCAAAGAGGGGAGGCAAAGCCTAGGAAGGTGGACCTCCCAGAACTGCACAGGACAGACCCGTTGACCGGCGTGAATCAAGACCCGAAGGCCAAGACAACACCAGCATGGGGTGCAGTATCCATCGGAACAGATACTACACTTTGATATTAGCCAAAAGGCCAAGAATATAACAGAAAAATGCGGATTAAGATGCACAATTTGTCTTGGCATCTGATCAATTCTCATATGTTGCTGTTTACTTATGAATACACGTCCACTGCCTCTGTTGGATAATGGCTATGAGGATGGACGCATCTATTGGAGATCAGGTTTTACTTGCGCGGTTTATGGCGGAGTCATCCCGTGCAAAGCTGGGTGTTGTGTTTGCGGAGACAGTGACGTAACCTTGAGTTCAGAGGTTAGGTCACATCTGGCGTGATTACGAGGTTTCGTGACGTCAGAGTTTTTCGCTGTGAGAAAAGTAAATTTATAGTTTGAGTTCTTGCCTGGAAGCCAACGAAAGAACACCGAACGATAAAATGTAGCTGTTACAAGCTTAAGGGATTTGAATTCCAACATAAGAGCCACAGAATGAATCTCCAATTGTCCTCCCTGTGCAAGCGACTAAACAGTTAAGAAATTACTAGCGTAACCCCTCTCTCTCTCTCTCTCTCTCTCTCTCTCTCTTAAACAGCGATCGCTCATTGTCGTCTATTAGTTAGTAAATAAAAATTGGCTCGAATTTTAAAAAAAAACTAGTAAAAGCTTTGTTGTACTTTATTGAAGAAAAACATTATTTCAGCCCACGCAGAAACCTCCAGGATCGTGAGAATAAACGATTATGACGGCGGCGAAGGCTAACAGTGGAAGCGACAGAGGATAGCAGGCGACACAGTATCAAGCTACAGACAACAAGGTAGAAAGAATACTCGCGACAACGATTAAGGTTAGTACAAACAGCTGCGGGCGGCGACAAATGATGGCGAGACGGAACGCACAAGGCAGTACGAATAGTTCCCGGGCTGTTAGAATTCGCCGAATCAAGAAACGATACATGCACCCGTTTTCGGATCAACAGCGAAAGTTCTACGACGATCAAGAGATTTCGACACAAGTATTTTAAAAGTTATTATAAACTTTATTACAAACCAGTCTAGGTAACACCTCTTTTCATATTTATTCAATAATATCAATATTTGCGAGTATGTAGAATATAGTTGAATCTGGAAATGCCCACACAAGTTGTAAATTACGTAAGAGAATGAAACATCCCATTTGAAGTTTATCTTAGAACAAGAGAGACGTGTACCGGATGTGGAATCATAGGCGGGAGTTCGATTTGACACGTAGCCATCTAGGGAGCAAAGTATTTATTATTGGCAGTGAGGCTGATTGTTTTCAGTCTCAGTTCCCGAGAATTCTTTGTTAAACACCCCATCTGAGGATATGCTAAGACGCTCATATATAATCTTTCATATATTTGAACAAATGACGGAATAACACATCTAGTGACATCAGACATTGAACTACAGAGTTGTTAGCGTTTTTTTTTTCGTTGATGGTGTACGTAATTGCAGCTACCAGGTGAGAAAACGTTGAAAATTGCAGCTACCAGGTGAAAACACGTTGAAAATTCCGGCTACAACATCAGCACTGCGCTTACATAAATACGACCAGATAGTTGTGTGGGCGCACTATGTTGATTAAAGAACACTCTAGCTATGTAAATTCATCCCTTTCTTTATTTTGTTTATATAATCTGTTTTGCATCATGTATAAAACTTAATGAAGCACCTAGTTTTTTATTTGTATTTTCATCCTGTGTCTGCCTTACACATAGTCATCGGCGCTGGGCTACAGCTTCGCTGCATGCATTACATAACTATGAGCCGATCTAGGGGAATATATAATACTGTTATTCAAAATGGAGGTACCTGTTTTTTTATCTTGATAAACTAGAAAACGATGCAAAAACATGTTCATGGGACTTGATATATCTGATAGCAACGCTAATAGCAAATTTCATTTCTATGAAAATGCTTATCGTTTACCAAAATGAATTCATCCATTAAACGCAATCGACAATATTATCAGAATAAAACAAACAAAAAAAAACGCTTCTGAAATATAATCTCGAAGAGAATTGTTTTTAGCAAAAATCAATTGGCTTCGGAGTCAAGAATATGTGCAATTTTACTGACGCATAATTGATATACATCATCATCAAACGTGTTATCCGCATGCAAGCGGATACGATCAACTATGTATCAATTGTGTCACACGCCTTATGTATTGAAATACTTGCGTTCGCTGACTGATCGGTATGGAATTCCTGCAATATACGTTATAACACCATCTTTATAGAGGTTTGCTTCTTTTCTTGCATTCTTCTACAATTCCTTTCTAAACATACACTGCTTACACCGACAGTTATATTTCTTTGTAAGTCCAGTTCTTCCACTCTTTGTTTAACTCCAGCCGTTATCAGGGCAAGTTTAATTTTTACTTGAAGGTTATTCATTCTAACATAGTCCGTTAATATCATTGCTCGTTATATTTCCTGAAACAGAACAAGTTTTTCATCGTTTTCTTTCTATCCATTCTACCTATTCGAATACCATATAGTTCTACTGGGGGTTATGTGTGCTGATATTCCTAGCTTTCATTCGATATGACATATATATTTAAGGTGGGTATTATGATGTTGATTAGACCTCTTTTGGGAAAGGGTCGGGTAACATATAATAGAAATATATCCAGAGACGTACACAGTCCATACGTGTCATGACGAGAGTTGCCCCTCTTTCATGCCCTTGGAGCATCTCATTCTTCAACTTCTGGAAGGAGTACTAGCTTACTCCACATCAGTGGGATAACGCCTTTTTTACTTCTTTAAAGCCGCCCATTAAACACCTATACAGTGTTCTAATGCTTAATCAGGGTTTATTTGTAACTAAAATCAAATCTCGTCCTAATTATTTAAATACTTTGTTAGGCATTTATAGCTAGAAACTTAGTGGAAAAGTAAACCTTATACTGAAGTTAATTTGTTCCCGAACAAATTGTGAATATTATTAATAATTCCGTTTTGGGGATTACCCTTTAGTGTAGGGGTCTACGAAAAATGTCATTTCAGATTTAAACATGACAGACAATCAAAACTAATATGTTAACCTTACGCATGATAGATCGATATGTAGGCAAATGTACAATCAAATGCGTCCGTTATATATGGCCGTTCGGTGATGAAAATCTTAAGCGTAAGGGACCAGCTAAATTACTATCCCTAATGCAAACATGACAGACAAAATCACATTTTATGTCAAATTTATGCGTGACAGACTAAGCGAACGACGTATATACTCTTATATCTTTGACGCCTCTTAAATAAGATGCGTCTACTTAGTTTGACAATTTAGCGATGAAATTCCTATTGCAATCCGAAGCGTGAGATCCGAACGACCAACGACCAACTTATTTGATAAAAGTGTGTAGATGAATCAAAACAGAAAGCACAAAATGCAGCAAAGGAAAAAGAGTAGAAAAAAATCAATACATTTATCGAACCGCGAAGGCGTTCAGACATTGATGGAAGAAAAACCAATATAAATAAATGGTAAGCATATTCAATTAAATGATAGGGGAACGTATTAGAGAAACGACAGTGTCATTTTTGACACTCGATTAAGCAAATGAAAGCTAATCAACGATATAATATAGTCGAAAAAATGTTCTCAATAAAACAGGTCTGAAATTGTCCGTCTTAGACAAGTTACGAGAAGAATTAAAAGTCGGTACCGAGATGTGTGCTCTGAAAGGAATAGGAGAACATTATGTGTGCGTTATATATAACGCTGGATTTTTGGGGCACTTCTTTTCCCTTATGTAATACATTTTTTTAGATCAACCGGTTCATTTATCGACGTGACTTGGAACATAGTAACTTACCAAAGAAAAATATTAGATCCAAAATCAAAAGACTCAAACTTGTGCATTCAAGAACCGACAGCATTTAGTGAGCGTCGGTTATATAGCACTTTTCGTGTTTTCGAAGCAAGAGTTTAACATTTTGTACACCATGTTTTGCATTAGAATTGAAATCTACCACTGCTTTTACATTGCACGGATTAAGTAGTTGAAGGTAGACATGGCAGTGCAGATTAAAAGATAATGTATAGTTTAATAGTAATGAAAAAGCGTCTGTAAACATTGGATAGTGTTATAAACATTAACGACGCGAAAAAATGATAATAAGTGAAGTGCAGCATCTTATTGTTTTTCGTCTAGCATTTGCAGATAGATGGGTGTGTTTCATAGGCCCATCTCCACATCACAGTTGTTGAGCGCACAATTACTGTTCCCCCATAATTGAGTTTTTTTTTCTAACGGATGGTGAAACTAAAGATTCCATCATTGACGTGCCCATTAACGATTTTACATGAAGTATTGTAAGACAATACATGCACTTTATATATAACTGTATACATTTTGTCACCGATGTTAGTATATAGAATGGCTAATACTTTGTAGGTTTTCAGACATATCACATACCATCTGTTAAAAGACCCTAATGGAAATTAAAATTTAGGGAATATTTATTAATTTATTTTAATACTTATGTATTGTTAAAATCTCATCCAATCGAAACTATCTAAATTTTCACGAAGATCTTCAAGACGAGCAACTTCTCTTGCATGAAACTAAAATAAACGTAGCCCATATCACCATTTGATATTAAGACATCTTACACCTATCACACGTATTCTAAAAGTAATAGTAGCCAGTTAATTAGTGAATCCTGTACATGCAAATATATACACAAAAATACATATCGTAATTTATATAAATAAAGATAACTCCAGATAATGACAGATCTTTTCAAAGTTGATGAAGAAAACTGTCATTTTCAGGAGTATTACTGTTGCTCACAAAAAACATATAAGAAAGTTTATCTTCTTTCGATGATGCCTTGACCTCGTTGTTCTCGTGCCCTTAATATAACCTTTTCCAAGTGTTCTAAATATAATAATATCTTAGATTTATTCCGTTTCAATAATTTTGACTGATCAACATAAGATAACCTTGTAACCTTCACCAAACCATACAATAATTCTAAATGATAATTCTGATGTTACTCTACACAGTAAAAGACCTTTGACCTCTCTTTGAAATACATACTTTCTACAACGTGAATTATACTTAATGGATGAATATTTCTATTCAACTATTAGTACAAACATTACTGCCAATAAAAACTATATATATATATATATATATATATATATATATATATATATATATATATATATATATATAAACATTGTGCGTGTATTTAAGGAACAGGTCATTATTTAATCAAACATTGTTAAAAATTCTGTTAAATTATCCCTTTTTGTTTTTTCACTTCTTCTAATGAGAAAGGCCATTAGAAGAAATTAGAACATTAAACAAAGTTTAATTAATATGTTTAAAGTTTTAACAATGCTTAAATATATATACATACATATATATATTTATATATATATACATATATACATATATATGTATTTATATGTATATATATATAAATATACACACACCCACACACCCATATATATATATATATATATATATATATATATAATTATTTCCACAATCCACAACGCAGCAGACCACAACCTATGAAAGAAACAAACCGGAAGTCCTAGTCGGTCATCGCCGCGGTTTGCTTAATCTGTGTAACTTAATAGACGTTCATGTATGTGGCGAGGTAGCTCAGTGGCAGAGTACTCGCTTAGTATGCAAGTGACTCGGGTTTCGAATCCTGAGTGCTGATGTGTTCTACTGATGAGCCCAAAGGAGGGCAAAACTCGAGTCGTGGACTTCCGGTTTGTTACTTTCATAGGTCGTGGGCTGCGGTGTTGTCTTATTGTTGAAATAATTATATATATATATCATCTCACATTAAAAATATATATATATATATATGTATATATATAAATATGAAGGTGAGAATTCCGAAGCAGAAGCAATGCAATGTTGAAAAACCGGAAGGTGGAATAAACTAAAATAAATGACAAGAGACGGTAAATCTTAAGATCAATTAATTTATATTTCAACATTTAAATATAAAGACAGTAAAGTGTAAAATTGGGGTGCTTACTGTTAATTATTTAAAGGTCCTGAGTGGTAGAGACGTTAATCATTTCGAGAGTAACGACCTCTCTTTTCTAGTATTGTTTCCGCTTCGTGTCTGTACTGTTTATCTATGCACCTAGTTTACTTTCTGTCCCATTGGTCGTGTCTTTTCTTGTATTCTTTTTTGGCTTGGTTGCTGAATTCACTATCGTGTGACGCTCTTGCGCACAAAGTTTGAAGTTACTGTTTTCTTGGATATTGTCTATATAAATTCGATATAGGTAGTTCTAATTATATTGGTTTGTATAGGTTTCAGTAGTTATTCTGTTTCTCAGTTTAAATGAACTTTTAGTTGCCATGATAAGGTGTTTTCGTGAGTCTTTCCCCTTTTCATTTTTCTGTATCGTCTATGTTTCTGTTTCCACTTGTCCTTTCTCGTCATTTTGTTTCGTGTTTCGTTTCTCCTTGTATTGTAGACGGTGTCCGTTGTTGTTGTAATAAGTCTTCTTGGGTTATGGGTTATGTATTTTCCAATAGTTTTTTGTGTGCTATTCACACTGTCTTTTATACTTACCCGTTATCTTCCCCATTCCCTCCTTTTCACATAGAGTCAGTCAATATAACGCTTCAGGTGTAGTGCATTTCTCATGGTTATTAGTTTCCTAGTCCCTTTTTCCAGGTCCATACCCGTACATTCTGTTTTCTTCCAGCTTATTAATTGACCATAATATCTGTCTGAGTGTGTATTCATTTTACAAAATGTCTACTATATGATTTAGTTTCTAAGAGTTTTCCTGGTATTTTCAGATTCTCTTTTCCAATTTTATCTTTCATTTCTATCGATGCCCTTGCTTCAAATGATGTTGGTGTTCATCAGTTTTTCAGATCTTCTTTGCTGTTTGCCAATAGGTTAAGGTCGTGCATGAGGTTGTTTCTTGCTTTGCTCTGTGTTTGTAAACTTGTATCTGACATCACATTTCCTAAATATCTCTTTTCGTGGCTTCATGGCTATGATAAACAGTAGATGTTACAGAGAGTCTCCCTGGAAGATGGCTTTCTGTACTCTTATATGATTAAAACGTTTTCCCTCAGCTGTCAGTTCCAGTCTCCATGTTTCCATTGCTGTCTTGATCAGATTAATTATCCTGTCGGATACTTTTTATATCTTTAAGTATTCAATTATCTACGTTTAAGGGGTTTTGTCGTAGAATTTCGTGTAGGGCCATCTCATGGCAATCTTAATATTTTTTTTTCTTTTTAGACTATTTTGATATATGCATATCCTTTTCTGGCATCAGTTCTATTCCTCGAAGAATGGGCTGGGACTATTTATTGAGTAGTAGATCTGTTCTCTCAGTTGTGCCGTTAGGATGCTCCATGTGTTTGATATACGGGCTATTATTATTTACTCACGAGGAGTTCTCACGCAGGTCACCAACAACCGGTTATTGACCCCCCCCCCTCCGAGGACAACAGACCTGGATGGAATCGTCGTCGTTGGATTTTTATACAGATTCTTCTGGATTTACCAATATTTCTGAGCCCCACGTTATTTGGATTTCGTTATTGGTGACTTTCATACCCGTTTGAACTTTAAATGTTTAAAAAAAATTATTTCAAATTTAGAACTTTGACAGTCCTTTTCTGTCAACTTAGGAATCATAATTTTCCTCTGATGATAAGATTTTAATCTTTGAAAAGCCTGGTTTAGAGAATGAAAGAGAAGAAAAATAAATGTTTTTATTAACTTAACTGTTCCTTGTTTTGAACAACTGAAGATATTGATTTGCCTCCATTTGCAGTTCTAATAGATTTTAATTGACTTACCATATTTTTGCTCTATCCAGTATATTGAGCTTTCCTTATTTCACAATGGGTCCAACTCTCTAAAAGTTTACCTTTTAGTTATTATTTTCATAATTCTCATATATATATATATATATATATATATATATATATATATATATATATATATATATATATATAATAGAGTAAAGTACGTTTGTTAAAACAAGTTATGACAACTGATTTCTCGCTATTATCGATTTGTCAGATTAGTCTAACATGTATTTTTGCTTTGTTCACTTTTGGTTGTATATGGTAACACGCAAAAATAAACCAAAAATGTATTAAAATCATGTGACGAATCACGCCCAGTTTGACACAAGTAGCCATGTAATTTACTTGATTCTTAGAGGTTCACGTGACCCAACAAAAATATTCATGCCATCCTAGAAAAGGTTGTTTTCGAATTAATAAACAATTAATTTGTATATCTCTGTGTCATTTACTACAAGTCTATCACGTAAATAATATGTGTTGAATTATAACTTTTAGAAATAATAATGAATATTTAAAGGTTCCTGTCACTACCCGTGTTTGGAGGGTGGGAACTGACGTGGTTAAGTTGGCATTTATTTGTTTTAAATTCAATCATATTTAGATATTTGCATAGACGTGTTTGTGTTTTGGATTTTCAAGTATAATTTAATATTTAAGTTGTTTTATAAAGAACGAATATTTTCAGAGAATATAATTATTTTTTGTTCAATAAATTAAAAGTGCTTATTTTTTTATTTGTTTCTAAGATTTGTATAACTCAGTTGTATTTGTTTGTACACAATTGAATTGGTTTTCGATTATTATTTTAAGTCGAACAAATTACAAGCTATTTTGCTCATGTCTGCAATTAGAGATTTGTATTGACCTTCTCTTTTGTAGCATGTACTGTTTAGGATGTATAATTATAGCGACTTATCCGTGTCGCTATAGCGAGTTACTTTCCATTTATTCCGCGGATGAACATTTTGTTATTCTTTCAATTCGAATATATGTTTTAGGAGAGTTATGATATTAACATACTTTATGTTTTTCAGTGTGATAAGCGTAAGAGAGAGTGTGTGAGAGAGAGAGAGAGATGGAGAGAGAGGGAGAATGAGACGGAGAGAGAGAGAGGGGAAGAGAGAGAGAAAGAGAGAGAGAGAAGACAGAAACAGAGAGATGGATAGTTCATCTCGCTACATCAGCCATATCGCACACGCTGTCTTCTCATTAGGAAGAACGGCTGGGCACTTCTCTTTTTGAAATCGCGCCAGTTAAGACAGATATAGATAAATAGAAGAAGACATTCGCCCGGAAATCACGTGGTTTCGTAACTTCCGCTCTGACGCTTAACACTGCTATCATTATGTTGTATTTATTTGTATATATTACTTGCTTCATCTGTTTATTTAATGTAATTTTCTGCTATGTTATGTTTGAACAGTAGCTTCGTATATACCGTTTGTATGTAGGCAGTATGCTTGCAGTTGACGCTGTGTTTCTTTTAATACCGTTGCATACATAATCTGATTATATTTGGCGCGGTGAGTGTTCGGTTGTTTAGTATGTTTCTGTACAGGAGTAGCAAGTTAACATAAATAACAGATATGTACCCACACGCTGAATAATAAATATTTACACATATGCACACATGTGCGATTACGGACACGCACACACACACACGGGAAACAATGGGACGCCGACCAAAATACAGATTATTTTAATTGAAATATTTGATCTAATCTCATATTATTTTATTATTTAGGATAAGATACGTATTCTAATTGGTATCAACAAACTACTCGTGTTTGGTAAAATGTGACAATAAGTTACTATTTACTTATGTTCCCAATAGGGCAGAGAAAAACACAAGTCTTTTTTTTAATGTAAGGAAAATACAGCGTCTTAAAACGGGACATTCTGGATTTGGATAAACAAATAAAAATTGTGTCAGTCTCAAAAGAGTTATGCTTCACTCATAGAGAACGTAACAGACTAAGTGTAGTATATATAAAAAAACAATACTATACATTGGTATTACACAAACAGCCAACGGATGGCTTTCAATAATCTAGACCAATTTAAAAAGTTCCTATCTTCATTATTTCTGCAAATATAATGAAGCTTACGAATAAATGGGAACACCACTTTGAACTGTGCGAGAACATAGTTCACTCATACTTTGGTTCATCGTTATTGTAATTAAATTATAAAAACGCAGGAAAATAGATCAACCTGGCATTATGCGTTTATTAATATGAAAAAGTCGTTTTAGATTTTGTCCGATAACTGTTAAAGTCTAGTAGAATATAGTTTGAGTGTCTGCGATAGAGCATATACTTACTTCGCCAAAGAAAGACGATGCAAATTATATCTCTCTACCTATCTATTAATCTATCTATCTATCTATCTATCTATCTATCTATCTATCTATCTATCTATCTATCTCTCTCTCTCTCTATATATATATATATATATATATTTATATATATATATATATATAATTAATTATGACAATATATGTATTAGCGTATCTTATCTATGCTTTTTAATTAGCTGTCTCTTTAAAAGATTCAGTCACAACAGGGCATACATGCGTTCGTTTCAGTTTATATGCCAATAACTTTGTTTTTCATTTTTTATTTTTTCACTTTTCACATTTCTATGAAAAATAACGTTCATGTGAGATGTACTTTTTACAGAAGAACCTACACTATACGGTAGGTGATCTATATATATATATATATATATATATATATATATATATATATATATATATATATATATATATATATATATATATATATATGTATATATATATATATAATGAAGAAAATATAAAAGTGTTCGAACGTAATGGGCATTGGAAAAGGAAAACCAAATATTAGTGTTTACGTATTCATCAACGTTTCGTCTTTATTTATAAAACTTTCTCAGAATGATTGTCTGAAGACAACAGCTCACAAGTAAAAAATGTTTCAATGGAGTGGTGACGGCTCAGAAACTGCGTCCGCTTTAGCAAAAAATGGAAATCAAATTATGTTTTTAGCCTAGGGCGGCCACAATTTACTTTTTCAATGTCCACATATATATATATATATATATATATATATATATATATATATATATATATATATATATATATATAAGTTCTTATAAAAGAGATATATTTAGGAATACACTTCTCATAATTTCCGAAATGTATCATAATTACAAGCAAGATTAAGTTTATACAAGATTGAGAGCATCTATACTTGATAGTTACATTCCAATTAGAAGAGAACTATATACATTTATATACATATATATATATATATATATATATATATATATATATATATATTATATATATATATATATATATATATATATATATATATATATATATTTGGGCATCATTCTCTCATTTAGCAAACACTGCTAAACATAACAGAACTCTTCGGTTTGATTTTACAATTGTTTTTTTGTAATGTATATATATATATATATATATATATATATATATATATATATATATATATATATATATATATATATGTATATATATATGTATATATATTCAGAAAAACACTTGGTATTACATTTTGCCTTGTTACATATTGAATAAATCTTTAAAAAATACGAAAAACTGTCGAGATGCACCAGAAGATAACAAAAAAAGTATTAAATATCTAAATGAAAATTGCAATTATTTCAAAACCTATATATTGCCAACACTAAACTCTAATATGCACAATTTTCTGTTTTCTAAATATTTTAATGGTTATTTTTGTGGGATTATATTTTTTAGAGAAAACAAGCAATTAGTTTTCTTTTATTTCAGATATTTATGTATTTATCCGTTCCGGAGGCGATGAGATATTTTGTCAATTTTTTACGCTGTATCACAAATCGACACTTTTACACCACTAATGTTAGTTTCACCCACAGTTTCAAATCATTTTCTTTACAGAAGAAAATAATATCAAATTAGAATCGTCTTAAAAAATGAGGTTGTCTAAGTCTGGGCGCTGCGTTTTTTTCACATAAACAGCTGGTAAATGGCAAATGCTTTTAACAAATATTAGATAATTAGCTTTTATTTATTTATTTATTTTTAATCTTAGACATTCAAATAAAAATAATTATTTAAATGTTTAAACCTTTTTAACTAGCGTTTTAACTGAAGTATATTGTGTTTAATTTTATTTGTTTTCTTTGAAACAGAAAATATACTCTTATAAGTGAATTTCTAATACATTTCAATTATTTGAATGTTCTATTTTCATATCGATTTCTACATTGAACAAATATTGCCTTTTATATATCTGAGGAATGCTGGTATTTATTATATATTTTATCAATACTGCAGACTCAATTGGTTATTTCATTAACATTAGCCATCTAAATTTTACTAGTCATATGTTGACTATGAATTATATACACCCAAACAACAAATACATAGAATAAATACATAAAACACATTTCCAAGACTGCTGAAAAGCAAGTACGCTCCCTCTACTGTGCTAAAAAAACTTCTCACACCTGACAGTACCCTATATCTATACAACGCCCATGCATGGGGTATTGTTGTCACATCTGGGCCGGCGTACCATTCACACGTGTCTCCCGCTTAGACAAGGTCCAAAAAAGAGTCTCTAATCTGATAGGTCCCTCACTATTGGCCAAGCTCCAGCCTCGTCTCCATCGCCGCAATGTTGCACCACTGTGTTTGTTTTACAAGTACTTCAATGGAATATGCCCCGATGAACTTGCTGCTCTAGTGTCCTCTCGACGTAAATACACTCGACCGACTCGACAATCAGCTACACCGTATATATTTAATGTGCAGATTCCCAGATGCCGGAGAGCCTTGTACTCCGATCGCTTCTTTTATCAAGCTGCCGGCCTTTGTAACTCCCTCCATGCTACTTATTTCTCCGACTGTACCGACATGCAGAAATATGAAACTAATGTGAACAAACATCTTGCTTAATTTATGATGACCCTTTAAAATTTCACCATAATTCTCAGTAGCCCCTTACGTCTACAGTAGCAACTTGCCTTGTTCGGGGTGAACTATGTTGAAAAATAAAAAAACAAAACACGAATGTATCAGAGATAAAACACTTCAGATTGCTTTTTCTACCTAATTTCAATCAGAATAAGCGTTATTAAAACCTAGACGTACGAGTGACCCGTTTGGTAAAAACAACCTCCACTGTGTATTCTACATTGATAAACTGTGACATATGCGTTAAAACATTGCTCTTGCAGAGAAAGATAAATACGTGGTGACGGAGAGGGGGGGTGTATGAGAGAGAAAGCAGTCAGTATTTGCCGTCTTATGGTGAGCTCTCGTTACAATTCTCATGCGTCGCAAGTGTATATTCCTTTTTAGCTAGCTAATATATATGTATGTTTTTATTCAAATTACCTCCTTTGAAAATTAATGAATGTAATATTTTAAGAAAGATTTTGTCAATTTATCATTTTATATTCAATCGCTATAATAAATGTTAATATAGAGAGACTTGTAAATATAAACGAAATAAGACAATAATTAAAATATCTGTTTGATTAATAAAATTTGAATTTATATTATTCTAGATTGTTTTACGGTATCTTATTTTCTATTTAGAACTTCTAACATTTTGTGTAGGCCAATCACAATGAACGATCTGATTCGCTATTGTGTTATGACGTAACATCAGTAAATCTTTTAAAGCGTGTTAATTTGTTTCCGATTGGGATTTTACATAATCAAATGCAGGTGTAGTTATATGTAATCGGCTATAAACGTTCCATAAGAAAATCATGATAAATATATCAATACTATGAGGAATAGCCGCCCTTTATGACATTTACTTCGGGAATTACGTCGTGAATCGTGCATAGATGAGTACGTAAATAAAAAGTAAGTTACCCAAGTAGTTAGAAAGTGTTTTTTATTAGTGAGTGACCGCTTATCAAAGCCCGAAAATTAAAAAATAGATGTTATTTTCTCAACACAGTTGACAACTTTTAAATATCGACCATTTACAGAATCTAATTTAGCATAAGGACATGCACATTTTACTATGGGATATACAGATAATGCTACACCTGACCATATATATATATATATATATATATATATATATATATATATATATATATATATATATGTATATATATATATATAGCACTAGATTAAGTGAAAGAATAAAATAAAGTGCGACTCAAATTTTATTTGCATTCAATGTTCAAGCAAAGTCCGTAAAAGTCCTTAACACATGAGTTTTCAAAGAAAATCTTCTCCTCAGCGGACGATTACCGCAATGATATTACTGCAGGTAATAAAATAAGACTTTGAAAATATATTAAAAAGTTTTACATAACAATACATAAAAATACATTTTTTATTACCTGCAGTAATGTCATTGCGGTAATGATCCTCTGAGGAGCAGATTTTCTTTGAAAACACATGAGTAAAGGTCTTTAAATGAACATTGAATGCAAATAAAATTTGTGTCGCACCTTATTTCATACTGTCACTTCATAAAGTGCTATCAATGCTCTATCCAGTATATTGTGCTCCAGTTTTATCCGGATGTTCACTAATTAAATATATTAGGTGCCTCTTATATCTTTTGTTGTATTAACGTTATATATATATATATATATATATATATATATATATTATAATATATATATACATATATATATACATATATATGCATATATATATATATATATATATATATATACATATATATATAAATGTACACACACACACATATATATATATATTTTTTTTTGTTGATGATTTTATTCCATTACTTGCGACAAAACATATTCTGTTTCGTTAACACTTGCAAATAGCGTCAACATCGTCAGGCTACAAATTGAATCGAATGGCATAGATCTTAGATTTACCTCAACAGGAAATTGAACGTGCATTGGGTGGGGGAGGGGGACAGAGATGGAGCTCTGCCTATGACGGGGACATGAGCCATGAGAAGGGAGGGGGAGACCCCAACAAGGCATGTTTCAAAAATTGCGTGGGAGGTTTTCTCGTGTCTGGGCCATAGTGACCTCAATTCCAGCCGGAGCAACGGAGGGGGGGGGGGGTGAATTTAAAATGAGAATAGAATTGAATTATAATTACAGTTATAACTGTCATTTTTGTTGTAATATGGAATTATTATGTAGATACAAATGTTTGATAATTTTAATTCATGGTATTAATTGCTACTTCTGCATTCTATTTTTATTCTATTTTAATGTAGTTATTTATGGCTTTCTGATTATTTGTAGTAAATTTTGTTGTGATAATATTTTTTTAATTGTGATTATATTATACTAAGATCAATACTAGTGGAATCATTTTATAAAAGAAGTTTAATGGTTTTACCATTTTTAGCATTAATAAAATCGATTACAATAACAGTAATGATAAAAATGCTAATCATATCTACGATAGTCGCAGTGATAATAGCATTAATAAAAATAAAATAAAAAATAAAAATAACAAGATAATAATAATGATAATAATAATAATAATAATAATAATAATAATAATAATAATAATAATAATAATAATAATAATAATAATGGTAATAATAATTATCACCATCATTACACTCCTGCTACTTGTGAAGTGATTGGGCGAAATAAGTCTACAAGTGATGGTAGGTTTTTATAGTTTTACTACCAATGACAAGGACTAAGTACCAGTCAATAATTATGTGTTCAAGATAATAATCGAAGGGTTAAGTAATTGAGATTAAATTAGTCTAAGTGATATCAGTGTTAATAGCTATCCCAGTTATGGGTTTATGTGGGAGATGATTTTGGTAGAATTGGTAGTATGACTGAGAGGCTATTGAGTCTGTGCATTATAGGTAATACTTAGAAATTTGATGTTATTGATAGTTTAGTGTGGTGGTTATATATTTATAGATTTATAGATTCATCGGGACTTGTTGGGGTGGGGTAGGGTGGTAAATTTGGGTGGGTGAGTAGGGAGTTATAATGTGTTTTTAGGTAGTGTATAATGGGCGGGTTAATGTTATCATTCATTTTTGTAAAAAACAATTTTTTTTCTTTTTAATTCTGTGGGGGTGGTGTGGGGTTAAGGTGGGGTATGTGGGTTGCTAAGGAGGTAGAGTCTACTATGTTTCTAGTTGATAGATGTCTCTTGTTTTCTATTTAGGAGTTTCTTTTTGTCTTTAAAGCGGATAATTTCCACTTTTTCATTTAAACATAATTTACATGGAGAGTTTATTGATTTTCAGGTGCTAGATTTTCCAATTATTATGGGAGTTTCTTTTTTTGTTTTTATTTTGTGGTAGTGTAGTGAAAGTCCAGTTTGACCAGGATGGTCAGGTTTGTTGAAGGAGAGGTTATGGTTGTAGAATCTTTCCTTGAAGTTGTTACCTGCCAGACCAATATAATAGTTAGTCTGGGAGTGGTTTTCAGTTGAGGAGATAGATGCCTCATAGACCACTTGTGTAGCTAGGCACTTTTGATTTAAGGGGCAGTTTGATTTAATATTACAGTTACATGTTCTTCTAGAATTTGAAGTTACTGAGGTGTTTAGTATTTTCATGTTGTGCTTTTTTATGATTTTTTCTAAGTTGTCCCCACAACAATAGCTGAGTTTTAGTGTATTCTTATTAAAACTGTTATAGAGTATGTTGTTATTGGGGAAATGAGTGTTTATTAAGTTCAGGAATTTATTACCTGATTTGGTTTTAGTAGAATTGTTAAATGGAAGTGTATACCAGATAATTTTCCTATTTCTATTTTTGTTCCTACTAGGGTTATTTTGTGTAGTTTGAATATACTCTATTTTGGTATTTTTATATCCACTCTCCTTTAGTGCTTTATCATAAAAGTTCTTATGTTTATTGAATATATCTATATTGGAGGAGTTGTTGCTAATCCTTCTACTAATTGATTCAGGGATGTGTTTACTTACAGATCTAGGGTGGTTAGATAATGGGTTGACATAAAGGGGGTAGGAATTATCTTTAGCATAGGGCTCATAAGTATCTCAAGTGAGGTTGAAGGTAATATCGAAGAAGTTAACCTGTTTAACATTTGATGGTGTTTCAGCCGTTAGGCCTATTCGTTTCATTTCTTTGGATATTATTTTTTGATTTGTTCACACTTTTGTCCGTTTGTGTTTTTAACGTACATTAGGCCATCATCTCTGTAAAGGCCGATTGAATCGACTTCGATATCTTTTGTTAGGTTATATAGTAAGTACAGGCCAACCAAGTCTGTCACCTCGGCAGAGTCAAGCGGACCCATAGATACATCGAAGGAAGAGAAATGGTCCTTCTTTGTCCATTGTTCTTTGTTATTTATTAGTACTGTTATTCGGCATTTTTAATTATGCTTATTTCGTCTTCAGAGATATTAGAGAGGACAGTGGCGAATTCTATAACATTTTCGAAGAGTGCTCTGCTTATTGAGGGGTAGTAATTAACTATATCGAATTGTATATATATATATATATATATATATATATATATATTCGAGGAACATGTGGGGTTTATCTTTTTTCACTTTACCTTATATAGCTTTAAAAAGACAAAGATCCACTTCCTACGGCTACCAATTAATCTCTTAGTATGACTCATAGATATCCGACTGTTTATAATAAAGGTGCTACTCAACATCTTAAATGGGGAGTTAGTAACACAGTGAATAACATGTATTTTCCTCTTCCAAATTGGCCACTTTACTATGTAATAATTTATCAATATTATGGAATTTTTTAAAGTTTTGCTGCATTCCAGGACAATAATTCATCTGGTCCGATGAAGTATCCAGCGAAGTGCTGTTTGTTGACGTAACACCACTACGAGAAGTTCCGCAATTTCTCATGTGTAGCCAAGCTTATTAGACTTCGTATAATAATATGTTATTTTGAATATTTGGCAAGAGTTTACATGTATAGTGAAATATCCTTATCTCAGGTGTTCTGACAAACTCATTTACATAGATCGAAAACACTTCAGTATGATGCGTACTTGACATGCAAACTCTTTATCGTGGATAAGTATTTGCGTTTATGTTGATCTATAAATGCAACTTTATTCCGATTCGAGATGTTGTATCCTGGATTTATGTACGCAACTCGATCTATTTCTAATACATACTCAATTCACTTAAATTCTGTAAAATACAACCTAATCTTACAACCAGTTTGTTCTAGATGTTACATGTGTTCTGTACGTAGTTGTTTATACGACTATACATCTGCGCACGTGTATTCACGGTGTATGTTTGGGGTTAATTCGGTACTGAAATAAACGTATATCTGCTCGTATGCGTACGCGGCTGTTAGTCAATTGTGCTTCTGTCTTCAAAATATTATCTAGTTTGTTATGAGCTCATCTGTGTCTTACTCGTGGGTCATTGGATACACCAATAACAATTAAATATCGTTTTGTTTTTTGTCTCCCCAAATGGATTTGCTGTATGATTTGAGTATCGCCAAAGGAGCATCGTTGCAGTTTTAGCAGAAAAAAACAGCTGCGACACATTAATTGTTACTTGGAATAAAAAAACACACATAAAATAATATTACGTTGTTTTTAGGGTGAGTTCTATTCGAGTCATCTAATTTTCACGACGACTCGTACACAAAGTCGATACATGTTAAGATACATCATTGGTTCTCTCTCTCTCCGTTTTTTCGAAGGAAAGTCTGTTTGTTTTAGAGAACTGCACTTTAATTGTAAGATGCGGTTTTTTTCTTTGGTGTTTTATTTATTATTGTTTAATTCCTGAACTATGCAAGTGTGATTTTGAGTACACATAAAACGCAGAGATTTCGACTTTTTGATATATTCTATCTCTGTAACTGAAAATGAACAATGTTAGTTCTTTGCTTCTTTGCTTCTTTTACACGACATATATTTATGATTCTGAGTTACCACTTATAGAGGCCAACAGCTGCTGAGGAATGAGGGGCTATATGATTTCAGTTAGATAATAAAAACTTATATGAGATGCTTAAAAACGATAAATAGAATGGGGCAAATGTGATAACTTAAGAGGACGTCAAGACAAGTATTTGCTGGTATTAAACTTAATGATGGGCAGGTTATAGTCTGCAGAGAAGCAGTAACGTGCCAGTTTCACAATTGTTTTTATTGTATTTATTAAATTGTATGGTGAAAGTAAGGAATGGTTAACAAAGACCCCTTCGCCATCTCTATAATGGCTTAGTAAATAATAACGTTATTATTTTAGCACTGTCTGTACACTGTAGAATAGTATTAATTATAATATAATTATATATAAAAATAAGTACAAGCGACCCCAAACCGGAAGTCGTTAATATCAAGAACTTAATGTGACCGAACAGCGTTTGCAGCTGACTTTGAGTCAGTTACTCTTCTGGTGTGCCAGACCGGTTCTTGCCGTTGATTGGTTTATAATGAAGGATTCAAACAGTGGCGCCCAGTCGAGCACCTGATATGGAAATAACGAAAGAGTACAGAAAGACAAACTATGTGTTTTTCTGTGAGAAAGCGGTTTCAGGGAAGAAAGTATAAGCGCTTCATTGCATACGATTTATTGAACACAAGCTGCCATTTTACTTATAGTTGGGAAGAAAATATGGATTCACAAATATCCGTATGGATTCGTGAATGAATAAAAACAATCGATTTGATTTCCTTTACTATATATCTTTTGTACTTCGCTAGCTTAAAATGTATTTCCTAAGAATTCTCCCGCAGATATCTGCCTGTCTCAACAAAATGAATCGTATTTATGTGTACTATCGAGTGCATGTGTTCGTATCAATTCAAAATGCATCTAATAATCTAGTAGACCGATGTTTTTTTTTTTACATTTGATCAAAATATTATGAATTATAACCCGACGATTGGATCAGTAATCTGCTTTATATAGTATTTTCAGTAAAATACGTTCCATGAATAGGGTGTAAATCAAAACATAATTCAGCTAATCTTAAGACGCCAGGATGATAATTTTTATTTAATTAAGCGTTTATCTAACGTGCTTGTTTGGCGAGACAATGCCATGTTAAGATGAAGCGAGAACGGTAAGCGAAATGCTATTTAGATCTTTTCGCTAAACTTTCAAGTAGAATTATTAAATGTAACTCCACATATCTATATTAGATTGTGTCCGTCTTTAATTCTGCTCCTCTAAACTTTTAAATATTACATGCATTACCAAACTCGCAGATTCAATTCGGCCACCTTAAGACTATGCTATATAGTCTGTATGTAGAAATAAAAGAGAACCTTTGTAATACTTTAAGTGATTACATATTCTTTCTTTCCCTCTCTATCTTCTTCACTTTTTCTTTCCATGTCTATTCCCCTCTCTATCTTTTTTATTCTCCTCACTTTTTCTTTAAATATAGCTTTCTCTTTCTCTCTTTCTGTCACGACACTCCCCTCTCATTCTCTATCTCTCTCTACCGATTTCTCTTTCGCTTATATATATACTGTTTTTATTTGCATACTTTTCTGTGATTTTTACTAGCGTTTGGAGTGATCCCAATCAGCTGATCATCATTGTCGTTTGCTTTGATGTGTACAACAAAATATGGAAAACAATGTTTCCAATCAGCGGACGTTTCTTTGATGCTATGTGTCCACGTTTTCCTACGCTATAGCGTTTGTCTTAAGCCTGGCTTTTTAAAGCCGCCAATTTAAGCCTCGTTTAGTCCATTCCATTAGTGAGTTTTACGTATTGGAGAGTCCACCTTCATTTGTTTTACTTCGAAAATCGTACGCACACAAAAATGTATCCACATACATATACATAGACACATTATATATATATATATATATATATATATATATATATATATATATATATAATATATATATATATATATATATATATTCTGGTACAGAAAAATTAGTACAACATTCGTACCGTCGGTTTCAAGCACGGAAGGTCTTACCCATCCGGCTCTCTTCAGCTTCTGTTCTTCAGAAGCTGAAGAGAGCCGGATGGGTAAGACCTTCCGTCCTTGAAACCGACGGTACGAATGTTGTACTAATTTTTCTGTACCAGAATAAATAAATATTATGCTCTTAATTTTTTACTTTAATTCTTAATTAATCGAGCACTCTGCTGGGATTTTTCCTACCATTTTACAAAGAAGTTATATATATATATATATATATATATATATATATATATATATATATATATATATATATATATATATATATATATATATATATATATATATGTGTGTGTGTGTGTGTGTATATTACTGGCTGTTTACTAGCTCATTAAACTAAGTGTTGCCCGGGAGTATTTATACTTTAATATTTTCTTTAGTCTCTATTTAACTTATGTAATTCTTATTCATGTTTTTTTATGTCGATGCAAAATCAGGAACTTTACGGTGTGCATATAAGAGATTTTCTCCCAAAATGCAGGTCGGCCAATAATTTTGTTATCACAAGAAATAGTGTGTATTGTTTATTGTTTTTAAATGCGGGCAAAGAAAGTGTGTTGATATTGCTAATAGTGGCATGTTTATATTGCGGTTCAAGACTGTGTCACACATACATAACACAAAGTTTTTAAAATGCTGGTTTCATACATACTGTTAAGAATAGTAGATTGCTGTGTTTTTAAAGATTGTTTGAAAATACTAAACGTTAAAATTCTGACATAATGGAATTAAAACTGTAACCGCCTCTCCTGTGTGTCTTATTTAGAAAATATATTGTTTATTCTAATGTTTGTTTTGTGGTGTTTGATGTAGCTTCTATTGTCGAAATTTCTAGTTTATTTAGAGTGTTGTAAAGTATTGTATTATGGGTGCAGGTATGTAAAAGAAGATGTCTATTGATGAGAAAAGTGTTCGGTGTATATGATTTTTGCTTATTGTTTCTAGAAAATATTAGTAGGATTTTTTAGCATTCACAAAGAAATTGTGGGGTATTGCAATTGTTTTGCGTGAATTTGTGATGTATATACATTGTTCGTCTAGATACTGTGTACTACACATTCTTATTGCACGTTGGAAGAAACCCATTATTATGCTTGTTGTGATTTTGTTATTATGGTGTGAGTAAAATGTATGTAGTCATTCTTGTGTGCAGTTTTGCGATGATCCTAACAGGTACGATTATTGTTTGATTTTATTATAAAAATATCCAGAGACGGTATCTTCTTTGTTTTATATTGTTTTTAAGATTACATGTTATGTTATTTTTTGTTTTCTTTTCACATAGTGTACCCAAAAGATGGCTAGCTCCCACTGTAGACGTAAGGAGATACTGAGAATAAGGGTGTAAGTTTTGGGTGTCATCAAAAGTTGGGAGCTATGCAGCGCGATTACTGTTTAATTTGTTTTTCATGGCATGTCATGTTGCTTAGATGAAAGGTCATCGAGAACAACTTGGATCTTTCTTTTGGTAAGAAAGTCCAGTAATACCATATTAGTGAGTTTGTAGGAGCAGCCCTGTATGGTAGACCTTGTCAAAGGTTTTAGATATATAAAGCGCTACTGTCATAGCTTCACCTGCCTTGTCCAGTGTATGATATATGCGTTCAGAGATAACTGTTAGGATATCCGCAGTAGACTGTGCTTGTCTTAATCCATACCAGCCGTCATATTTTTTTAGCATTAAATAGATGCAGGATTATCGCTAGATTGATTAATGATTTAAAGATGTTAGCAAAGATCGGGAGTAGAATTATTGGCCGGTAGTTCTGAGTATTCGTTCCATCCCAGAATTCTTGAGGATTAGTACAACAGAGGCAATGTATCAGCTATCACAAACGCAATATGCAGCAATGGCATTTCTTGTTGAGTTTGGAGAGGGCAGGGGCCAGTTCAGCAGAGCATTTCATTATTACTATTACAGGTATAAGATCAGACCCACAAACTTTGATAGTGTCAAGTTTTTTTTACGATATTACTGAACTGAGATGAGGTGATGCCTTTAGGGAAGGGGGTGGTTTTATGAGTCCAACATGGAGTTTAAGGCAACACGCTAGGAAAGTTGTTCAGCCTCATCAGTTGCCGTGCGGACAACATCAGTGTGGTTTGATAGCGAGAGAATTGTTCAGTGCCCATTTTTCACAACACTATTGCAGATTTTCCAAGAGTTCGCGTATACCTATTTCTCTGAGTAAATGCCTTTTTTGTTTATCTCTGTATACCTTCACTTTTGGGTACGTATTACTGCCTTACAATTATTTCTTGACTCTAAACATTGATGTATATTAGAACTTGACAAATGTTTGCCGAATTGTCGAAATGTTTGCTGCCTCACTGCAATTGCAGCTGCACATTCCGAGGTGAACCATTGAGGTGAATTTAGTTTGCTAAAGAATTTAAGATATAATCATGAAAATGTCGTCAGCATATCTAAATTATTCAGTGTTGAAGTGTAATATAAATTTGAATGTGCCAGATTCTAGGAATCTAAGCATAAGGAGACTTGTACTCGACTACGAAATTTTGCTTATAAAAATTATTGCTGAATTCAAGATAAGTAATGTTAGTGATTATATATATATATATATATATATATATATATATATATATATATATATATATATGTATATATATGCGAATTTTGAATCTTTATATACAGGATTTATTTGTGCTTTATAAAGTTAGGTAAAACGCATTGAAGAACGTGTAACTCATTTATACGGATGTATTTTGATAATTTACACAGTATTTAATGTTTAGAAGGTATTAAGTGGCATACTCTCAGGATATCTTAGCAAACATCAGATTTTGTGTTTGTGAAATCGGCTACAATGCGTCGTTTTTAAGCTGTTTGGTGTTATGACAATACTTAATCAAAATAAGTTACATAAACCAACCGGAATATTTTTGATCGTTAAAACATCAGCGTGATAGACCATCGAAAAGGCTCTTACAAATACAAATTGCAGACCAGGAAAAATGTTATAGTTCAGGCATAGAATATTATGGTTAAACCATAAGCGTGAGCGACAAAAGCAATCTCTGCCATATATGGCGAGCATCGCAACTTGTGTTCACATATTCGTATATAAGGACTGGTTTCTAAATTAGTCTGTGTTTTTATAATAAATACTGAAAAAAGAGTTGAATTGCCCTAAAACAACTAAATGAAAGGAAAGAATTCAACGATGCCCGTTTTATCCGCAGAGTCATTTCAGCTGTCTCGTGTATTTGAAAATAATAGTCAATTATGTAAATGGAAGCGAAAATACAAAGGCGAAAAATGCAAAAATCAAACGAAAGGAAATAGCTTTGTATGCGAAACTGACAGAAGAAAGAAAATGTACTTTTAGCAATAAATAAGTTGAAATTAACTAGACCATGACAAGAATATTCCAAATAGACTGATTCCCGTGAATGCATACAATATAGATTTTTTCTGTAAGGGTTATGGCTCACAACATTTACTTGGCAAGTAAAAAGGAAGCCAAAAGACATAGTTAAATGGTTTCCAGTTGGTCGATAATATATTGAAAGTGGACGATTGTATTGTGGGGGAAAAAAGAGGAACATTTATTTTGAGGTTACGTCTATTCGAACAGCTCGTTTTGTGATGATAATTTTAGCTAAAACTTTAGCGTGACAGTAAGCGTGACAGACCGACGAAACTGCTGTTAGCTCTACATGTATAACAGACCGACACAAATGCAGTTTTAGTCACATATATGACAGACCGACGAAAATTCAACTTACAACTTAAGCATGATATATCTGGGAAAATGCTGTTTCAGTCATAAGTATGGCAGATAGACAAATATGCACATTCGACTATTAAACGAAAATCTAATTTCAACCTTAAGCATGATAGACCGAAGAGAATGCTCGTAAAATTATAAGCATGGCATGCCGACGAAAATGCAGTGTTATACTTTAACGTGACAAACCAACGAAAATTGTATTTATACTAAGACATGACGGACCATGGACAATTATAATTAAACATAAGCATGGCAGACAATAAAAGGTTAGTTTATACTTAAGCACGACGTACTAATGAAAATGATGGTGAAAACATAAGCGTAACATATACAGACAATCATAGTTATACTGATGCATAATGAAACATGAGGAAATTATAGTTAAAAATAAGCGTGGGTTACCAACGAAAATGCTTTTAAAACATAAGCATGGCAGATACTGTGATAGACTAATGATAATTATATCCTTATACTTACGCATGAAAGACCAAGACATTTACTGTTAAAACGTAAGTGTAACAGACTAAGTAATAGGTTCTTTCAAATATAAGCGTAGCTAAACGACGGAAATGTATTTTTAAGCTGTGCAACCAAACAACCATGCAATGCTTAACTTAATAGTGACAGACCAAAGACAATGCTATTTTATATTAAAGTATGATAGAACGTAGGAAGGTTATGGTTAAAATATAGCAGGGCATCCCAACAATAATTGTATTTCAAATTTAAACGTAATATAGCAACGAAAAATCTATTTCAAACTTACGAGTTATAAACCGACGAAAATGCCATTTTAAGCTTAAGCTCGGGCGGCAGACAGACAAGTCCTCTTATATAGATGCTTAAACGTAAGTAAAATACGACATTAATACAATCTTCTTGTTTAGCGGTGCGCATGTTATTCTAAACTGAAGCGGAGTTTTAATTACCTACTAGACATTATCCTCGAGTGTCTCCGGTCTCTGTGTACAATAGTTTGTCAGGACAACCTGAGATCAGGATACTTAACACTGCAAGTACAACCTGACAAAAAATTAAAATAATATACGCAGCACAAATTAGATCCCCTAAGCACGGACACACACTTTTACCCCAAGTAACAACACTTAAATGGATACACCACCAGACTAGATGAATTCTTGCCCTGGAATCTGGTAAGACAAAGAGACCACAAAAAGATATACAGTGTGTTTCAAAAGTCTTGGGAACATAACGATTTTTAATAACTCAAAAACTATTAGGAGTTGAAAAATGAAATTGGTACCGTTGGAAAGGTTAAAGTTTCAAGTTTTGTGGGGAATCTTCAAAGTTGCTCAATATGAGCACCATTTGTCACACGGCAGACATCTAGTCGATAGTCCATTTCCTGCCAAACGCGTTCCAGCATCTTGACGTCAATGGTTCCCACAACTGCCGTTACTCGAGCCTTTAATTCTGTCAATATCTCTTGGAAGGGGCGGCACATAGACTTGTTGCTTGACAAAGCCCCAAAGGAAAAAGTAACACGGGGTAAGATCTGGAGACCTAGGAGGCCAGGGCATGAGAACGTCATCACCTCGCCCAGATCTCCCAATCCATCTACCAGGCAGCCTTGTGTTAAGAAACTGCCTTAGTCTAAGACTCCAGTGTGGTGGTGCACCATCTTGTTGAAAAATGAAGTCATCAGATTCTGCTTGTTCCAACTGAGCCATTAACCAGTCTTCCAGCATGTTGAGATAGGATTCACCAGTGATAGTTGCCTCTTCAAAGAAGAACGGTCCATAGACACCTTTCTTGGAAATTGCACAAAACACGTTCACTTTTGGTGAATCTCGCTCGTGCTCAAGAAGTTCATGAGGATTCTCAGTACCCCATATGCGAGTGTTATGCTTGTTAACTTTGCCATTCAGATGGAAGGTCGCCTCATCGCTAAAAACAAGCCGGTCATCAAAGCCGTTATCTTCCAACTTCTCTTGCATTGCAATGCAAAAGTCACGGCGAAGTGGCTTATCAGTGTCCTTCAACTTTTGGACCAACTTGAGCTTGTAAGGTACAATTTGCAGTCGTTTCCTTAAGACACGCCAGACAGTTGCTGGAGCAAGCTGAAGTTCCCTGCTGGCTCTTCTCACTGATTTACGGGGGCTCCGCTGAAAGGCTGTCCGAACTTGCTCAACTGCATCTTCTGAAGTTGAAGGGCGACCTGTTCGCTTACTTGGGCACAAACACCCATCCTTCACAAATTTAGCATGCCATCTGACAATGGATTTCCTTTCAGGGGCTTCTTTTTTAAATTTCCTGCGAAATGCACGCTGAACACATGTCCACGATTCAGTCTTTGCAAATTGGAGGACGCAAAATGCCTTGTCTTGTTTAGAGAACGCCATTACTGCACCTGGAAAGATAATACGAAAATCATTAGTATGACCAAAAACTTGATTAAGCAAGCTTTAAAATGGCACCAGTTTCATTTTTCTACCTGGAATAGTTCATGAGATATACGCATTTGTAATGCTCCCAAGACTTTTGAAACACCCTGTACTACAACATAGTCAACTGGTCAATTGCGGATATGAAAATTAATGTTCTTAACTGTTTTACTAACTCAACGTTTAGTAATTAAAGGAGAACTTTAATAAAATATTCGAATATATATGTATCTTATATAGTATTAGCCCCAGGAAGTGGCCCCTTGATTTCTGAGAACTGAAGTAAAATGAAAGAAAAAAAGCGTGACAGATTGACATACCGCCGGAACGACGGACTAAGCAACTCATAATGATACGAGGATTCATCTGAGAAAAATGAAGTTCTCTTGTGAACGGAGTCTAAATCGGAAGACTTTATCATTTATAAAATGTGATGAATGGGAATAAATGCTGGGTGGTATACGTTTATGGCATTTTCTTCAATTTCGCGGAAAACTAATGGGTTTCACTTGAATGCGTTAGTCGAAAAATTGTTCGTGAAAGAATTTATATTGAGAAATCTCTGTCAGCGTAGTTCCATTCTCTAAGATTTAGAAGTCAACCTCTGCTGGATTGAAGATCGTTACGCATGGCGAACCCATAGACCATAATTTGCCGAAAAAGTGCTGATCTATGCGGAAAAACTGAGGAAAAGGGTTGATGTAGATCGGTACAGAAATGTACATTTACAAAAATAATTCGAAAGCAAGGATATCTACCTGTGGGGGGGGGGGAAGCAGCGAAAATAAACATGTGGGTTAGCTTGCAACTTGTGGGTTGAACTGTCTAGCTTAAAGGATTAATTTTCGGAATTAGAATTGCGTTCTTTCGACAACCGGTAATACATAACAACTATACATGCATCATAATTTCACGTATTTTCAGGGGAGAGCGTACGGGTAAGATTACTGATTAGTATTGAACAATTTGCCCGGTTTCTAATCTCAGTTTCAAACACTCGACATGTCTAGCCACATTGATGGGCTATTATACCAACAAACAGTTCTCCGTTGAAATATGTATATACTTTCTATACCATCCAGGTAATTCCTGTGGCGTTTTTCTTTCATTTTTGTTACGCTTTTTGTACACTGTGCTTTTTGTTCTTTTCATTGGTAAATCATAGTTTTAGTAAGATTATTTTCATTATCATTAATAAGTATTTTAAAAGCTCCCTTTTATTATTATGGTATTGCTTTGCCATTAAATCCTAAATTGATTCGAAGTTGTTAAGTTGATATTGTTTGTATTACTATGTCTATAGAGATAATATGTAAATAGCTTTCAAAACTGCTAATATTTTTAATGCGTTAACATTTGTGTCAAGTTTCAAAAGGTCAATCATATTTTTTTAACAATTAACAAACAATTAAAATTGCTGACTTGTTAACAAAGAAAACGATGTTGTCCTGTGTATATCTGTGTGCTACTCAGTGAGTATAAATAAGTATCAGCATATATCTGTTTAAATTTTAGTGTATCACTATGTAAATGACTTGAACGACCGCTCACCACAAATGTATTTGTCGTTTTTATCTTCATTTTTTTTATTCCGATGGTGCGCGAAGCAGGGTTCGCAATTTTACTACATTATAAAAATAACAAATACATACATTATATACAAGCGATTGTTTTACACCAGTTGGTGTGCGTGTATTGGTAGTTAGAGATCCGTTGTTAGTGTCTCTGTTTCTGAGCGAAGCTTCCATCTATCGTTGATCTCTGATCTCTCATCGATCTACCGGTCGTGATCATTCACTGTCGTCTATTGTGCGGCGATATCGGCGATCCCCGACAGCCCTTTTGCTTCAAGATCACCCTTTCATTCTCATTCTTGAACAGTCAGTGCTCCCGAAGTATATCCAATTTCGAGCGGAAATGGTAATGGTCCGATTGTCTCTCAATTTACTACCAGAACCTGGTCACATCCGCTGTGTTTTTCTTTTCAATTCACTTTCATCATCGTTATCTGGGCATAAAGAAGTTAACACATAATTGTTATGGCGTTATTGGTTGGTGATACACAAGTAGTATGTTGCTTTCATATAGTAAACCATTTCTTAATTAAACCTTACCATTGGTACCGGCGGTGGGTGTGTGGGCAATCTATACTATCGCATTAGTTTTTTTTTCTATAAATGAATCAAAAGCAATATAACATAAACATGTTGCTTCCTTAAAGCCATAAATAGTATTGCGCAACTTGCACTCAAAGGATGGATGATGAAAGTCAAAATATCCTTCGTGCTGTTTTATGTAAATATATTTACAAAGACCATTATTAAAAGAACAGGAGTAGCATCCATATGTTGATGGTTAAGATCCAGTATAGCTGTTAGTGAATGTAAAATCAGAATAGTATCGTACAACTGGGGAAAATACTTCTGAAAAGCAATCACATCTTTTTTGTAAAAATATTTCCTTTGAAACGATTAACAAAGTTATCAGAATGCCACTTCATTTACATATTAATTTTTTTATTAGTTTGAACCACTTTTGTCAGTGATTGACATTTCACCAATTATGTCAAGCATTGGCCGTCCAGTCGTCTTGAATTATTGTTAGCTTATTTATATATGCATGCACCCTTGCCGCATGTAAGAAATATACAAACTTTTTACTTAGAATTATGTGATGCTTTCTATAATGCATACAAAGTCTATTCATAAATATTCGATCATATGTTGATTGTGCAGGTAGATTGCGATGCTCACTGTCAGCAGTATTAATTTCAGCAATCAGAGAAAACTCTACATTAGGTGCAGTAATAGGTGCAATTTAATCACTGAAATAATCAGCAGTGTCTATGTACCGATCCTCCAAGAATGCAGCATTTCGGTTTACAATGATGGGATTTGAAATTAGATTGAAGAACTTCACACATTTTGGACAAAACAGGTATCTAACAAACACTACTTTGCTAGCGTTTCCTTTTAGCTTTCCTTGAGCAAGTGGATACATGCAAAGTAGACAAATATGCGAACATATTTCACATCTGATCTCGGTCAATGATACTATTTTATGCAATAATATTATTTGTAACAGATAAGAAACGATTGTAGATATAGGTCGATGTAGCAATAGATTCACCCCACACTGAATTGGATACTTTGGCACTTTTAATCATAGTACGGTAACATTCACAAAGATTTTCAGTGTGGCATTCAGGTTTCCGAGAATTGACTGTAAATTCCACGTGATTTATATAGCAGATTATTCATTTGGTTCTTTGTCAAAGGTTTTACACAAATTTAAATATTCTTTGAATTTCTGAAATGCCTCACTTTTTTGTTTCATAAGCAGTGTTTGCACACTGAGATTAATCATCAATACATTCAATGGAGTGGTAATTGACACAAATAAAACCTTTAGTCCTATCACACATCATTGTTCCTTCGGTTGGCGACCTAAAAGAAGGGGTGAGTTAGCGAGCCTCGACCGCCTTACTGCTACAAAGAGACAAAGAAAGCCACCTACTCGAACGACAGGACCACGGCGTGCTTAGCCATTTCCTATTATTTTCTTCTCTCGCCTGCCTGACTGCTACTGAAGAGGAAGACGGCATATACGCGAACAACAATATCCGCGGCGAGTTTGGCTCTCTCACCAACTTTTCATCCCACCCCTCTTGTTTCAAAGATATTTTGAATAAGAAGCCAGTTCGTGAAAACATTTGGAAGTGTCCGCATTTGAAGACTAAATTTTCCTTTTTCTGTCTACTAACTTGGGACTTAACAAGAACTAGTGGAATATCAGAATACCCTTCAGCTAAGTATACACACCTCTCTCATCTCTCTTTCTATACATATTCGCCCATTTGCCAAATAAATTTTTTCCATTTTCTTAATATTGACAGACACATCGAATCACATTTCGCTTAAGCAATAATACGTTCTTCTGATCCTTCAAGGACCACATTTCTGAAATAAAACCTTCTTCCGGTGTATATCTATATATAATTGTCTGTGTGTTTCATTGATCGTTTATTGAATTTCATGTTGTTGCTTATCAATTCTCGTCCGACAAATCATCGTTAGCTGGACTGACAGAGTTGCAAAAAATATAAATATCTTTAGTCAAGAATGGGGGTCGTGACAACTAGTACATGCAAATCACGCACACAAATTCGTTGTTACTAAAATAAATGCTTTGTGTAACTTTCCTTTCCTACATCATTGAGAAAGGAATTAATAAAGGTAACCTATTACAGACCCATTACCTCCGAACAACATGCTTTCTAATCGTTTCGTTCCACTGTATAAAAATCCCTCATGCCATATTTTTTAAATCCATTATTCAAGTGATATCAAAGTACGACATTTATATCAAACAAAAAGTTCCAAGATTAACCAAGTCCATATAGTCACAGTTTAAAGCGGATTAAAACTATCCTTTTGTAGAACACATGTTCACTCTTTTCAGCATATTTTCTGCCTGAAAGTAAACATTGACTTATATGTTTGAACTAACACGACATTGTGCAGTGTAACAGTATAGTTTCTGAACTTATTATAAGCATCAAGTGCAAAATAACAATATAGCGTCCCCCTCCTCCAGCATATGACGCTATTGGCATCCAGAATAACTTTGTAAGGACAGTGCACCCTTTCAGGAAAAAATCAGATATTTTAGAGTTTCTTATCCTGACATTGTCATCATTGAACTTCCAATACGTTTTCACAATAAAAGCTGCTAACATATGTGATATTCACTTCAATTCAATTAATTGGGGAAAAAATAAAACAAGAAAAGTACGGAAAAGGTGACAGTAATTTGCACAAACGAAGTTAGAGCTGTCCAGCATCTGTCTAAGTTACCCTTGAATTGCTTTGTAATCCGTTCCAAATTACAGGGAACAATGGTTCAATAGAAATCGGCAGGGAAACGGTGTCTGCTAATGCCCACCTATACCTGCAAGATTAAGTAGTAGGTCTTGAGGGGAGTAATTGATGCTATTTAGGATAGTGTACGTAAGATGAGATCACCGCGTAAATGTCGTCGCTAATGGGGGACAATATTTTGCTTCTCAAGTCGGCTTTCTTAAAACAGATCTCGTAGCTATTGCAACTTTCGAGTAGCCGGTTACGTAGCTTTCTTCAAGTGATGGAAATTACGTTTTTACTATGGAGCAGAGGCCTTGTCAGCATACTTTATCAGTGGTTTGACGAACGAGATATAAGGTGAGAGAAATATCTCAGAGGTGGGTTTGCAGAAATATAATCGAATGAGAAAAAAAGGAGATCCTTTCTTTGTTTTCAACCTGAATGAAATGTTTAGATGTAATAATAATACTATGACCAGTTCATTCTTTTCATGGTGAAAATTGTGATTACGATTCTGCGTATATCCTGAACTTACACATTTATACTTACACGTGAATTGCCTTGATTTAGGACTTTGGAATTAATGCTGAAAACAAAGCGGCAACTCAACATGATAGCATAGTGTTTCCTTACTTTACAGACATCTAACCGTGAGTCACTAGATTTTGCAAATCTCGCTTCGCTAGCATTCTTCGTAGAATAATTTAAGACTGCATATTCTTAATTACCTCATGTCAGTTTTTGAAATAGGATATTTTTCAAATAGTGTTGTAGAATAGTTTAGTATATTTTGGTTTCAGCAGGAAACCAGCTAAAGCCAAAAATGTCTGGAAATGGTGTATAAAACATAAAAAATATCTATATTCAAATATATATATATATATATATATATATATATATATATATATATATATATATATATATATAAATGATAATTTATTTCATTTTGACTACAAAATTGATTTTGTTTCACGAGAGCATCTTGAGGAGCTCACGATCCTCAGGTCGTGAAATAACATGTTTCCTGTTAAGATAAGTTCAGAAAAACATAAAAGTTTCATGAAGGTGACAGAAATTTAAGATAAAAAATGAATATGAATAGAAACAAAAACAAAAACAAAAAACAAAAATAGAAATACAAGTAAGAAGAAAAAGAAAAAGAAATAGAAGAAGGAAATATTAAGAGCTACAAGGGAAAGGAAATAGAAAGGGAAGAAGAGAACACTAACGTGATTTGGTGAAGGGTGGTCGAAATATGAAAGCGTTAACGCGTGTCAAAAAACTCTGTCTGGGTCTGGCTTTTGTGGAAGTGGGCAAGTGACAGATTATCTAATTTAGCAATATGCCTATGAAGGGGGGGGGGGAGAGTAACCCTATATAGAGAGCGGGTGGATGAGTAGGCGGTGAATGGATAAAACATGTAAGGTGCTAATAACAATAAAATTAAAAAGTTAAAGGATTTAAGATTAAGAATGCCTATATACGGGTAAAAATAAATATAAAATTATGAATACAGTAAATATGTAATCGGTAATATACTAATAATATACAAATATAAAATATATATATATACACATATATACATATATATATATACATATATATATACACATATATATGCATATATATATACATACACATACACAGATACATATGGATATACACCTACGTATACACACATACACAAATACATATACATATGTATATATACATACACACATATACATATATCCATATACATACATACAAACATACACATACAAACACATGCATACATGCACATACATATACATATACATACATACACACATATATACATATATATGTATATGTATATACATATATATATATATATTCAATAATTCAATTGTATTATGAGTAAGTTTCTAATACTATAACGTATGCCGAATATTGAGAATAGAGTATATTATAGTTAAATAAGAGCGAACGTAAGCAAATATATTGTTAGATACTTAACAACTATATAATTATAATTTCTTAACATACAACAAAAAAGAGGGTAAAGCCATATGTGCCCATTGAATGTAAATTAAGCAAAAAAGATGTTACTATCAGGAGGTGGCGTGAATTTTGAAGATCACATGTACATTTCGCGTTGATTATTATTTTTCGCACGGATAAATACTAAAATTATCTGCTATATCATATAATATATATGTTGACATGTCGGCGCCTTTTTCGTCAAAAGAATGTTACTTTTCTCCAAAACACTTGAAATATTTTGATAAACTTAAAGAATAATCATCCCAAAATTGACTTCACCATTTGATGAGAAGAATATTTTTCTTCAAAATCTCGATTCAATGGATATAATCTCTGCATTGTGGTATATAAAAAATACGAGGATAATTATGTTAAATATTTAACGATATATTTATTTATTTTCTCTATTTTAAAACTATATATATCTATGTATATATATATATATATATATATATATATATATATATATATATATATATATATATATATATATATATAAATACAACTCCCATGGCGAATAGACAAAGCAGGTACAAAAAACAATAGCAATACTAATTTAGAATAACTTATAGTAAATTATGTTTACTAACACACGCAAGCGTTTCGAACTTTCACTCTCATCAGTGAAGTGATGATAATCCCAGACGGTCACACAGCTCAAACCCGTGTCAGAGAATCCACCTAGACTCCGTAAGCAAGCGCTGTAAGTATTAGGCCACGAGACATTACAACATTCAAGAACGGAATGTAAGTTCTATTCATGCGAAGGGCGGTAAATCTAGAAAGACTGACTAAAGAGTCTACGAACATTATCGGAATATACTTTATAGCTACGCGTCGTCTATGTTTAACTTCCTCGAACATAGCTCAACTTTAATCGTATTAAATCGGCTTATACATATAATATATAAATGTTAAATAAATAATATTAAATTATATTTACCTACATACACTAGCGTTTCAAGTTTTCACTCTCATCAATGCAGGGATAATAATCCCATATATATATATATATATATATATATATATATATATATATATATATATATATATATATATGCAGACAAATATTTTTCAATACATTCATTTTCAAATCCACTCATATACACATGTGTTTCATTCCACCCTGCAATCATCAGTATAGGAGAAAACAATCACTGTCAGTCACATGATTCGAACCCCAATATGAAAATCATATTTTACTCAGTAGTGGACCGCGTGCAGGTGTGGCCACCACACATCGCACTAGAAATGAGATAGCAAATTCATATCTAAATTCCAAACTCAGAGTGCATACCCTCAGGCTGCCAAGAGACCTCAATAAGCGGTGATTAGCGTATTGTATTACTCCATGAATGACGGCCTGTTGCCAACTTACTAAAAGTGATTTATCTTAGCCAGATCTTTCGGCAATTATTCATGAATAAATATTGTTCTCAATTTAACCTACGTAAACATGTATTCCATGCCACCCTGCGATCGTCAGTATAAAAGGAGACAATCCCTATCGGTCACACGATTTGACCCCAAATACGAAAGTCGCATTTGACTCAGTAGTCCTTGCGAGTACCGTTGTGGCAACCACGTATTGCCATATACATACAATACGAACCTGAATAATATATATATATATATATTCATATATATATGCATATATATATATATTAATATATATATATATATATATATATATATATATATATATATATATATATATATATATATATTTCATTTGAAAACTATATTCAACATATATTAGAATAGTACCACGGTTTCGGCCAGATGAGTTGACTTTATGTGTAAGAAGTCAACCAATCTGGAATAAGTCGTGGTTCGATGCTTTCAAATAAATGATTTTCATTAGCTCTCACCTTCTTGCTATCGAGAATTTATTGATTTTATTTCAATATAACTTGACACACCCTTATATATATATATATATATATATATATATATATATATATATATATATATATATATATATATATATATATATACAGGTCCGTTATTCTAGGCTGAATCTACGAACTGTGTTCGAGCCAATGCGATCGCTTGCAACCGCCACTCTTGCACTGATGAAGATAGAAAACTAAAAACGACGACCTACGTAGGTATAAAACACTTATATATATATATATATATATATATATATATATATATATATATATATATATATATATATATATATATATAAGTGTTTTATACATAAGGGTAATACAACAAAAGATATAAGAGGCAACTAATATCTTTGATTAGTTAACATCCGGATAAAAATAAAGCTCAATATACTGGATAGAGCATTAATATCAATAGATGAAGTGAAAGTATAGAATAAGGTGCGAATCAAATTTTATTACAGTTCAATGTTCAGGCAAAGTTCTTTAAAGTCTTTAACTCATGAGTTGTCAAAGAAAATAATCTCCTCAGAGGACCATTACCGCAATGACATTACTGCAAGTAATAAAAATTAAACTTTTAATATATATAAAAATATATATATAAAAACACATAAAGGTATATAAAACATCAAATATATCGGCCCAAAAGATACTGTTTTTTAAACCGATACAGTTCATCCACGTCAACAAATTTAAAATAGCTCCAAGCAAGACATCAAAGAGTGTGATTAACAAATAATCCAAATTATGAATGGTGGTCCAAAAATGAAAACAAGTTATCCAGGTTGGAAATTCGTTTGCTATCGATGCAGTAGATAGCAGTGAAAAGTGTATTTAAGGTGTATGCAAATTAAATAAACGTTAAGAAAACGATAGGGAAAAAAAATATGTAAAGTTCAGAAAACTCACCTGGTGTTAAATATTATAATGCCATGATTCAGGGTTATCAAGAGCTAATAGGAGTCATGCAGACTCCGTATGTGTAGACAGGGTTCGTTTGCACATCGAAAACACGACATTCGATAAAAGAAGATTAAGTTCGAATAACTGAGACGATATATAAGAAATAAACAAATGTGAGTTTCGATGGTCAGCTTAACTTTGCTCTTTATAACGACTCTAATGATAATGATTAATATTTATATTAGTTTTGTGAAAATGTGTTAGAAGCCTTTTTGTGAGCGGTCAAAAATACTTCTTTGAATTATTTTATTATACGTATTAGATACAACTTAATAAATATTCCACACATATCAGTTTCTTTGAAGTATTTTAAGGTATTTAAGGCACTACGCATAATTTAAACATTCAAATATTTCCGATTTGAATTAAATATAATTCAGAGTCATTAGACACTAATTACCTGAGATTTCCTGGATTGTGATTTATTTTTAAGACGTCTTAAGCTGAAGCCTATGATTTTAGAAGTGTTCAAGAGAAACATATGTAACTTATTTAAGAAAAACATTAACATAATGATTGTAAACATAAGGGTTAATAGCATTATATATCGATTTTAATCTTCGTAAGTGATATTCCACTGTTCTGTTCGGACAATTAATGGTATCCATCCTTGCACAGGTATTAAACAAATACATGTTAAAAAAGATGTTTGTGGTACAAAATGTTATCAACTTTTAAATAGAATTAACAGAGTCATAGCGAGACGAGGGCACTATCAGATAAAGAAAAAAATACAGAAAAAGTAATGTAATATATTTAATCGTCGGAAGATGTTCGATTAAGAACTTTTAAAAATAATAAATAAGTTCGACTAAAACTAGCAAAATACATTCTAAGGTACCTTTCAACCGACACAGTTTCAAGAGAAACGTCGGCTAATATCGTTTCAAAATGGGCAAAAGAGTAAAGTAGAGAGAAAAAAGCAAAGATGTTTAATATCGCCATTTAAAACAGAAAAGGTAATATGGAAGTGATGGAGGCAAACTATTTTTAGGATTCATTTTGCTAGTTTAGTCGACAATAATTTTATTTTTTAAAGTTTTTGATCGAATGTCTTCCGACGATTAAATATATTACTATAATTTGACTCTCTTGTTAATAATAATACAAATATTAATTATTAAATATTTATTTATAGCTCCATTTCGACAGGAATTTTAAAGACTAAAAATATGAGCTCTCTAATCTAAGCTAAAAATGCGAGTTCCTAGCTATGTAATAACGGCGTATTATGGTGTCCGCTTGAAAAACATAAACAGGAGTTATTTCTTATTTTACTGAATAGCTGTTGAAGTTGGTCGTGTTTCTAAGCGCTTCGAATTTGAGTTAAAAGCTGGCTCGTGTCGAATCGCGAGACCGGCTTAACAGTTATTTTTGGTCCCCCGATTTATAAAATCGGGGGCCTTATGTTTTGAGGCATGTCCGTCCGACCGTCCGTCCATCCATTGCATTTTTCTGAAATTTTGCATGAAGTTGTAACTTTGGTCAGGTTAGAAAGGGACATTCTCCGATTTTTGAAAAATAATCTAGTTAGCCCCCCAGGGTGTCAAAAAGCCCCGAAATGGCAAAACATGACATTTTTTGTCCCATAACTTTTAATCCATCTATTCAATTTCTCTGAAACTTGGCCAATATGTGAAGGCAATTGTTCCTAATAGAAACAAGTATCGCTGACCTTGGAAAAAAAATCTGGTTCGCGACCCAGGGGGTAAAAAGCCCAAAAAATGGCAAAAAAAGTACCCTTTTCTCCCATAACGTTTGATCCATCCATTCAATTTTTTTCTAAAATTTGGCCAAAATGTAAAGACAATTATTCTGAGTTTAAAATGAGTACTTGACCTCAGAAAAATTCTGGTTCGCGCCCCCAGGGGGTCAAAGAGGGGTCAAAAATGTCCCAAATTGCCCAAATGTATTGCATTTTACACTCGCCACATCGAGTCACATACAGAGGGGGGACCACGCATGTGCGGCTTCTTTATATTGACAATTCCGCAGGAATCAAAATGTAAATATGATATATATATATATATATATATATATATATATATATATATATATATATATACAGAGGAAGATAAAGAGCGAGAGGGAGAGATAAATAAATTATACTTAGCTTCATATGTAAATAGATACGAAGGGATTTTTAAAAATGTAGTCTTTATTTGAGATTCTAAGCGACCTGCGCGTCTTTCATCATAAAGAATTCAATTTTCTGACTGAATTTTCTCATTCGCTTTTACCTTTCGTGGATATGTTTAAACGTTTGATGTATTTCTGTTCGTCCGATTTCTTCTCTCCTTTCTTTATCCATTTCCACTTGTTTGCTTACGATTTCGATGCATGTTAAACTAAACTTGCGCTTCGTATATTTTTTCTCTTACCATGGTAATTTGTAGAACTGGATTACTTTGATGTACCTACACGTGCTTTTGTCTGCCTTTCTATGGCTTGTGTTTATCTATACATTTCTAACTACATGCTATATTATTGTATCTCTCTTTCGCTTCCTTTCTCTCTTCCATTCAGCATTTCGCACTTCCTCTTCCTCGGTGTCTTTCTCCTTCTCCCTAGCTCTCTTTCTCTTTCTTTCTTTTACTTAACATCTCGAATAATGACCAGTTCCCTATATACTCTCCATCTCAAAGAGGCCGGATGTGATACAAGGTCGAAGTTAATGTGCTGGATAACTGTATGCATTTATGTATCTAAACAAGCCTCTTCTAGGGTTTCTGTTTATCTCTAAATATATTGCTACATTTCTCTCTTGTTGTCACTGTCCACCTCTCCCCTCTAATTCTCTCTCACTATGTATCTCTATCTTTCTTTTTCTCGTTCCTAAATAGAATGCATCTCTTCACGTATAGGCAGCTCGCAATCTATCTTCATTTAGTTTCTTTCTCCAGAAATGCCGGATGTGACACACGGTCTAGGTTAATGTTCGATGGGGTCATTATGAAACGCAACAAGGTCACTCATGTCCTTGTAGATCTCAGTGATGTCCGCTTATCTTACTGATAACCTCTCAATGGGAATTTGTATATTTACATCAGTCCACTTCTCCCGTTTACATTATATTTATCTACGTAATGCATCTATAACTCTTTTCCAACTTCATATTTATATATCTTTATATGAGGGAGTTCAACACATCAAAGTAAATGTGAGACCAACTGAAATGTTTAGTATATAGAATAATGGATAAGCATAGTATTTACTACTAAAAATAAGGACAGAAACACATTATTAAAACAGAACAAAAATATTTCGGTCAATTCAAATTACCGTAGTCATTTCATGTAGATAAGATTTACTTAGACGAAATAGAGAGCATTTGTATGGATGAAAGAAGCGAGAGTAGATGGGCACTGTATAAAATTACGGAGGAGTCAAACTACGCGGAACGTTAGAGGATGAGAGTAATAGAGTTCAACATAGGAAAAGATGGGTACACACGTTAGTCAATTACGGCTAATTAGAACAATGTTAATTGATGTGATTAAATGTATGTAAAACCCAAAACTAAGAAAGTGTTTGACACGTTTTCTTGTGTGATTAAGACAATGATAATACAAATTGGAGAAACAAACGCTGATTAGTAGAGCGTAAGTATTATATATACATAAATGCATACATATATATGTATATATATATAAAAAAATATATATATATATACATATATATATATATATATATAGAGAGAGAGAGAGAGAGAGAAAGAGAGAGAGAAAGATAGATAGATATATATATACATATATATATATTATATTTTATTGCACTGATGAGAACAATAAGCTTGAAATGCTAGTGTATGTAGGTAATAATAATTTAATATTTATTTATAAATACAATACTAAACCCCTTTAAGAAATTAAAGTTAAAAACTCTCGGAGATGTTAAAAATAGACTGGCAAAAAGCTCTAATTCAAAGTTCCGAATACGTTTGTCGAACACTCCCGACTAGTCTTCTGTCTGTGCTCGCTTCTAGGTACATATAGATCATAATTTCCCTAACATGACAGTTTCCCTTGGCCTAGTGCCTATGGCGACTGCTTGCAAATCCGAAGCTGACTCTGTGAACCTAGTTCGCGCCTCACGACCGTCTGAAATTGTTATTTTAAACGCTAGCGTATGTAGGTATTAAAATTAAATATATATATATATATATATATATATATATATATATATATATAAAAGGGTCTGTGTGTGTGATACTTCATTTATACATGTATATCCACGCAAGTATCATTAAGGTCCTTTTTTATAACGTCTGCCACGTGTACGGGTTAATGGACCAAGCTATGTATCAGCTTTCCAAGTATCAATCAATCGAGTCATAGGTTGACTGACTCTTTAGAAATAGAGGTGGAACTTTTTGTTATGATTTTAAGGTGTTCATGTCTGTAAGAAATTGCCCCTCGCTTATGTGTGAAAACTAATTCAACCGGTGAGATGTCTACTGGCTAAAGTTCACCAATATCAAACTCATATTATCACTTACACATTAGTCAAAATTAATCACCTATTTATGTTCATATAAAGATTCTGACCGAGTTTATAAAAACACACTGACGTTAATGAGTCAGAAAAAGCTCGAAACTTGGATATTTCAAGATTAGCTAAACTATTATTAATATTCATATAGTCGATTAATCACCGTATCAGCTTGTAAAATTAACTCAACGAACAAACAATTTTACGCAACTTCCATGAACTCTTACGCTCATTAAAATCAAGATATAGTCATACAAAACTTTATTTATTGAATTATTACTCAAATTTTCATCACACTCCATTACACAATTTTATGCTGGAAAATATCTGAAATGTAACGCTTAAGGTTATGCGGTGTTTAGAAGAACTAAAATATAAGTTATGTTTCGTAATTGATGTCTAGACTGTTGATCAAATGCAATGCAAATCTAATATACTTCAGTTTTCGAATGCGAGGTTGTGTCACTATTATGCCCCTTAAACCCCTTTTAAATACAAAAAAGAAATTGAAATTTGGGTAGGATTTATTAATTAGTGTCTAATATCTATAGTTTAAATGTTACATCAATCAAGTTATCTGAAATTTTAAAAAGGTTAACCCCCTTTTTCATGAACTAAATGAAGCTAAATATAACTTATATTTGACCCAAGCAGCTGAGTTCCAAAAGCCATAATGATAACGTAATCAGTTCCGTGGGAAACCCTGCACATAACAGATATATAAACGTACACATAACTTACTAATATATATATATATATATATATATATATATATATATATATATATATATATATATATATATATATTATATACATATATATATATATATATATATATTAATGTACATATATATATATGTATATGTATATATATACATATATATATATATATATGTAGAGAGAGAGAAGGAAATACAGAGTAATAAAGTAAATTGAGATTTAAAAAGAGATGTTAGAACATTCCAACTAAAACCATCTAAAAGTTGGGACAACTATAAATAATAATAATAATAATAATAATAATAATAATAATAATAATAATAATAATAATAATAATAATAATAATAGTAATCTGAGATAAATATACAGAGAGGCATCTTCCAAGGAGACTCCCTATCACCACTACAGTTTATAATAGCTATCATGCCGCTCAACTACATACTAAGATAATGTGATGCCGGATACAAGTATACAGACACAGAACTAAGGTAAACCACATGATGTACATGGATGACCTGAAACTATTTGCAAAAAGCAAAAAGGAAATGAAAAAGCTGAGGAATACGACCAGAATCTTAAGCCAGTATATCAAAATGGAATTCGGAATGGAAAAGTGTGCACTACTAAAAAAAAAGAAAACTAGAGACGACAGAGGGCATGAACCTTCCAAACCAAGAGGAAATGTGGGCACTAGGCGAACAGGATAGGTTCAAATATCTTGGAGTTCTAAAAGCAGACACCATTAAATCTACAGAAATAAAAGAGATTAGAAAAAAATATTTACGAAGTACCAGTAAACTTCTAAAAACAAAATTATATAGCAGAAATCTAGTAACAGGAATAAACACCTGGGCAGAAGCACTAATAAGATACTCTGGAGCAGTCATAGACTGGACCAAACAGGCACTCAGGCACCTTGAACAGAGGACTAGAAAATTAATGACCATGCAGTACGCACTACATCCAAAAGAATATATGAAAAGAAACGAAGAGTGAAGAGGACTGGAAAGTGTAGAACATTGTGTAGAACACCCAAAAAATTAGTTGGAGAAATACATAACTCTACACATGGTAATCCTTATCACTGCAGTAAGAGACAGCGTTCACACGAATAATTGGGGAAGCTCCGAAACCAGAAACCAAACAACAAGAAAAGAAAAGTGGGAAGAATAACAACTACATTGACGCTTCATAAGACTGCCAAGAGAAGAAACCAACGAAAATAGCTGGACATGGCAAAGAAAAGGAGACTTAAACAGAAAAACGGAATATTTACTGACTGCTGCACAGTACAATGCAATTAGGACAAACTACATTGAAGCTAAAATTGATAAAACCCAGCAAAACAGTAAATGCAGACTGTGTGGACAAAGAGACAAAACAGTAAACTATATAATAAGTTAATGTACCAAACTAGTCCCAAAAGAATACAAAAACATGCATGACTGTTTGCGGGAAGCAGTACACCGGGAACTGTGCAAACAATGGAAGTTCGAATACGCAGACAAATGGTACACATATAAACCCGAAACAATACTGGAAAACGAAAAACACAAAATCATCTGGGATATGGATGTACAAACAAACTCATACAAGCAAAGACACCGGTTGTCATAATAATCAAGAAGAACAAATATTGCAAAATCGTAGATTCGCCGTTTCAGCAGACCAAAAAGTGAAGATCAAAGAAACAGAAAAACGAAGTTAATACACAGCGAACTGAAAGGAATATTGAGCATGAAGAAAGTCAGTATAATACCAATTTAAGGGATCATTGGAACTATACAAAAACAACTACAATGTTACCAAAAATCATTGAATATGGACACCAACCCGCATACGCTGCGAAGGGTCACACGGAATCTACTACAAGAAGAAAACAAAACCACAGAAATAACACATCACAAACAAAGGAACAGAAAATCCATGAAACATCACTTTATAAGCTCCCCCCTCCAATAAATTACACTGGCCTGAACGGATACGACACAAAAATGAACCAATGAACATAAATAGCAAGAAACACCACCAGCCCCCCCCCCCAAAATAAATTTAAAAAAAATATAATTTAAAAAAATAAAAAATTGTACCAGCCTAGGCTGACACCACACAAAATATTTGCATAGGGTCAAAGAAAATGAGAAGTGCAGAGACTGCTGGGACCTTGGAGAGTCTTACTGCCACGTAAATCCCAGATAAGACCAATGGTCCTTACCAGCGAGAAATCAATGATAAACAGCGGTTCTGATACAGCAAGTGTATTTGCTGTAGTTATCGAAAAGATGTAAAGAATACTGAAAATCTGGGGAGACATGTTGTCACTCAAACTCCAGGGAATATCACCGGTTGTCGGCGAGCAATCACTGATGACCTGTGTGAGAACTTCTAGTGAGTACATAATAATAATAATAATAATAATAATAATAATAATAATAATAATAATAATAATAATAATAATAATAATAATTGTTGTGGTGGCAACCACTCATTTGCATATACGAATAACGTTACACTATAAATGGCAAGCCTAGGTTGGCCTTAGTGTGTGTTACCTAAATGCCACCGGAAGTGACGCCGAAGAGCGTACATGTCCTCCCACCAAACTCTCTGACTCGACACCTTCATTTGTACATACTGTAACTATACCTTTTCTTTAATACACTTAGTATTGCATTCTCCTTGTTGTTTGCGTCTTCATTGTATTCCTCACTAATTATTGTTCAACCTTGCAACCACAACAATAATAATAATGATAATAATAATAATAATAATAATAATAATAATAATAATAATAATAATAATAATAATAATAATAATAATAATAATAGATTACATTTACTAGTTAAGATAGTAATAAACTTTGCCTCAGTCTAAAAAAATGTAATTTACCTTGATTTGGAATGGAATATATACTAGATCTGTGTCCTAGACTGAATGTCGAAAAAATGTTATGCCTATTCGCCTTTATTTTCACTGATAGGTGTATACACTTGCTATAGTAATTTAGTCTGATCGTATGTATTGTCTATGCTATATTCCTGTTGAGGTACACTATGCGGGGTACAGGGAGTCGTTAACGATGGAGATAACAATAGAATACAAATAAGAGTGAGCCGTTAAAAATAGAATTTCATAGCATACAGGGTACAGGGAATGAACATGGGAATTAGCAAAGTGTCGGCGAGGTGTAGTCAGATGTCGAGAATGGATTTTAAAACCACATATGCAACAGTGAACGAATAAGTAGGACTATAATATGGGAATAGTGAGGGAAGTAGACAGGTGAAGGGTTGTTTTAGGGGATTGATTGGCAACGGAAGATTCAGGTTGTACTCGATGGCCGTTTATCTAAGCAATATGACATGAATGCTGGTGTACCTCAGGGATCTATTTTTGGACCTCTACTGTTCCTGATTTTCATAAATTACCTCGCTGATGCTATTGCGAGTGAGATAGGAATATTTGCTGACGACACAATGCTCTAATCTCGTCATGTGGGCAAAACGGACGCGCACATATCTGAGGCAATGGCTAAATCCTAAGAAAATGAGCTCCGGTCTGTAGTGGAATGAGGTTAAAAATTGGTGGTAACTTTAAATGCCGCAAAGACCAAGCTACTTTCCTTCAATAACTACAAGAAATCTCTTCAACCATCGATTGTCATGGCAAATTACACCCTACCTGAGAGTTCATCATTCAAACTCCTCGGCGTAACTTTCACGCACAGCATGGATTGGAATAAATACATCGAAAACATTGCCAGGGCTTCTGCAAGGAAGGTGGGCTCTCTATACCGTGCCAGTAAACTTCTCACACCTTACATACTCCTATATCTCCACAAAGCCACCAACCGCCCATGCATAGAGTAGTGTTGCCACATCTGGGCTGGTGCATCATCCGCTAGTATACCCCTCTTAGAAAAGGTCCCAAAAGAGTTGATTACTTCATAGGCCCTCACTATCCACCAAGCTCCAGTCTCTGTCCCATCGCCGCAATGTTGCATCCTTGTGCCTGTTTTACAAATACTTCAATGCATTGTGCTCTGATGAGTTTGCTGCTCAGGTACCACTACAGTGTAAATTCACTAAACAAACCCGACAATCTGCCAAATCCCATCCATACACTGTGGAGCTCCCTAGATGCCGAAGAACTTTCTACTTTAAAAGCTTCTTTCCTCGTGCTGCTGGACTCTGGAACACCCTTCCTGCTTTTCTGACGTTACTGGCATGCAGAAATTTAGGGCTAATGAAGACAGACATCTCGCTGCGCAGCTCCTAATTTAAGTTGAACCCCACTCCCCCTTTTTTCTCAGTTGCCCCTTACAGTGGCGGCCTGCCTTGTTTGGGGTGAACTATGATAAAAAATAAAAAAGTGGTGTCTACAGAGAGCGGGTAGCAAGTATAGACGTGTGGACATGGTCAAGAGGGTTTGAGTTAATATTTAATGAATTAATACTCAGAGGGTCAATGGTTTAGACGATAGAATAAAGCTGAAATCAAAATACAATTGAAAATAAAATTAAGGTTTAAAATTTTCAATAGAATACAAATATTGTCAGATGTACTTAAATATATGAAAGGGAGTATAACATGTTATATCAATATAAAGTATAAACCACGAGAAGGGGCAGGACAAATAAACGTATTTACAAATATTTAGGGGGAGATTAGTAGCCTCACGTTGGTAAGGAGATAGATGTACAGTGGTCGGGATTGTGACGAGACAACGTGATCATTTAAGTGGAAAGAATCAGCTTGAATATAAACTGAACTTAATTAATGTGATTCGTCTAGAGGAGAGTAATAACGGAAAATAGAGTCATAAAAGGTTGACTGTTTGTTAACAATACAAAAACTGCAAAACCTTAAAGGAGTGCTTTGAGCAAAAAGATAGGATGAACAGTTAATAGTAAGGGTAAAGTAGATACATTCCAACAATTAAAATTTAAATTAAAAATAGGGGATGGATAAGCCATATGAAAGTACTTACATAAGATTATTAAGAGGTGCATACTTATAGCGTAAATGTTTGTTTAATTTCAAAATGTGTGGTGTAGGGTACTAAAAGGGTAAGTATGTAGAATGCATATGTTAAAGTTTAAAGATTGAAAGATTAAAGTTAAAAAATGCAATATTAAATTGGAGGATAAAAAGGGCGGAAATGTGCGTATGATAAACGACTGGTGTCAAGTTCTTAAGGGTTGAAAACCCTCCATGCCAATTTAAAACAACAGTTCTAAAGTAAGGGATGTAAGAATTACGTGCGGTCTTTAGTACGTAGTAAAATAGAGATTTGAAGATAGCCAGGTTGAGAGATTCCTTACGATGATAATGATGTAAGCCAATTAAAGTGAGTTGTTTTAATACTGATCTTCTATAACCTGGGAAGGTCTTGGTTATTGGATGGATAAAGGGCTATGCAGTTGATATATTTAAATTTCTTTTACACATAAATATATATATATATATATATATATATACATGCATAAATATATAAATATACATATATATATTGCTATATATATATTGCTATATATATATATATATATATATATATATATATATATAAAGATAGATAGATAGATAAATAGATAGATAGATAGATAGATAGATAGATAGATAGATATAAAGGCATACTTAACTTTATGTAAAATAAATGGTAATATTGACAAAAGAAAATAATATGCACATCTTACTCACCGGGTTGGCAAGATTATATATTTCAAAATTCATAATGATGCATTCATCTTTATAGGGATTATACTGTACATATAATATATATATATATATATATATATATATATATATATATATATATATATATATACCTAACTTTATTTATATATATATACAAATATATATATACATATATATATATGTATGTATATATATATATATATATATATATGTATATATCAACAGATATAAACAGTAAACAAAATCACTTAGTGATTTTTCAAACGAGAGCACATATATTGGTTTGATGAATACCTGTATGAATTCGCGTTTTGCATGATCACAAGAGAAGGTAATATATTTATGGTGTAGTAGAATGAACCAGGCACAGAACTATTACTATTTTAAGAAGTTAAATAGACAAAGTACAATGGCATTCAAAAGTGATGGTGGGAATCAAAGGCAAATGAAATCAAAATAGAGTCTGACTCAAATGACCTAACACATCGATAGATTTTGATAAACGCCGTTATAGTTCACCTACTTCACATATCACAACAGTCTGCCCGGAAGATGCTCAGGAATTGCTCAGGTATCAAGCTTATAGATATTCCTTAAAGAGGTCCATATAGATATTCTCTACGTGATAGAATTCTCAATATACAATCTATGCTATATGATCAGTGTTATGCGCCTATTTCATCGAGACTAATTAAAATATTAAAAATGGTATTTCTATGTAAGCAGTACATAACGCCATATTGTACTGTAATTCTCTGGTATTGATCGACTGGCGTTGACGACACATTTCGATTATAACATCGGCGTTTTATACAGACACAGCTTGACGATGCTTCTTCCATACTAACATGGGCATCCCCATTTCTGATGACTTCTTGTCTGGTTCAGATGCACCCTGGCTCCAGTGGAAAACATCCAACCGCCTGAGAACGAGAATAAGGTTACCAAGATTTGCTATGAGTAGATGGGGATGAAATCTGACGCAATCCTATGTGAATGTAGAGAGGAGGGCTATAGATGGTCTCCCTCTTAACCACACTGGAGCATAGTTTAAAGTATTGCAGAGTACACCAATAATGCAATAAACTACGCAAGAAAGTGAGCAACTGCTATATGATCACATATCTCAAAGACACACAAAGAAGAAGAAGAAGAAGAAGAAGAAGAATATAAAAAAACCTCATTCACCAAAAGGTATCACTCCGTAACAAAATACATTTATCGTCTCGTCAGCATTGCCGCACAAATAAAATCACTTCACGTGACAAGTAATGAACAATCTGCCTTTAAAATGAAAAAAAATAATGTATTTCTTTAATTCCTTTTTAATGTCTGCTATATTTCATCGTTCTGAATATATTTAATTAATTTGAAAACTTTACATTTGGCAATGCTGATTTATGTATAATATTTACGTTCGTGCCTTTTCTTTTCGAAAATAAAGTCTCGAATATTTGAATTTTGATTAATTCGAAAGAAAGTGTGTGTATTCTCTAACACATTGAAATGAAAAATAATATTAAATTGTTTCCATACATGTATTTTCTTAATTAGTAACCTGGGGGTAATCTTGCTTCTAATCTATTTCTGGGTAATTAAAATTCTCTGTAGTAAGTTTGTGATTTCTTTTACGTTTGTAATGAAATTTAAAAGTTTATTCCAATATATATAATTTCCATTACTACTGTTATAACTTTAAGCTGCCTTCTTTAACATTTCAACGTACTTTTTCCCACTACGGTAGATTCGTCTCTCTGACGTAAAAAGTAGGAAAAAGTAAAAAGTCTTGCTTTAATATGATATATTCATGGGAAATATTGCCTAAAAATAAATAAAAGTTATATTATTTATTTTATATTGCATCATGTGTTGGTTTTCATTTGTTAATATTAAATATCAATACGTCATGGATGCTCATTAAGATGTTATCTTATATATATATATATATATATATATATATATATATATATATATATATATATATATATATATATATATATATATATATATATATATGTATATATATATATATATATATATATATATTTATACATGTATTACTATTACGTATATACTCATATATAAAATATCATAATATATCATAAAATAATTTAATATGATATATTAAGTATATATATTTCACTATTTCCTTCAAGAGTGAGCTCCACATAAATAAAGATTATTAGTTGTATTAGGATACCCTCATGGCAAGTAAGCTACACATAAATATTTAGGATTCGTTACCGGGCTAAAACAATCAGACTAATTGCAGTGATTTGTGATAAACCTAGTTTTTACAAGCTACTAACCAATCTAGGATTCAAGCCACGAGGTTTTAAACTCAGACGCATATAATTTTGACCCAGTGACCCATATCTACATATGATTAGAATATCTCATTGTACATTTTTACGAGAGAAGGTTACTTTAATTTTTCACGTTATGCGACAGTTGCGCGAAGATTCTCTTAGACGAATTTGATTAATTAGATTTCGTTAAATATTACAATATGCGTTATATTTCCTAGTAAGTTTGTTATCCCTTTTTCTTGTAATTGAGTTTAGCATGTATATCTAATACGTTCCTTATTTTTACTTCCAAAGCGTTGGGTCTTTTCTTATAAATAGGTTTTCTAATTCATAATCTCGTATATTTTTTTTAGGTTTCGTGTTCATTATTACATTTAATTTTTCCGATTCTATATTTTCAAATATTATTCTAAAAAAAGAATGTGTGAAAATTTTTCGCAATATAATTTTTCTATTTGTTCTACATCCTATTTAATATGTTTGAATAAATTATCAAATCAATCAGAATCACTATTACTATAGACATGTATATTTGGATCATTTCTTTCTGGATTCTTAAATAGAGAGTTACCAAATAGATAAACACAAATATTTAAATAAAACTGTTATTTTTACTTTATCTGCGTTTTTTTTTAATATATAGAAGGCAACTTCGTGCATCAACATCTTGAAGCAATCAAAATGTTTTGATCCAGCAAGGAAAATACGCTTCACACGGTTGACTATTGCGCCAATAAATAAGGAACTTTAATGCAAGTATATTTTTGAAGACAATTACAATCTCGTTATCTCTTAGAACGCATAGTTTTTGACTGAGGTCAGAAGTCCTAAGATCTGTTGTATTATTGCTGCGCTTAAACAGAATACCTACACATTAATATATAAGAATATATAGTAATTGTCGTTGATGCTGAGCTAGTAGGTTGGTAAGAGAAATATGCACCACATGAATTCGACGGTTGATGCTTCCCGACAAAGCGTAAACTGACTCCGATATACATTTCGGGTTATTAATATATAACAATTTGTGACACATTCAAACGCATCCATGGAGCGGCATTGTCACTATCAACGCTCCTATGGCGTTTTATTCAGCGGCAGTTGTTTCAATCAATTGACAATCTAACATATGTGTTTATCTTCCTCGGTACGACTGTTTGCACCGACATCTTTTCTTGTCAATTACCTTTCATACATGCAACATTTATCTTATGCCAATCGATCACATATTTTGTTTATATCCATGCAAGAGATTTCTGATGTAAGCTGCATTATTTTTTACTTAAATGACCTTTTTGTTATCCAATAATTATCTTATATTTAGACAATAATCAAGTGCATATGTTAGTGTCAACATGACTGTTCCGCACACACGACATAGATATTTAACATTGCAACTGTGTGAACTCTTAATTTAAACGGTGTGAGGGGAATTTATTCCCGTAATTAACTGCTAAGATTGACACACGACATAGTCAAATGTTGGTAATTTCTCGGGATAATTTGAGGAAAATCCTTTAATAAGATCTGCGTTCGTATCTTTACTAGATTCAAGTAAATAAATAAACAGTTTAAGAGGATTAAACATAGAAAACGATGTATAGTTTTGTAACACAATTTTAAAAAATCAAGATGTTGTAGTCCACATTAATGTGTGTGATGTATATCACTATTTGCTCTCAGAACACAGAAACAGATATAATAAAGAGGTTGATATTTGAAAGCAATATTAGATAGAAGACAGTGTTTGGTAGTAAATAATACGAGGTGAATGTAGGAAAACGATAAATTCAAAAATTCAATAATTATCGATTAAATATTTACCGACGTATTATATTAAATGAAATATAGTATAGTGTCAGAATTTTATTTATTTATGTTTATATTTCAAAATTAAACCTCCTCCCGAAAAAGGCATAATAAAACGTAATAATTATATTTCTGGTAAACAACTGAATAGGACGAAGTTTTAAGAAGCTATTATAGACACAACAATCACAAACCAGTTTACAATATCTAAAATGTAACCATCGCACAAATGTGCTCTAAGACAAACATGAAATACCTCACATAATGTCGCGTAGCAGTTGTTCCAATAAAAACAAGCTCGATTATACTCGATTACAGAGTACAGAGCATTTATATGTGATTTTTATGAAGGCTTACCAAAGCATTCCTTTCAGGAAACAAGTAATCACCATTAAATATATTTTTTCTTACAAATATTATTTATTTTTAACAATGGTTAACGCGACAGGACGGCCGAATCCGATTTTGGGGCAATGTATTTAAAACATTTTTAGAACAATAAATATTATCTATGTTTTCATACCTAAAATGATTTTAGCAAATAAATCAGATTGCGTCCCTTCTTTACTTCATGTATTTAACATATTTATAATTAGAAGTGTATATATATAATATCAGATAAAAATAAGAATCAGCAATCAATAAGTTTTGACAATATTTAAATGCACGGAAGGACTGAATTCAATTTGAGAACAATTGATTTTAAAATGCGTAAAGGTGGAATTTGTTACATTAGTGACACAAGTTATCCTCCAATAAGCCATCATTAGTGATAGTACAATCTTAGGTATTTCAATGTGTGTGTGTACATTGAAAAAGTACATGCATACGCTAATGCGCATGTTATTATACATATTGACGCTGAACTTAATGTATTTTTTTAATGTGTTCCGAATATCTTCTTTAACGTATAGTTTTTAAATAAGTAGGTCACGACGTAACTCTAAACGTATCATTTTAATAAATAGATGTTGTTAACGTTGTAAGCTGAGGCTCTTAAACCATTTTATAAATACTTGCGTCTCTCTTAATAATTTGGTTTTCTGTGATAACTTTTTTGTATCAATAGCTCATCATTTATCAATGCCGAAAACCACTCAGAAATTAAGGTTAATGAGATAAAACGATTTCTTAGCTGAAAGATGAAGAATTAGATAAGACGATTGGGGATTATTAATGGAATGAACTAATTTGGTGCTATCTCAATATGTAATATAACGCATGTTTTCATACCATAACTAACTAATACTACCACCAAACATGATTCTAAAAACCTGGTTTATAATATATTGGATGAACACCACTATGTTTAATTACTCGTGGGGACGCTCTATGACAAGAATCTGATGACATTGGATTTGAAGACAACCATGTCGAAATCTGCAGGGAAATAGGCACGTGGTTATATATTTCACAGACGGAAAAAATACAAAATATCTCGGTTCCTGGAAATTTAGCCTGATGCTAGAAACACAAAAGAAAGAAGGAACGTGTGGTTTCGTTGTGGTATGAAAGCGAGTATTTAATGTGAATGATTTACAAGGTGTACGAGAGATTGAATCTCAGTCAAACACGTTCAATGGAAGAGGGAAAAAGCAACAAGAGATTACTGATGCCTCATCTGTGAGTATGGAGCAGAAAAGATCATCTCCCACTGAAAGTAAAAAAGTTTTATTTGTTTAGTTAATTAAGAGTTCTCTGAACGGCGTCTATCCAGACGGTGCAGGAGTACTCCATCTTAGGACAATCTGAATCTCATATATGCATGCGCCATAGGTCAAGAACTTGCTGGAGCGGTAGAATAACCCAACTATTTTTCCAGTGGACTTAGCAAGATAACACGAATTATCACAAAATCATCGCTCGAGTAAAGTATGACTCAGTATTATTTTCATCAGTTTTTTGGATATAATATCCAAACGTATTACTTATTTAAAATTGATGATGTAAAACTACTACTGATCAGTCATAAAAATGTTTTTTTTGTAAGGATAACATTATATGTAACGTTACAGAATTCGTCTTTGACGCTTTAGAATGAACAAAAACTAATGTATTTTGTCGAGTACAATAAGTTTCTAAAATGTTAGTTTATTAAATTATTCTGCTGGTTATGTTAATTTGGGAAATTTTTCCATGAATAGACATCACATTTCTGCTTTACAAGCCAATTATTTTAGTTCCCGACACCTTGAAAGAAGTAATTATTTTATTTTTGTCTCACGTGTAATTACAAATAAATAGAAAAGTTTGTTATTTAACAAACTTTGATGCAAAAGACGAAATATAGAAACGCTGGTGAAATGTAAACGAAATACGTACATATTATATACAAATTGTTATACACATTGCATGACATACAAGGTAACCGTGGTTCATATGTATAGTTTGCATACTTGACGGCTGATCACTTGTGTAAGGTTTCTAATGCCAAACTATTAATTGAACACATGTTCTTACTTTGCCCGTAAATCGAAAGTGATTCAGAGTTTCTACATTTTTTTTAATTCTTTCGTGAGAAATTGAACAGTATACACTTCCAGTCAAAATAATAAGACACTGTCGTAAAGTTTAATAGTTCATACTAAATAATGATTTCACTGCAACAGGTTAAGCGTGATTTCATTTTTATACGGGCTGCAACAGAAATATGACTTAAACTTGAAAGTTTGACAAAAAGGAAAATGAAACAAAGTTCATGGATAATTACGGTTACTGTTGTTTAAACAAAAAGTTACAGTTGTTGTTCATTTGATTCAAAGAATTACATTCTCTAAATTGTGTCCACTATTCGTTATTAACCGTTAGAAACAGTTTCTGAAGTCTACCGTCACTATTTTTAAGGAAAGCGTCACAGTATTGCATGCTATTTTCCCAGTAGCGTTTTATCAGTTTCATAGCTATCAAAGATATGTATGGATTAACATTCAGATAATTATTTGAAGTTCTTATGTGGGTTCAATCAAAGTCAGAAATATGTTTTGCAAGCTGTGTAAAAAAGAGTCTCACTGTCTGAAGCTCGATCGATTTTATGTCTTCCAGGGGTGTTTAAAGTGCTGAATTGGTGACTCTGAAATTTGCAACACATAGCAGTATGAATTTTCTATCCGAAACATCATCATTTCTTTATAACGTGTAATGAGCCCGAAAAGACGTATGCGTTGTAATTACAGATTAACCATTCTTCAAAAACATTTCTACAGTAAAAGCACGATATGTACAAGTAAAACAGATGTTGCTTCATAAGAGTATATGCTGACAAAATAGTAAGTCATGAGCAAAATGAAAACATCATTGGCCACTGCATAATTTCACCACGACATAATTCATAGTGTTTAATGTAGGAGATATTTCCGTTGCACCCTGAAGTAAGTAAAAGCCTTCTTGACCAACATTCAACAAAAATCAGACAGAAAATTAACACAAACAACTTACACTTTGTATTCATCATTTAGCAGATTCTCAGTCTAGAAAATACTGAAGATTGTTCTACCCAGCTTTCCTGTGAGACTTTCCAAAGGTGATTCGCAGTTGTCGGTTCTGGAACTTGGACTGTTTGGTTATTTGCACCCTAGTTCAATGAATCATTGGTTCATAGGGGGTGAGGTTATATTTTGTTTTCAAAGTTCCTCTGACTGTGGGTATTACTATTACTTTGAGTCATTGTCTTGCATGAGTACAAATGTTTGATCCACGATCCATGTTCCAGATGGTACCGAACGATTCGGCAGAATGTTGAGATAACCAGTATTATTCTATACGCACTGATATGGTGTGAATCCCCGTTTTTGCTATTGCCAAAAGTTCCCTCACACCAATATGGAGACTCTACTATGCTTCACGGTGAGTGTGATACAAGGATTGCAAAATTTTCACCAATTATTCATAGCACATTCAACACAAAGATTGCAAATGTCGATTTTCAGGCAAATAAACTTTATTCAATTACTCTTGTATAGCCGTCAAGCGCTTTTTCCAAATAACACTTTATGAAGTTATGTGTGTCTTGATACTGATCAAGACGCAAATACAGAAATACCCACTTAAAAATGCAAGTCAAAGAACATACACACATCTATCTATCTATCTCTGTATCTAACTATCTATCTATCTATCTATCTATCTATCTATATATATATATATATATATATATATATATATATATATATATATATATATATATATATTATGGGTAAATGATATTCAAATAGTAATGCATAACGGTACGGACGCAAACGCCTTCCTTTCTTTAAAAATTTGGAAAGGGAATGAACGCTGCCCGCTTTTGAAAATTCCAGTTTACTCAATAGTTTCATTTTTCTTCATTTTGTTTCATTTTTCTTCATTTTGATTCTTTTTTTTATATTGTATCCTTCTCTGACAAAGATCGGAGGACTGCCCGAAATATCAGAACAACATATATACTTATAAATGCAACAACATCGTTTTTATGCTTCATACATCAATAATCATCGTTAAAACAGTATATATATATATATATATATATATATGAAATTAAAAATGAAACAGTGGAAGACCCATAAGCTCAACGTTTCGCTCGATGTGATGTGGGCTTTTTCAAGAGCGGATGAAAAGTGTGATAAAATGATAAAAGACGGGAAGGTCACATAATTCGGGAATATATATATATATATATATATATATATATATATATATATATATATACTGGTAGGGTTTGAATGGAGGGAAATATATGCAAATATGTAGAGTGTCAGAATTAAGTGTGCAAAATGTCAGCATATAATTATACATACATATATTTATTTTTTTTATTGATGCATACATAAATGTATTTAAATATATATATATATATATATATATATATATATATGTATGATTATATGCTTATATTTTGCACTCTTATTTCTGACACTTTACATATTTGCATATATTTCGGGATATATATATATATATATATATATATATATATATATATGTTTATATATATATATATATATATATTGTTTTCATTGCTCCAAGATTGACATTAACTAACAGTATGATATAATTAGTCTATACTTTTATTAATTTATTGCTTTATTTTTGATTCTGATGAAAAATATCAGCATTTCAATATTGTGCCTTACTTTGCTATTGAAATTTATATCACGCACATACACACACACTTGAGTGTCTCTTGTTACTCTTTAAAAGGGTTTGTCAGGACAAGCTGACATGAAAATGCTTTAACTTACAAGTAAACCCTGACCTAATATTCAAAATAATATAGTATTCGCAGCACGAATAAAGCCCGCTCGCCACAGCTATACACGTGCTCATACGATGGATAATGCACATTCTCCTAGTGATCTTACCTCAAGTAACACCACTTAGCTGGATACTACAACACAGTTTACTAGTAAATAGAGGAGAGAGAATGTAATGTTCTTCAATTCTCTACTAACTCAAAATTTGTTAAATACTAGAGAACTTCAATAGAATGTTCGAATATCTAAGTATCTCATATAGAGATCAAGTGTGAGACACGGAAAGGAACCCTTAATTTCTAAAAACATCTACCGAAGTGAAATGAAAAACAGTAAGTATATATATATATATATATATATATATATATATATATATATATATATATGCATATATATATATATGTATATTTATATATATGTATGTATATTTATATATATATATATATATATATATATATATATATATAGTACACGTATTGCATTAGTTTATGTAAGTGTAAATCCGTTTAAAATCCAGTGTTTGTAAAAAGTGCTGAATAACAAGTAGAGCTGGTCTGAAGAGGTTGAATCTCTGTGTAGAGTACAACCGGAACATGTATGCACATATGTAACCAATAATTTGTGTATAAATAAAAAATTATACTACATATATATATATATATATATATATGTATATATATATATATATATATATATATATACATGTGTGTGTGTCTGGGTGTATGGGGTGTATATATATATATATATATATATATATATATATAACGGAGTTAGTTGTATTAGTGTTTCACGAAGTGTTTGTAATATCTATGTCAGAACTTCGTTAAACTTACCTTTAGAAATATAGATTTAACAGTGCAAAGTGACTGGCATTTTCCTGTTTTGCATACTTCAGAGAATATCTCTCTCTCTCTCTCTATATATATATATATATATATATATATATATATATATATATATATTCAAAAGATTACAACCTCAACTTTAGACTCTCGGAATTGGTTGGCAACTATTATTATCAACTTCAGCTATCCGAGAATCACTAGCCTCTAGGGAAATAAGCGATACACACAGAGAGCAACGGATAGACTCACACACGCACATCGCACGTATTCTCACTGTTTAGTATATGTTCTATGACTTTTCTCTAACTTTTAGTTACAGTGTTTCATCTAAACTTGTGGTGTAGTTACGCTTTGAAGTTCGCGTTTACATTCAGCAAACTTGTGTATTACATTCTGTAAATTATCAAAGATAACCTCCAGCCGCTTTGAAGGTAAACGCAGATATTTCATTATGCAATTATATCACATTAAGCTTACCGATGCACTCGTGCAACTATAACTTAATCAAGGTAAACAGGTTTCATGTGTACATTTTATTTGGTAGTACACTTACTTTCCATCACAAGAAGAGCGCGCATCTGTTTCTCTTCTGTACGTCTGCGTAATTTAGTTTTCAACCTCAACAGAAACCATAGCTGTGTTAGTGTAAATTGATTTACATTAAATTACTTTATTATTCTAATATGGTTAATTGCAACGACTTATTCTAAAGAGGTGTGTCAGTGTGATGAAGTATGTTTAAAGCTATCATCATGGACTATGAAGACGAACTTACTTCGGTAATAAGCGTACATGTGCGAATCGTTTTCTTCCTTTAACATATACTTTATGTTTTAATATTGCTACGCTGGAAGGACTTGCCAGCGAGGAGATGGCGTTAGGTTGCGATAAATAGAGGAAAATTGTATTACTGAGAAACAAACAGGCTAAAATAATGAATAGTATTTTTTACTACTGAGTATTAGTAAGTACTATGAGAAAGTAGCTGAAATAACAAATTTTGAGTAAAAAATGATGCTCTGTTCTTTAACACGTAAATCATCTATTTTTAAAAGTAATAATCGCCGTACCAAATCGAATTATATATGTTTTGCTCCAGGATAATATACTTTTACAGAACATAGTTATCTTTTACCCTGAGTTACTATGAATATATTATATAGTTTAAGCTTGTGTTATTATAAGTATATCGTACTAAGTTCGAATTACAATTAATTGCCAGGGATCGCTCACTGGAATAAAAAAAAATGATGATGTTCACTGGAGTCTTATTCACAACAATGTGTCACCAACTATCAGGTGTTTCAGCCTTTTCGATCACCACTGCATATCACTTATCGTTTCAAATCGATTTCTAATCAATACCGAAAAGCTACTCGAGGATGATAGTTAATCTGTGTTTAATGTGGACGGTAAGACAACAGCTTAGGGTTCTGTAGACGATGTTTGAAACTAGCCAATGTTGGATATCTTAAAAGGACAGATCGACAATAATGTGTTTACATTACACTTGCAAACGATCCATGGTACTGTGTTCAACATAAAGGTTGTTTTTGGAAATAAACTTTGGTCATAGAAGTTCCGTTTAGTTTAAGGTACACAGAGGAATACATAAAAGTGATTTACAGTTTAAGTAGCTGGACTTTAATCAGTTGTGTCTTTGAATGTTTTACAGTGAGACTGGTCTGTCAACGGCAAGCTTGTTAATTTACTGGAATGTATTCGACGCTTTAGTGATGCTCAGTATGGCTTTAATGATTTTCGTTCAATGGCTGATCCGTTAACTGTTGTAAATCAGCAGATCTGTGGATTTATGGATAATTCAGGAGAAAGTAGAGACATTCTTCGAAGGCGTTCGACGGAGTGTGCATTCTTGTATCTTACACACACATTGGAGTCACGGTATTGGTGGTGTGGTAATTGACATTATTAGGTATTATCTTTCTGATCGAAACTTGCGAGTAATTTTGGAGGTATCTCGTCAATCTCTTTTCTCAATCAATGCTGCTGTTCCTCAGAGCTCTATCTTAAGCTAAAGACTGTTTATTCTCTATATAACATCAACATCTATGCTGATGATAACACTCACAAATTTGGTGTTGCTTCTTGCCCAGCGCGATCGGACTAGTCGAAATATGCAGTTGATCAAAAAGTTAGCCGTGGCTCAGTTGTGGATCGGGGTTAAAAATAGCTTGTTTCATTTAATCGTGTTTAGACCCCACACGTGCCCTTCAGTCGTTGACGTGTTCCATTTCTTCCTGCGATTCTCGGAGATAGCTCTGCGCTCGATGAGAATTCGACTCTGAAACTTCTTGGTGTTTCTCTCTTATCAAATCGTTCTTTGAGTTCATACATTAGAGCATATACTACACTTCGCGCCTATCCAAAAATCTACGGATGAACGTGGAATGCGGTTTCGTATCATGGGATCGGTTTTATATAGTTGGCCTTACAATTTCAGTTTCCTTGGAATGATCAACATTATAATATCTTAATACGCAGATTTAGTGATGCCATCTTATTTGAGATGCGTCAAAGAAATCCAATAGGGGTCTCTGTCCATCTGTATGTCTGTCTGTCATGTGTTTGTTTAGAATATTATTCGACTCACATGCAGATTGAACGAACGCGCTCAAACTATATCCGCTTTATATGACTACTACTGCTACTAAAAGTCGTCAGCATAATAATGACGCCCAAGGGATTAAGAGAGTTTTTTTGGTTTTTTTCACCAATGAGTCATAATCTTTCAAGACATACGTGAATAAGTGTCATTGATATGAATAGATGGCCCTTTTATGATGAATAAGAATAGGAGATGATTGAAAATTACCATTGGAATAAACAAACTTTGATTACTTATGGAGACGGTTTTAGCAATTATTCGTTGAGATTTAATTTAGAAAACTGCTATATTGTAATCTGCACGTAAGCAATCCAGTGGTAACGTGTTACACATGTGTGGCGTTATTAGAAAAAAAGTATGTAGGTGAAATGCCAACTGACGTCAGACACGATGAATGAAAACAGGCAGTTATTTTGAGTTATTATAAAGAGACGAGTTTTTGCTTTGATTGTCCTACAAAGAGGAACAAGATGTTGGAGTTCAGTTGGACATCTTTAATAGAAACTAAGCTAGATTTTAGAAAAACTAGCAAAGCTGCTTCTGTGAGAAATGAGCTGTAAGGAAAGTAAAAGATAATCTATAACAAGATGGCGTTGTCGGTTTTGTATTCTGTACGCCCAAGAAAGTGTACTCTGAGTGACGCCTCCCAAAATGTGCCAGCAGTAAACCATCTTCGCGTGTATCTAACGCTTATATTAGTTTGCTTCACCTCTAGCGGTTGATGGTGATCGATGCGTCCGCAGTGACACAGTCTCTACCATTCCATTCGATCATGTGCTGTGTCCAGTTTTACTTTAGTTTGCACTATCCCTCATCTCTTGAACTATTCGTTGGGGTTTCATCTTTGTGTGCCCCTCCGAATTTGCTACATGATTGGATTATCACGGCTTTCACTTATTCATTATTATTTGCAAATATCTGGTGGTATTATGGGCTACCTTCACGGTGATTTGATCTGCTTTGAAGATGAAAAATAGTTCAATACTTGATTATAATTTCATAGCTATAATTGTAAAAATTAAATCTCTTCAAACAAGCGAATAGTAGACGCTTTCAATTTGAGAAATCACACTAGTGCTCTGTTTTTATTATGAATAATTACATTTAAGTATCTATTTTCATTATGAATAATAATATTTAAGCGTCTCGTTTTATTATGAATAATTACTTTTATCGACTGTTATTATCATAAATAATTAAATTTAAGTGACTATTTTAATCATTAATAATGAATTGTATGGGAGCCTATGAAGCTTCGACGGATAATTTTCATGAAAAGAACAGGATATTTCCACGAATTAATTTGTTTATTTGCTGATAAGCTATTCCGGTGGAAAGAGAATTAAATGAATTAACGGCTAATGAAGAATGTATAACATATTTTCAGACACAACGACAGCCTGGCTTTCTATCTTTCTATGTCTGTGTATGTGTCTGTGTGTGTGTGTCTCTCTCTCTCGATATATGTATCTATCTATATTCCCCTCTATCTCCTTCTTTCTTTCTCTCTCTCTCCCTCTCTCTCTCTTTCCCTCTCTCTCTATATATATATATATAGATATATAAATTAATTAAGTTCAAATATAAACAAAATGAACGAAACCATTCGTTTTCAAAAGTGCACAATATATATTAGAGCTTTAGTAAGAAGATAAAATGAAAAATTAAATCCTTAATACATTACGCAAAGTAGATAAATATGTGTATGTGTATATTTATATATATATATATATATGTATATATATATATATATGTATATATATATATATATATATATATATATATGGGTGTATGTGGGTATATATATATATATATATGTATTTATGTTTTTATTATATTTTTACATTCATATATAAGTGTGTATGTGTGTTTGTGAGTATATAGATGTGTGCGTATAAGCGTGGGTGTGTGTATGTGTCTTGGTGTGTCCGCGTGTTGTTAGGAAAAGGGAAACAGCCGAGTCAAGCCGGTCCTGCCAAAAGTTTGAAGTGACCGATTTCTTTTGCGTCGATAGGTAGGTGTCAAAGTGTCATCTTATGCAAAAGGTTTTCTGGTCTGAAAATTTTGAATTGTAATTTGTTTGTTTGTTTTTCTCTATTGTTTTGATTTTTTGTGATTGTGTATTGGCAGATCTAATCTTTGCTCATCAGTATATCCCTGAGAAGGAGCCGAGTAGGTTCTGAAACAATTGTCGGATACTCAAACTATGTTTATATATATATATATATATATATATATATATATGAAAAATAACAGAAAACAGTTTAAATTGCAGGAGAAAAACAAAAACAAGAGATTTGACCGGTTTGGTTCTTGTTGGCGAACGTCTTCAGATCTCTTGTTTTTGTTTTTCTCCACTTTTTCTGAAGACGTTCGCCAACGCAAACGAAACCGGTCAAATCTCCTGTTTATGTTTTGCTCTTGCCCCTTAAGCTGTTTTCCGTTGTCATTTTTCACACATTTTGTCCACCACGGCATTTAATTTTCATGAATTATCGTGTACATTACCCCATATATATATATATATATATATATATATATATATATATATATATATATATATATATTATAATATAAAAAATGATGATATAAAATGAAGTAATAAAATAAGGTGGTCGCAGTACACATTTGGAATTGATTTTCTAGTTCGTGCGAAGAGGCTAATAAACGACATCACTCTTACAATATCAGTCAATTGAAAGTATAACCTTCTTCAAGTTAAGCTTTTCTTTCGCGATTGTTTGCCGTGCTTCTCTCATGATCGCAAGTCTATCGAATTGTTATAGTAGACACATTTCCCATCACCTTTGAGTGTTCTTTACAGGAAATATCGTTTTTTATGTTTATAGCAAATATTTGCAAATATAAATTAAGTAGAAGTGTTAAGGCTCATTCGATCAAACTAGACTCTCAAGGTCAAAAATTATAAAGTAACCAAGTAGACACAGACCGTTTACTTGGCGTCATTTTAACATTTACAGAATATATGCAAGAGCTTGGTTAGGTACGGAAATTGGTGCTGCTCTATGATTTTTTGTCATTTGACCATCTTAAAAATATATTTTGAGATCACAATATTTGGCACAGAGTTTATGTAATAGTACAAGATTTCTCTTTCACTCACTCTATCTCTCTGCCTCTCTCTTATATATATATGTCTGTATGTCTGTCTGTCTCTCTCTCTCTCTCTCTCTATATATATATATATATATACATATATATATATATATTATAATATAAAATGAAGTAATAAAATAAGGTTCCAATCAAATTTAATTATAATTCAAGGTTCAAGCTAAGTATCTTAAAGTCCTTAGCTCATGAGTTTTCAAAGACAATTCTTCTCCTCAGAGGACCATTACCGCAGTTATACTACTACAAGTAATAAAATTACACTTTGAAAATATATAAAAAATATATACAAGAATACATAAAAATATATAACATCAAATATATCAACCCAAAAACAGACTTTTTTGTTAAATCTATACAATCCATCCAAGTCATACATTTAAAAAAACATTATCAGGAAAGAAGTCCAGAAGGTTGACTGAAGATTAATCAAGGATCAAGGTCACTCATCACCTATATATATATATATATATATATATATATATATATATATATATATATATATATATATATATATATATAGTCTCGGAAGTTTCTCAACCATTAAAACTATATAAAAAAAATATATATATTAAAAAAAAACAACAACTTATAGTCTCAAGTCTTCCAGTGGAAAATCACTCATGTAAGTCAATTTATTTTTTACAGTTATTATATTAGTTAGTTTCTAACACTATTTTAAGGGACCATCAGTTGTTTACCATGAAAAACTGTTTCGGGAATTTAAAAACAAGACAGTATTTAATTTCATGGCTTCCCATATATATATATATATATATATAGGTTTGATTAAAGCCCACGGAAATATCTACGTTTTTCTAATTTTCTTAATTATTTTCTCGGCATGTCGAACTAGCTTGAAGGTTACCGGTTGTAATTTGTATTACTAATATTACTCCAATGGGTTTTTTTTCAGCCATCTCAAACGCTTTTTATCCCAGGATTGTCATCAGGAGTTAGTTCATGTTTTTTATGAGCTCGTTGTTGTCATTTTTTCTTTTGTGTTTTTATTCTTTTGTCTGAAGTTTTTGATGAGAGAAGAGGGAATAGAAAAATAAAAGAGTGTTATTGGCTTTGCTGTTCATTTATGTGTTTATTTATCATGTAGACGTCAAAAACCTAGTCACTATCGTCCTGATACAATACACTATGAAACTCATTCAAATACAGTGTATAAGCACAATATCATACCCCTTTAGCAAAAAACCTTAACCCTCTCTAAATACCTACTTATATGAACCACCGAAGGTCTATTCAATGATACTACAGGTAAAATATAAATACAAATTGACGGCGTGTCTATGGGATCAACTGTTGTTCTCATGTTTTCCGAAAACTAAATAACACACATCCAAATTAAAATATGTTCGGACCTAATAAGCTAACGAACTATACACACTAGGTATGTCGATAATATCCCACGAAAATACTCAAACACTCCAGCAAACATTAGAAACATACTCAGTATTTACATCTGCACATTAATTTAATATTAACACTAACATCCTCTTCTTAGATGTACTAATACACTCCAGTTACCCTACGCAATACATGACATCTACATATAGACACCTACAATGAACAAGTCCAACCTACTTAACTGCTAAACGAATTTCCACAAAAATATTAAATAGCCCTAATAAAAAACACGGTCCATCGCGCACGCATTATATTTTCATCCAGAACATGTTTTATGAAGAACTAAGTGACATAATACAAACACTAATCGATAACAATTTTCCTAATAAAATAGTCGATCAATAAATAAAATTATATATGAACTCTATACACGAACAATATAAAAACAAAACAACAACAGTTTCCACATATATTACAAAAATACAATCCACCTTAAATATAAACTCGATGACAAGGAAATAGTTAGCCTAATACACCGATATAGTAAAGCTATTGAACAACGTAAAAAAATTACACTGACATTATAACATACTAAATTGTAAACGTCTTACTTTTAAAAACACCATTTAGTCGACTTGAAGCCAAACCAACGTTACATATATGTTACATGCTCATCTAAGCAATGTATTCCTCATAACTAAACCGAAAAAATATATACTACCTACATTGGCTATACAACAATACCTCTTTCCAGACGTCTTACATATCAACTATCCGACACCAGCACAATTCAACTCCACATACTTTCACGAAATAAAACAGTACAGTTTGGCAGGATAAAATAACTACTCATAACTACAAAAACAAGTGTAAACATCGAATTAAAATGTTAGAAAAATAAATTATGATATAGGAACAACCCAATATTAACAAAATTATTTTTTATATCGGTACTCACATTTAAAACGTTGTCTATAATTAAAAATAATAAATGAATAACATTAATATAACTAAACAAAATTAAGAAAAACTATAAATACACATATACATAAATAAACAACTCACTCAAGTACACCAACTTTTTTTTAACTTTGCCGTCTCCTCCACCAAAACTATATACAAAATAATAGACACACAAAATAAAAACAACAGCAACAAACTTATAGAAGAAAAACGAACCCTTGATGACGATCGTGAGATTGAAAGCGCTTGAGATGGTCGAAAAATAAAACAATGTGAGTCATACTACGCTAATTACCACCCGAAACATGAAAGTTTGCTCGCCGTGTCAAGAAAATAGTTAAGCACATTATAAAACATGAAAGTTCCTGTTGTTTTCAAGCAAACTCATAAAAATAACGACTTGTACCTAAATATACATACGTATACATATATATATATATCAGATTTCGCCCTTTGACCTCTCTCAAGAGTGTTTGAGTCCTCTCATCGTTGTTTTCTTCTGTGTGTTTTTTCTACCGTCTTTGGACTGTATGAGTTGTTTCTACAACTTAACCATACATTTCTATCATTCCCTGATGACTGACAAATTGACTTCCGAACTGAAAGGGACAGTTTAGTTGGTGCAAAATGCGTTTGCATTAACTTACAGAAAGGAATGTTCATATAGAGTACGTTTACGCGAGTTTCTCTCGTTCCACTTAAAATAATAATCACATGTTTAATCAAAATGTTTCCTGTAGATGGATGTGTTAATTTCGCTTAATGGAACTCCATTTTGGCTTTGAAAAGCAACATTTTTATAGATTAAATATTGTTATCAATTATGTATAGGCTAAAAACGATGTTTTATCATGAAAAATGTTTTTTTTAATTTACTATTTACTACTTTTTTATTATTTAAGATAACTTACAGATTAAATGACAACAAGTCTCCCGGGACACTGATACCTGAACTGATTTTATACGTAGTTTGATAGCTATTTTTTTCATGATATTCTCTTTAGAATTCCTTATTGAAGTTGAATGATATTTTCATATCGACTCTCTAGAGGTAAATCAAAGAAACGTGTCCTCTTTTCTCGGAATCGTTTTTTTGTTTAAGATTTCGCTGTATTAGAAAAAAACTTATGCTGGAAAATAAATTAATAATCCTCAATAGGAAAGGCATCTAAGATATTTTTAAGGAGCAAATATTTCTGACAACGTAAATAAGTGTTTTAACAGCTTTCGACTGTTTTAAATTAAAAGGGACGAATAAGGTGCAAGTTTTGGTTGTTACTCTTTAAAGGTGGATGTTTTTTTCCAAATGGAACATAGTTGTTTGAGTGAAATAAATTAGAACAGGGTTACAGTGTTTGTCAAGGGGACGAACTATTCGTATGATAATACCAAAATAAAGTTAGAATAAAATGTACAGAGTAACAATGCAATTCCTTTCGGCTAACAATACGCATGCGCTCTAGGCTATGTCATCTTTCCGCGCTTCTGCCCATTTATGGCTGTCAATATCCTCACTACTTTTCCCACATAAGAGAGTTCAAGAATGTATACTTTCCTCATTTATTTGCACTAAAATTAATATCTGTAGAAATTAGACCTCGACAACGGATAAGGAAAAACGTGTTATTTTGAACTTATTAGCACTTATAGGAGCAGTGGTATAGTCGGGACGTATGAAAGTTGGTTATGGGAGGGACACCTTAACATATCTCAGCATTATTCGAATTTTCAAACATTACACGAAGGTGCGCAATAAGGCGTCAATGTACTTTAATAAAAATGAGTGAGCATCGCAATATGGTGTCTAGTGAGTGACTCTAGTCTTGAGTGGTACTTGGACGTCCCTTAGACAAAATAATTTGGTATTCGTGACGAACGTAGATCATAACCTAGTTATGTCCGTAGTAGTATATAACTTAGCAAGTGTCTTTATAGTTTCATCGTGATGCTTTTTTATTAGGGAATCCCCTGTTTTTCTCCAATTGTTTGATAATTCCCAAACTCCATCACAAATTAGTCGACCAATTGCTTGACTTTCCAAAGATGCAGTATATCCTTTATAATTTTAGAAAGAAGGTGTTGTTTTTAATAAAACGTTTGAGCTGTCATCACATTTTCGACTGGCAAATCTGCGTATATGTTCTATATCTATAAATGGGGGTATTTTGTACTAAAAAACAACAACTGTAAACTGTAAATAATTCATCATTTATTGTATGTAATATTTTATTGCCCCAACTCACCATTGTGTGGCATTATTATGGTGGACGTTGTGTTAATCATGTGGCAACATCGTTTGCTTTGGACATCTCGGCGATCTTTGTCGGACTTTTGTCGACGACGGGACGATGTGACAACATGTGCACGTATGTGCAATGTCTCGTCTTGTCATCGACAGTGAACAATCATGGTTTGACGATAGTCACTGTCGCCTGCTTCTGGAACTGGCTGGCTGGCTGGGGACCATTGTGCTGCAAAAGAACCTTATGTAAATAATGGAATAAACCATTTTACTTTTAATATAAAATATATATTTATTTTCTTCCGAAGCACATTTTTATAACTTTGCAGTGAACGCAATAAAACGCGTTATTGTCAGAATTTACAACCAGTCTTTTATTTGCAATCTCTTTACCAGAGAGAGAGAGGGGGGAGAATGAGAGATAGAAGAAGATAGAGACAGAAGGAGAGAGAAAGAGGGAATACTGGTGTCATCAGTGTACACCTTCTCAAATGTTTATCTTTGAGTTTCATAACTGATTTTCTCGAACGACAACAGTCTGATCTCTGAACCCATCACATGCACCTGTCATTGAAGTTGTTTGACACCGACCTTCAGTCCTCAACATATGACTGAGGCACATGTGCACTCAGTAGTGTCAAAACGCAGAGAATAACTGTTTTTGAAATAAGGATGACATAAGGATTACGAATATAACGGGGAGCATTTAACTCCCCAAAAGATCACGCATTGTGCCATAATTGCATATTTATATGAACATTTGTTTAAAGTAGAATAGCCATCGTAAAACTTATCATAATTATGGGAGTATTATTGGCAAGTATAAATAAAGTGTTTGCCTTGATGGTTGTGATAAATGTAAGGAGTTAAGTTCGAATAGTCAGCATCACTTACAATTTAACCAAACTCCCCAGCTCCCATTTTTGGCCCGTGTTCGTCATTTTTCATTTTGTTACGGTGGTAACTTATTTGAAAATAAATGTCCACTTATTTACAAAAATATTTATTGTATAATTTTTTAAGACGAAGATATCACAATCACCGAAACAAAACAAATACTATTGATTCATCTTGTTTTGTTGATAACAAAAGATACGTATTTAACGCTTTCCTCTTATCTTTTAAATGTCTGTATAATACTGTGTGATGCATGGCGGATTAAATTTAATTGACAATCTATGTAATACAAACGAAATTGCGTGTGTAATTTTATGAGTGAAAAGAAGAGCGTTCATTCTTATAATAACCGATGATAATAAAAAGAAAAAAAGTATAATCAAATAAGCACATTTAAATGTTATGAGCAAAGATGGTGAGACCTGATTCGGATATTTGATAATCTTGAAAAAAAAAATGTCACTTTTAATATAGACACCACTGTATCCGAATATGATTATTACAAATAACGAAGAAAGAGAGACAGGATTTGTTTCTTAGGGATTAGTTTTTTCTCTTTATTGATTAGTCTTTTCTATTTCTTACGATGGAGAGGGTGGAACAAGAGAGGGTGTAGTTTTGTTTTCTTATCATTATCAATCGGTGTCGCTTGATTTAATGTAATGAATAGGAATTAAATTACGAAACGATAGCGAGCAGCAAAACCAGATATAGTAATTTGTTGGAAAATATAAGGTTTAACGGTCTCAGCCGTTAAAGAATGGATATTAATGAGAAGCATGTGAGACAGTGCATGCTCTATGAATTAAAGACAGAAAACTTGCACTCTGAGTTCCCCACAATTTGACCGATGCTCAACGAAATCAAAGATTGACTGTTTGCACATCCTTGCTTTCCAGGAATCATCGAGAACCATTTATGCAAATAATTGTGACTGGAGATGAAAAATGTTTTTTGTTAAATGAATACCCAACGCAAAAGACGATTGTTAGACCGTAACCAATGCCCACAGCCTGTTCAAAAACTAAGACCTACCAACGAATGTTATGCTATTTTTCTGTTGGGTCATAACCACATCTATAACATATTGTTCACAGCTGGATGATCAAAGAATGTCTCTATCAAAAAAATGACCAGCATTACTCCATAGGAAGTGATTCAGCATGATCACACAAGACCTTACACAACAAAACTTACACCGGAAAAAAGGTCATGAGTTTCAATTGGCAAGTGTTGCCTCATCTGCTTTATTTACCTGACTTGCTCCATCCGACTACCATCTTTTCCGGTCGTCGCAGCATAACTTTCAATAATTTTTTTTTTTAAATGACGACCAACTCAAACATGACCTAATTCTTTTTTCTCTAAAAAATCAGAGAAATGTTTTTTTAAGAAGGCATTAAGAAGCTAGTTGATCGTTGGATATGAGGCAAATTATTTTAAAGATTAAAAATGCCTTAATTTAAAAGTTTCAGATGAAATAAATGTATTGTACAAACACGAAATGACTTTTTTTTACAACCTGATAGAAGGAGAAACTTGTCGTGTTGTATTTAGAGAAATATGTAAAATAATGATGAAAGAAAGTTAGACAATAAGAAATAGTTTGGGTAATACATTCAAAAGTCTAATAAGAGAAGCGTAAGTTCACAGCTTACAAAGAGGCATACAGGAAATGTGTACCAGTATTGTTTGACTTCGCCGCAGGTACTGATGTGAGATTAATAGTGAACCTTATTTCTCAAACCCATAAGTGAAAGCCATTTTATTATAACCTATATATAATTTAACGCTATTTTATTATAACCTAGATATAGTTGAACGCCAATGACAGTGGAACACTTGAAACAGTACGGAAGCTAAACAATTCAAAGAAAAATATGGGGAAACATAAGGTGATTTTGCAGAAATAATTACAATAGTGGCCCTCCTGGCTTAACAAACAAACATAGAAGAAAAAGGTTGCGTGTCACAATCTCAGAGTTGCTTCAAAATCGATATTTTGGTATAATATCTGAGTCTGCGGAATCCTGTAGATCATTTTGAACAAGTTCATCTTGCTATCTACAAAGGAATAGACAGAGAACATCCCACCTGGAAATCTATCTTCTGTTCACACTTTCCCGCTTTACATAAGCATGTATTATATTTTCCTCTTCAGAAATATCTTAACCGTATTCATATATGATACTGTACATCACAACGTAAAACACCAAATATTTTGTTATTATATACACAATTCGACATTGATTCTCAAAATATACTTCATATAAAATCAATTAATGCATTCAATTAATCAAGCGGTAAATACCACGTCATTTACATATATTGAATTGATATACTGTTAAAATGTAACTGTTTGAATAACAGCAAGGCGTGTGAAGGTTATTAGAACTCAGTATACGCCCCTATACTCATGTAGTATATATATATATATATATATATATATATATTAATAAAAATTCATATATATATACATATATATTTAAATATATATATTTATATGTATAAATACTACATGAGTAGTAGGGCATATTATGAGTTCGAATAATCTTAACACTTTTTGCTTAAATTCGAGCAGTTACATTTTAACATAGGAATAGAGTATAGATATATAAACCACGTTGGAATATTGGATGGAGATACGTAAATATTGGCAAGTAAATATGTAATATATCATAATGCACAAATGTGTATGTAAAAGACTGCAAATAGTATGAAGAAGAGTATATCCGGTCCGACTTAATTATGCGATTAACTGGCTATACACGTGTAAAAGTAAAACACGTTATATATATATATATATATATATATATATATATATATATATATATATATATATATATATGTGTGTGTGGGGGGGGGGGCGTGCGTTTGTGTGTCTGTATATGTATGGCTGTGGTATGTAGGTATAGATATATTTACATATATATACATAGCTAGATATGGAAAAGAGAGTAGTGAAGTATCAGTCCAGTTTTAACGAGAGAAATTTATATATGGAAAGGAGTAAAGCTACAAACATTTGTAAAAATTGTTTTCAACATTTGTTTATTGTTTTGTAATTTTATCATTTTATAATTTTATATAACGCGTTTCAAGCGTGGTACGCTCTCGTCAAATATGTAAATCTATTTTATGTGTGTGTGTGTATGTATGTAGTTATGTGGGTACATTGACATGTATATAGACGTGGATTTATACACTTAATTTTTTG
>OY744519.1:36625300-36640300 GCA_963556195.1 Sepiola atlantica | reverse complement strand
GCTAATTCAGTTTTTTTCATTTTTTAAATTGTTTTCCAAAAATCAATTACTTTTCTTTGTACACACATTCTCACTTTGTTTCGTTCTGTCGGCCGTGAATATTTTTGAATTGTTTTAAATGTTTCACAGTCAGTTGAATTCATGCAAATTACATTTTCCCCTAATTATTCGGGGAAAATGTGTACATATTATCTACAGGTTTGTACGCATCGCAGCTAGTCGATGTTTTCAGTTGACGCCGTTCGTAAAGTATTTAAAAGCTCCTATTATAATTGCACAACATTCGCTAATCACATTAGAGCAATCTTGCTAATGCATTTTGCTTCTATTATCTCGTCTAATTTCTGAAAGTAATGAGCGTTTATTCTGATCACCAATGTTGGAGACGACGTGGCACCAGCCATACAGCTTGCTTTTTAAAGTAATATAATATTTCGTTTTTTATTACATTTGAATTTCATTAAAATAGAAAAGTAGTTGGGTTGAATGACAGATTCGTAATTGATCTTATAGTAATTGCGTATTTGTCGATGGACTTCGGAGAAAAGGTTATAAATATACAGGGTGGGCAAAAATAAGGGTCCTATTTTTTAAAATTCATAACTTTTTTATTTATTGATTTAAAAAAATTTTGTTTTTAGAATAAGTAATGGACCCCTTCCGAAGCAAGCATGAGCCGTATTAGCCCTAAGGAATGTACCCTCATTTAGAAAACATTATTTTTGCTTAAAAAACTCAAAACAGTGTAAAAAACAATACTTTAGTTTTTGTAAGTTTTAAGAAGTGTTTTTCGGCTAAAATTTGTTTTGTTTATTTCAAAAAATCTCGAAAGGGTCAGTCTACACACACATACAGTTTGGTGAGTTTAACTTTTATTTTGTGGAAGTTATTAAAATTAAAGTTATTCAAATTTAAAGATAGGACCCTTATTTTGGCCCACCCTGTATAATAATACGATGAGGCAATTCCTGTTCGTAAGTACATTATAACCGTTCACACTTATTTATTTTAATGAGATCGCATGACCGCTAAATATAGAATGCAATGCAAAACCGTAAGTGAAAATTTACTGACATTATAAAGGTAAATGTTACGACTTTAACCAGTTCAAAATCAAATTCCGTCGCCCGTTTTTATATTTTGAACTGTTAAAACCACTATTTGAATTCTATATTATGTTAGTGCCATCTTGACACACATCTAATTGTCACAATTGTAAATAAATAAATAAATAACAAGCCGCGCGTGCGTGGCGCCCCTCTGTGTGTGACTCGATGTGGAGATTGACCCCTCTTTGATCCCCTGCGGGTGCGAACCAGAATTTTTCTAAGGTCAAGGATGCTCATTTTATATCCAGAACAATTGCCTCTACATTTTGGCCAAATCTCAGAAAAATTGAATGGATGGATCAAACGTTATGGGAGAAAAGGGTCATTTTTTGCAATTTTGTCGGATTTTGACACCCTGAGGGCGCGAACCAAATTTTTACCAAGGTCAGCGATATTTATTTCCGAGTAGAAACAATTGCCTCCACATGTTGCCAAGTTTACAAGAAATTGAATGGATGGATGAAAAGTTATGGGGAAAAAAATCATTTTTTGTCCATTTCGGGGCTTTTTGACACTCTGAGGGGCTAACCAGATTGTTTTTCAATAATCGGAGAATGTCACTTTCTAATCTGACCAAAGATACAACTTCATGCAAAATTTCACAGAAATTCAATGGACGGTTGCGGAGAAAAATCCGGACGGACGGACGGACGGACGGACGGACATGCCTCAAAACATAAGTCCCTCGATTTAATAAATCGGGGGACCAAAAATGAAGACCTATTTATTTTAGAATTTTTATTTTAACTGACAATGGCAAGCTTTTTAAAGAAGAAAACATATATGATATTTTCTGTATATTTAAAACATTAAATATATGTATCATTCGAATAGATATATTAGGATAACAGTAATGTATACAGATAATGGCTAGGTGGCGGTGAAATGATGAACGACGAAAACTGACGACTTGGGTTTCTAAGTTCAAATCACGTCGGTTGCATGCCATCAATTTCACGTATGGATGTTGGCAACTTTCAGCAGTTCCCTGCTGAAGTTATGTATTCTAAAAATCAAAAGATTTGAAAAATAACAATGATATCAAGAAAATCCAGTAGGTCAAAAATTGTTACCGTGCTGATCCATACGAAATGGTTGTTTTACAAGTGGATGACGAATGCAATCGTAGAATTTACAGGCAGTTTCTCTAAGTCATATTCATAATGGTATTAGCGAAGACGATTTATATTACAGTGTTAATTAAAGGAATTAGGTTTAAATGTTATTTCTTTTATTTACCTTGTATATGTTATTAATTTAGTTAATTGTACCTACATACAAATAACAATGCCTGCGCTAGGCGTTTGTGAGCAAACACAACATCTATTAAACGTAGCATCAAGCATTATATAAATCGTTGTAAAAAGAGTAAACATTTCGTTTTTATAATATAACCAGACATGATAAAATATTCATTCGTTATAACGTTCTCAGAATTCATTCAATAAATATATACATTTTTAAGAAATACATTTTTTCGGAATATTTTAAATGAGAATTAATGATGTATATCATTTAAATGATTCAGACTACTATTCTCATCTTGGATACGTGGCGCAACGTTTAAAGGCATTGGATTACAATCAGTTCTAAGTGACAGTCTTTTGTGGAGTCAACGTGCACACCTCACGGACATTCTAACCTAACCTAAAATAAAACGTACGCACTTTACCCTTGTATCCGGTCAAGGTCGATGGAGCGAGACAGATCTTCCCCTGTACATTAAATAAATGGTTTAGTCTGAAATTGCGTGAGGATTCCCAGATTCAACATCAATATTACCTAGTTAGGAAAGATTAGAAGTTAGACTCAGACGTTGTAGAAATAACACCCAAGATGATTAGTTTAGCCCAAACTATCTAAACAATGTCAAGAAATATAATTTTCAAATTAACATTTAGAAAGATTTTAAGAATGGTAAAAGTTTGATTACATTAACTCAAACTATATACGGCATAATCATGTTTACAAACTTCTTTTCATTAGATCACCGAAGTTTAGTGACAGTTACTTTGGTCAGTACCAGATGGTTTCGCATTTTGGAACCAAGGGAGGCGCGAGAGCGCTCTATCCTTTAATAGGTCACGAATAGCCTATGCTGAAAATCTCATTTCTTTTATCAATTATAACTCAAAAACAAATAAAGCAAATTAGTTTAAACTTTGCACAACATTTTTATTTGATAGGTTCTATAAGTGTGTAGAATTTCAGCATCATTAGTCACGGCAACCCAGAGATCAAGAAAGTCCAATCATGAAATCATGTTATCTGTGTGTCCGTACGTACGGACGTACGTACGTATGTGCCACCCTGTATCTCATCAACTATTAGATGGATTCAGCTGATTTTTTGCAGAGATAGAGGTTCTAGGGTCTTGTTATGGCATTTTAATTTCAGTTTACTATATACCTTAGTTTTCCAGAAAATTCAAAAAAACCTTAAAAATGACCATTGTAATGAGGCATAGACTTTACAAAAGTAGTGACATTCCATGAAAAATGGCAGTATACTGCCGCAGTACTTTGCAGTACTTTGCGTTACGATTTTGGTAAACTCCCGAATTACAGTCACCAATAAGGTAGAAGAATATCAGTTATGTGTTCATCCTCCAGGAGGGCTAAAAAAAACCTGGTGATAATTATAATGAACATATTTGCAGTAATGTTTTTTTTATAAATGTCGTTACTGTTAACAGGGGCATGATTCGTTACAGTAACATTTAGAGTAGGTATACAACTCAAAACTAATGAGACTCATGAAACCAGCGCTCCAATCATCTTTAACTGGCTGAAGGATTTGGGGGCAGTAAGCGCTGTTTGTCTTAAATATTTTATGAGCGCTTCATATATAATTATCTAGTGAATACAACAATAATGAGAATTGTTGATAGTTTTAATATATGTTTTTATTATGAGTAAACTAAGTGTTTCATATAATAAACCGGAATAACATACACCTACGACAAGTAAACATAATTCCCTAAATAGAACCGTTATGAATCAATGTTATGTTCCACTTACGAAAATTAAAATCAAGATATTCTGTGAGTAAAACTTATGCCTTAAATATTTATTCCAATTTTGATCAAAGTCCTGTACATGGTTTCGATTCAAGAAAATATCTACAATTTAACGTTTTAGCTTAAAGGGTATTACAATAAATTGAAACGTGGGGATCCTGCTATATAGTGGTTCTATCACTATTGATTAAATTTGGTGAACATCTCTGATATATGAATTTATAAATGGTGGTGTGTGCATATATTATGCCCTCTTCAATCCGTTTAAAATATTCCAAAGGCACTGCCATTTATGAAATATTTATTAATTCATGGCTATTATATATTGTTATAATATGACAACAATCGGAGTTTCCTGACTTTTCACGAAGGGGTTCTACTCCTACTTTGCCCATTCTCTACATTACAATAAGTACAATTAACATTACCTACCTTTACGCTTAGCAGTTCTGTTCCAAAATGTATAATTATCGAATAATTAATTTATAATGGAATTATATATATATATATATATATATATATATATATATATATATATAAATAAATAAAATTTAACACCAACCTATGTCAATATAAATAAAGATATAGTGTCCTTTTAGATCAAGTTATATCCGACGGCCATTATATGATGTTGTTTGCAATATGTATATCATGATCGAACGACATGTACTTAGAAGAAGCAGAAATAACGTTTCAACTTCAAAAATAAGATAAGTAACATTTGATAACATTTTACGTTAGTGATGTAACTAACAAGAGGTACAAAACGGCCGGTTTGTTTTTTGTATGTCTACCACCATCCCTTGCGATAAAGGGTAAGTTGTGTACTAATAACGTGTAATCTTCAGGGTTAACATACCGTGTAATACTAAATAACGTAAAGTAAAATCCTCCAACGTAGAGAAAGCACCGAGTGATATGAGATCTCGTTATCCATACTACGTTAATTATTACAATGCTACTATAACAAAGAGAAAGAGAAATAACCTACCTTTAAATTACGAGAAAGGTAGACGAAACTTTCAAGTTGTTACCACACGGCACAATGCGTGCAGGTCATCTGTTTATGCGGCGAATTTTCTTCTTACAGTTGTGATACCATGAAGGGTGCGAGTATAGGAAGTGACTCATCGAAAAAGGCAAAAGACAATGTGGGAGTGGTCAATTTCCATTGTTCAGGACAGGTCACTAAGAAAAGATTACTGGACACGACATTTTAGGAGTGACAGTGTTTTACGACATCTGACTACAGTAAGGTAGGTTAGTGTTACGACAGTTGACGACAGTAAAGTTTATGGCAGAAGTTGACGAGTTTAGGTTTCGGAGAGAAGACGAACAGTTAAGATCGAACCTCCCGAGAGAGCGGTTTCGACCGGGAAAACGATGAGATGAGCTGACGACTTATATTTATTCATGAAATATTTACAAAATGATGCACAACGTCGCAAAAAGTATTGAAGGGAATGTGGAGCTAAATAACATTGATTAACTTTACTAGGCACAGTCACTCCATGATTAACAGACTTCCAACCAAAAAATGGCAATCAAAACATGAAATGAAAAAGTTGGGGAATAAACATGTTATATACAAATGAATTAAATATATACAATGAAAACAATGTCAGTGTTAGTATAAGAATCTCCCAGTAAAACATGGGGCAGGTTAGTAGTTTGCCAGTCGAAAAAAGGCGACGCGGGTCCCAAACGCTTTATTTCTTACACTTATTTCGATATTATGAAAACATACCTGCATCTATGACAAAACAGAATTTGTGTCACCTAACTGGGGTCGGGTAATGCTGAGGTGATCTGTTCGAGACGATATGACTGAGGAGTTCGGTCTTACGAAGGGAGAAGTTCGCTTACTTGGCCTTTATCGCCTGAGTTTAAATGTTACGATCATTACGAGGCATTGCACATCTGGCTGATAATAAGAAATTCACTCTGTGTCAGCAAAAAACATAACGCAGCAGGCTTAACCGAGACACCGAGTGGTGTCCGAGGCGGTGATTGGGAAGAAACTATCAGTCATATTTTCTTTTCTTGCGCCAACGTTCTCCCACTGTTTGAGTTTGTTGAAGGCTACACGGTCCGTATGTTAAACGGAGATTTCTTTGTTCTTGAATCTTTTTGTCTTGATTTTCAAACATCGTCTGAAAATACGTATCAGTCTAGAGAAGGTGAAACTCCCTCCGGCAAATTTCAACGAAAGGTGGGTGAAAGTTGCGCGTTTGTGTCGAGTGAATGGGGCTAATCTTGAATGGTACTTAGACAGAATAGTGAGTAGTCAAAACAAAAACTGACCCTTTTATTTGCCCTGGTTAGGCAAGAGTGGATCATATTTTGTTCTCCAAATTTTTTTTAACTTAACTAGTGTATGCAAGATGTCATTGGGCCCCCTTTTAATTTTTGTCATTTCCGATCCGGTGTTCTCCCCACATTTATTTTATAATTCGCATTTCCGATTCCAATTAGGTGACACATTTTCTGTTTTGTAAGTGATGCAGATCTGCTTTCGTAATTTCGAAAGAGATGTTAGGAATAAAGGTTTCAGGATAAGCATAGCTTTGTTTCGACTTGCTAAATAACTTATCTGCCACATGTTTTAGTAGGAGGTTCTTATACTAACACTGACATTTTCGTCATCGTATATATTCTATTCATTTGTAAATAAAAATATGATTCCATAACTTCCAATTTCAGGTTTATATGTCCCTTTTGGGTTTTAAGTAGGTGAATCATGGAGTGAATTTGTTTGGTGACTGTGACTAGTTTAGTTTATTTATGTTAGTTAAGTCATTCTCTCCATACCTCTTTTTCGGCGTTGAGGGGTTATTTATGCACCCTGATCATCATCATCATCATCATCATCATCATCATCATCATCATCATCATCATCATAATCAGCATCATCATCATCATCATCATCATCATCATCATCATCATCATCATCATCATCATCAACAACAACACCAACAAATTTAGTTTTAAAATAATCGTACCTAAAATGTTGTCATTGCGTTGCATGCAGTTTTTTTAAAGAAATTATTCCAAAGTAATCTACATTTGTGCTATGTGAAAATGTACTCGAGGGTAAACTTTACTGGGAGCTGCCGTTTAAATTTTAAAATAATCAAACCGGAAGTTATTTGCAATTTTAAAGATTTTTCATTAAATTGCTTCAATAACTAATGATAATAATACAATGATAAGTGAGTTAAGATAAACAACTTTGAAATCCAAAACCAAAAAATTATATGGTGTACGATTGTTTCTAAGGCAATGGAAAATATGTTATACCGCATTATCGTTCTGAAGATTCTGAATCGTTTTTTCATCAGCGTCAATTACAACACCACATACATATGCCTCTCATGAAAACATCAGGTGTAAGTACCCTTTGAATAAACATGTATCCAGACAATACTGGAGACATAACGTTTCATCACGTAACTACATATGTTTCCATCTGTCAGCTTAAAAAAAGATATAGCAGTGTGAGTATTAGCAGCAAATATACAGCAAATCAAATAACAAATTAAACATTTAAATATTCAATATATAAGATAATTTAGATTAATAAAGACAACATTATGAAAATAAATTTAGAAAAACATTAAGGAGAAAAATAACGAAAGATATATTAATTAAATAAAAATGTAAAATACTGACGATAAGCAAAAGTGCTACTACTACTACTACTACTACTACTAATACTACTACTACTACTAATAATAATAATGATGATAAAAAAATAAATAAGATGAAATATGATGTAATAAAATTCCGTAAGATAAGAAAACAAAATTATAAAAATGATTGCAAATAATTATAACGAATACTACATGATATATATATATATATATATATATATATATATATATATATATATATATATATATATATATATATATATATGTGTGTGTGTGGGGGGGGGGTTACGTGAGTGTATGTGTGTGTGGTCGTCTGTTACCAAACGTTTAAGAATGATGAATTAGGGTTACTCGTGTCCAGTGCTATAATCGTCCGACCGCCTCTACAATCATATATATCTACAATGTAATTGTAAATGAAAATAAAACATATATGTATGCAAATAATAAATACGTATTTCTAAAAAGAAAATATTATTAAAGCTCCCTTTGTATCACGAAAAATGTGTATGTCGAGGTGTAAAAACGACGGTATAGTGAGGTTAAGTTCGACTAATGGTTAGCTCTAGTTTGGCGTGTTTTTGATTGGAAATTGATCACATTATCAGAAGCATTTACGAAGAAAAATATAAAATATTCGTACTTCATGAATGCTTATGCATCTGTGATTAATTTCCTCTTCAAAAAGAACACAATCTGTGCAACATCGTGCGGACTCGCCTTCTTTTGAAACTGTCGTCCTTAACACGTCGACGTACACATTTTTGTACCTACGGTGAATTCGCCCTCTGAAGTAAATACCAATAAACTAAAGAACGAAAAGGAAATGCTTTGCTTGAAAAAAAAACAAATGTATTCACTTGATACTACATCATATTTCGGTTTTCAAATTGTAATATAAAATGTTCCTACTTCATAGATGTGATCAACTGTCTTTAAAACACACTCATCCAGTAAAACACATCGCGGAGGCTTGAACTTACTTTAAACTATCGTATTTAACACCTATACAGTTTCTCTCTATATGGTTGATTTGCCATTCTGGAGTTTATACAACCTAAATAAAAAAATTAAAAATTAATGACCGTGATTTTACAGATGCGTTTTTATTCTTCGCTTCCTTATAATTGATTGTTTATTATTTTAGAATTTTCTTGAATTCACCCTTAATCGTACGACTCATAGATTTTTGTATATACAAATGTGTGCAATTAATGAATTCATTAACCAATGTATCATATACATGTCTCAGTTTATTGAATGTGAAAACTTATTTTTTAAATTAATCATAAGCATCTGCATATAATACATTGTTTTATAAATGTATTGAATGTATATATATGGGAAAATGAAAAAGGAAAATTAAAACATGGATGTTTTTTATGTGTACATCAACGTTTCGTCTTTATTTATAATACTTCATCAGGATGATACTATAGAGAAACATGTCATGCAAGTACAAACATATGTGGGGTTGACATATTGGGAAAAAGGAAGAAAATAATGGCCACTACTGGGGGGACGTCCGTACTTGGTGAGGAGTGAAAAATGAATGTTGATGAAAATGAGTGGGGAAGAAGTGGAAAGATGGGGGTGAGCAAGGACTACTGTGGCTGGTAGTAAGAGAAAGAGGTGGGGGGGATGAGCAGGAATAATGTGGATGGCAGAGAGGGAGGGGAGGAGAGAGAGGAACGAGGTGTTTGAACAGATGGCTGCGGTTAAGATTGAAGGGGAAAAAGTAAGTGGCCATTATTTTCTTCCTTTTTCCCAATATGTCAATCCCACATGTGTTTGTACTTGCATGACATTTTCTCTATATTATCATCCTGATGAAGTCTTATAAATAAAGACGAAACGTTGATGTACACATAAAAAACATCCATTTTTTGGTTTTCCTTTTTCATTTTCCCATCACGTCCGATTACCTTCATCCTTCTCTTCCCATGTATATATATATATATATATATATATATATATATATATATATATATATATATATATATATATACTATTTCATGTATCCACATGAAATTCTGTAAGGAGATATATTTTTATGTAACAATTTTACTTTAACAGTGCTCGATAAATAAGTAGAGCTAGGTAGTAAGCTATGAAAATATATTTATGGCAAGTAATCTGCACAGAGGCTCCCGCGTTTCATCTCCGGTGAGAATCTTAAAGCAAACATGCATTTTAGTCTGAAGATTCCCCTGGGAAGAATCGCGGGAGCCTCTGTGTAGCTTAATTGCCATGAATATATTTTCGTAGCTTATATATATATATATATATATATATATATATATATATATATATGTATATATAAATATATATATATATATATATATATATACATTTAAGTTAAATAGTAGTCTAACGAGTGAAAAAAATATATCATCAAAAGGGAGAGGTGTGCACTACATTTGTGTCTTCTTCTGAAGATTATAATCAATATATAATAATACTAGAGCTTATATTAAGAATTTCTATTCTATTTTTAATTTAGATCTTTAAAATGTTCTATTTTTCTTCTGTGTACTTAAAACTAAACGGAACTTCTATGATGAAATTTTTTTTTTCAAGAGCAACTCTTTGTAAACAACAATAGCACAAAGATGCTTCCCAGCTGACACAAAATGTGGTTTTAAAATTCAATGTCAACAAATAATTATTGATCCGTCCTTTACAATAAGCAAGTTGTGCAAAGTTTCAAATATCGTCTCTAAACCTCAAAGGGTTGTCTCACCGTCAATCTGACAAACTCATATACCCTTATTATCGAGTGGCATTTAGGCCTCGATAAACACTGGATAATTAGTACAGACAAACATGATTTTGATTCTTTATGATGTTTGAAATATAAAGCTGGACCTTAAGGTATTTTAAGTAAGAATTTCAAATAATTTTAAATAGTATGCATTAGTTCCTAATGACGATGGGTTAATGTCAGTACAGATCTGATGTATTGGAATATTGAAATCAAGAGATATGCCAATATAATCTCTCATAAGTTCCTATAAAATATTTAAAAGAAACTAGCACGTTGCTTATATTTATTAATTAACGTCTAATACATATTGTACAAATTCATCGAAAATTTGAAATATCTACATTTTCAGAAAATCATTCTAACCTCGTTTTTTATCACTCGTCGATGAAAATAATATGCATGAGAGATATCCATAAATTGCACTTTTTACGCTAAGTAGCTGCGTATAACAGTTTACAATAGTCGGTTAATTAGTTTAAGAGTGAATCATTAAATGCCTATATAAAAACATTAAAACATAAAACTTTTATTAAGATATTTTATTTTATATTATATTATATTTTAACTAGGTGTGGTCACTTCTAAGTTTCAAATTATCCTGAATATCCGAAAGATGAAACTCATATAAACAGGTTCCAATACGTATGCTATTGTTGTTATTATATATATATATATATATATATATATATATATATATATATATATATATATATATATATATATATATATATATATATGTAGCTTGTTATTTATACTTGACATAAAAATGTTGTTTGGCTCACGGCCAATGAAACAGACCGTAAAGTAATCCTGAAAAAATGTTATGTTCTTTAGAAATGTGTAAAAATCCCCCCAAAATAAACATACAGACACGGTTATTAGAGTGTAAAAGTAAACTGAATTATATATATATATATATATATATATATATATATATATATATATATATATATATATATATATATACAGGGTGACCCAAAGAAACGGGTCACAACTTTAATTAGGCCCCGTTTCTTAGTGTTTCGTCCGACTGAAATGATTTTTTGGTTATAACTAGTTTATTATATTCTAAACATCACATCAAAACACTAGGGTCTTTGGCTTTTTTATCCGTTCTACAGCATGTGTTCTAGATAGCCTCCATTTAGCTCCGTGCATTTCTTGAGGCGCAGAACGATGTTGTCCATGACGTTATTACAGACTGAATTGAGAATGGCTCTCATCTCCTCCCTGATGGCTTCCTTGAGTTCCGTGATGGTTCTGGGTTTCACTGCGTACACTCTGTCCTTAAGATAGCCCCAAAGGAAAAAATATGGGGGCTGACTTCCGGGCTATGGGGTGGCCACTACAAAATTTGTCTTGAGACTGATCACCCGGCCTCCGAAGTTCTCTTTCAGCCAATCTCGGGACAGGTTTGAGGTGTGAGAACTTGCTCCGTCTTGCTGGAACCAGAACTTGCTCATGAGCGACGGGTAGAGGGTATGGAGCTCACTCTTGAAGGTTTTGAGGACCTCCACATACCGCTCCTTGGTGACTGTTCCTACTGCGCAAGATTCTTCGATGAAGATTGGTCCGATGATGCCTCTGACAGAAATTGCAGCCCACACCGTGCACTTAGGAGAGTGCAGGGGCTTGGTGGATAATTCAATGGGTCTGGAGGACCCCCAGAAGATATTTGTCTTGGAGTTCGCCTTTCCGTCAAGATGGACGTGGGCTTCATCTGGGGTTCAAAGGAGGTTAAGAAAACCTGGTGTCTCCTCGATCTTATCGAGCATCTTGACTGTCATAGCGCTCCTCTGCTTCTTGTCTGAGGCTGTAAGGGTCTGCAGCGTCTGTATTCTGTATGGGTAATCCCTGATATCGTTCACCAGCTCTCTCCTGCAAGTCTCACGGATACCGAGGGACTGACTTCGCTTACGTACAGAGCGTTTGGGACTCTCCTGGAGAGACTCTCTCACACTTTCGACCAGCTCGGCTGTCCGCTTCTTGGGACGTGCCGAGTGGCTTGGACAGTTATCACTGGCAGCGTTGAGGTTCTCCACGGTCCCATACTTCTCGAAGTGGTACACCCAGTTCTGAATTCTGCTTTTGGATGGAGCCTTTTCTCATCCGAACTAATGCATGAAACTGTCCTTGGTTTTCTTAAACGAGCCTGTCTTGTAGTAAAATTTGACACAATGTATTCTTTGTCCCAGCTCCCACTGAGTTCTTGGTGTACTCACAGTCGTTGATTCTGTCATGTCCTGTAAAATAAGGGCAATCAGTGAATAAATAAAAGAGATATAACATAAAGTGTACACGGGGCCGTTTTTCGGGGAGGCACACTGATATATATATATATATATATATATATATATATATATATATATATATATATATATATATATAATGTCTTAAATATTAGACATTTTTGAGAATATAAAATCATGTAATGAATGATAACTGAAATTAGAATAAGAATTTGATACACTAAGTTTAGTTTCATTATATAAACATTTTAATAGGTTAATGGTATCTCAAAGTGGTGCTTAACTGTCCTCTTTGGGAAATAAAATGTGTACATTTATATTAAATATAGTTAGAATTCCCTTATTTCTGTTCAATTGATTGCTTTATTGACAGAATGTTTTGTTTCTGTTACTACGTTTGGTCCTAAGTTATTTCGTGTTTAAAAATTGTTTAAAATCGTGACAAGTGTAAAACAAACACTTCTACGATGAGAATTTGGTTAATAGTATTTATAAGAACAGGGTGATGCAGAGCGATTAGAAAATGTTTAACATGTTTTTTCTAAGAAACTAGAGAGGCGCAAGTGTGTGATTGAAATGGATAGCTAATGAATAATGAGTCTCAAATTTATTTTAGGCTAAATGATAGAAGACAGAAATGTTATGTCATGTTACTTTTTTCCGGCATCCGTTTTTCGCACTTTAATGATTTACAGGTAAAAATGTTTAATGAAGAATTTGATTGGAAACCAGACACAATTTGTTTTTTTAACTTGAATAATTGAACAACATACAGACGAACATTTAAAATCTAGCCTTGAATTAAAGTTTACTTGAAGTTAAATAATAAAAAAATTATCTTGATATCACATTGTGTAAAATATTATTTTTGGGTGTGGAAAATTGTTGAAATCTGTAACTATTATATGGAAAGCACTGCAATTTAGACAGTTACGTTTAGGGCGTGAAGCGTTCAAACACTTCATATAATACGGACGTTGTTTTACGTTTTTATTTATATGTAAACATTACACACAAACAGTAAACACATGGTAGTGTTATATATACATGATAGTGGTTATATATATATATATATATATATATATATATATATATATATATATATAAATATTTCAACAGTTTAATATAAAAATCAGGTTTCATGTTTCCTGAACCACTTACGATGCTACGAGACGTTTTGTATTGTATAAACTGAGCGTTACTCATAACCAAAATGATAGACACTGGGTTCTTAAGAAAGTTGTGTAAAACTTAATATACATATATATATATACATATATATATATATATATATATATATGATAATTTTATTTACACAGACATGTACAAAATCTGCGACACTGGCATGTCGATGTTATCGATCAACAGTTACTATAAACTGAGATCTCATCAGGCAGAGTTAGAATCCGATCTTAACCTCAGATCATATTTGGAGAGAATCTCCAAATATGATCTGAGGTTAATTTCGATATTGAGCACTTTTTATAAACCCGGTTAAAATTCTCTGGATTACCACCCTGTGGATATTTTTCACCTTGATTATTACCATTATTATATATATATATATATATATATATATATATATATATATATATATATATATATATGTATGTATATATATATATATATATATATATATATATATATATATATATGTATATATATATAAATATTTTCCGAAAATTCTTGAAAACGATCGTACTCTGAATGCTTGTTCTATTTAAATTCTTAGAACAATATTTAAATTTAATTGACTTAAACTAATATTATATATATATATATATATATATATATATATATATATATATATATATATATATATATATATATATATATATATTAATTGAATGACATAATAAAATTAGAAAGGAATCATATATTATTAAAGTTCAAAAACAGGAAGTGATATTGCGTCCTTAACTCATGTGTTTTCAAAGTAAATCTTCTCCTCAGAGGATCATTACCGTAATAACATTACTGCGGGAAATATAATTAAGCTTTGAAAATATATAAAAATATATAAAAAGTACCTAAAATTATATAAAATCATCTAATATAGTAGCCAAAAACGCACTTTTTTTGTTAAACTTATACAGTTCATCTGAGTCATAAAGTTTAAAACAATTTCAAGAATGATGTCAAAGAAGTCGATGAAAAAACAATCTAAGTAGTGAATGGTATTCCAAACAAACAAAAAAGCTTA